>CM023456.1:20988299-21193772 GCA_013339765.2 Haemaphysalis longicornis
TCCATGGACGTTTTATTTTAAAGCGAGTTGTAAAACTTTCTTTTCAGTGCTTTGCCACCGAGATAAATCATCGATCAATTGTGTAAATTATGCGACGCTTATTTCTTCTGTAGAGGAAACAAAGTAAAGACGCTTTTGGGATGTGAGAGCTGACGACACGCAATAGGTTCGTTTAGAAATATGTTTCAATTTAACAATAATTGCCTGATGCGTGGTACGCCTTGCACACTGGAGCTCTAAAGAACAATTTACGGGCTCACGAATATGCCCGTATTAAATTACGCTACTAACCAATTCAACAGTATCGCAAGAGAAAGTTGGCTTTCCTGCAGTGCGTTTTTTGGTGAAGTGACGATAGGTGAGGCATAGAAAGCTTCAGTTTAAAAGTTAGTAATTATGGTACATTATTTTATACTGTTACAAAGACAGCGCCTATAGGGTACAATACGCATTTAGTTGATATTGAACGATTTCGCATGAACTGTGTATGAATCGGCGGCACATCATAGATCAATGGATTGTGACGATCTCATCGAGAAAGTGACTATAATGTACCGATAAGCACGGGACTAAGTCGCGCATTATGAGTGCCACCAACATGAGTGCCGCTAGCTTGGGCCCACTGCGTGGCGAATACAGACATTTTTATAGATGCCTTCAGACAGATTATTACCTCAAATAAAACCAGAAACTACACGGTTACGTTCGGCCTTTTTATACCAAAACCAGACCAATGAACAGTCCTTACAGTACAGAGAGAGAGAGAGAGAGAGAGAGAGAGAGAGAGAGAGAGAGAGAGAGAGAACGTCTTTAATGAAAGCTGAAGAGGTCAGTCCCACTAACGGTAGGGCTTGCTACTCCAGTTGGAGTGCATACAGGGTGAGGTGACAGCGAGAAATAGAGAGAAAAAGAAAAGGAAAGAAAGAAAGGGGAGGGGGAGGGGAAATGCACACATATATAAAATGTATATCCTCAAAGGATTCACAGAACCTCTTTTAGCCCTGTTTCTACAACAAAAGTAAGCAGAGTTTTTGTTCCCAGCACTGCCTCATCACTATTTCTCCAGGGTGCAAGGAAGTGTGAGAGTTCTAGAGGACCTCCGCGTCGGAGTCGCACAAGTTCTTTCGAGCCGTTGCCCGCTGACTGGCATAACGCGGGCAGTGGCTTAAAATGTGCCTGATGTTGTCGGTAGTAGGGCACGCTGTACACAATGGTGGCTCTACCCAGCCCAGCTTAAACAAGAAGCTTCGGGTGTATGCAACGTTAAGGCGCAGCCGGTGTAGCACGCTTTCAGTGCGCTTTGGCAGACCCCAGGGATGCCGGAAATCGCACCGAGGGTCTATAGAATGAAGAGGCGTATAACTTCTCAGAGGATCCTGCCAAGCCGGCAGCTGGAGTTGCCATCCTAGCTCGATTGCAGCTGCTTTGCTATCCTCGTTGGAAAACGGGATTCCAACGGCGAAGTTGAGGTCGTGGGCTTCTCTGGCGACCGCATCGGAGATCTTGTTGCCCGTTACACCAGAATGACCTGTTATCCATTGAAGGAAAATTTCATGTCTTTCGCGCACCGCACTGCAAAATATTTCATTCATATCGCAGACAAGTTGATTGAGACAATCTGGCGGCTTATTTAGTAGTTGCAAGGATGGCCGGGAATCGGAATTACTCACCGCCGAGCAGGACGTCCGCTCATGTAAAAAGTGCTTCTCTGACAGCTGCTAACTGAGTGGCGGGGGAGGATGTTCTGTGGCTGAGCTTACTTTAATGGACCGTCCCGCAGACGGAATCCAGTACGCCAATAGCCGAAGAGGCCGAAGTCATGGATCCATCCATGTACACTTGAATGTGGTCTGAATAACGAGTTTGGATATGCTCCAGGACAAAATATGTCAAGGCAGATGCGGGCATAGACGACTTTTTGCATATTCCAGGTACAGTGGTGCACACAAACGATGCCGCGTACAACCACGGTGAGTAGCAGGCAGCTTGGGTCGGAGGTAATTAGACGGCAGGACGTGCACCACACTAGATGCAGAAGCGGCAGCAGTGGATGAGCAAAGCATCCGAGACACATGTCGAAGGCCACTATGGAGCAATTCTTGTGAACGGAGAGTGGTCGCAGAATAGCACCTTGCCTCACATAAGGTTCCTATCGTTGAGGTTCATTTTGAAAGGCCCATGTATGTTCGTAGTCCTCGAGCTTGCAAGCCTTCCAGAACCTTCAAGTTCGTCCTGGACACAGCATGTAAAGACGAAAGGCTATATCACAAGAGGCTTACGAAAAGCGCTTTGTAGAGTCGAAAGAGTGCTGACACTAATCAGCCCCAGGTGCTTCCTCTCATCATCCGCAAAACGTGAACGAACGAAAGGAGTCACTCCTATAGCCACCTGATATGGGGAGCATATGACAACGAACTGCTAATTGTAATGCCTAAGAATTTATGATTGCAAACATAGGGTATCTGCACGCCATTTATCTCCAGTGGGTATCGAGATACATCGCGCTTGGTGAATGCCATGGCAGCGCACTTCTCACGAGACAGAAGCAGCCCGCAGCTGCTGAGGTATTTTTCAATGGCGAACAGAGCCTTCTGCACTTTTGCTGGTATGTTTCTGCGGTTCCTGCCCGAAGCCCAGATGCAGATGTCGTCAGCATACAGCGAGATGTGAACCCCCTGAGGTAATACCTTTGTGATGCGGATGAGGCATATACTGAACAGTGTCGGGCTCAGAACCCCACCTTGTGGGACACCTTGCTTGATGGCATGTCGTGTCGTCACACCGTCTTTGGTTGTCATGTAGACCTACCGAGCCTTTAGGTAATCACGGATCCAGGCTTGCATTCGGCCTCGCAGTCCTACATACGCCACCTCTCTTCGAATTGCTTCGCGGGCAACTCTGCCAAATGCTGCCTTTATATCAAGGAAGATAGCAGTGGTGAACCTTTCCGCAGCCTTTTGTGCACGACCATCGGTTACCAAGGCGATTCCATTCTCAATGCTGCTCCTACCATACCTGAATCCTGACATCTCTGGCGTGTAGACATTATTGTTTTCGAGGTCCCAGAAAATACGCTTAGTGCATTTTTTCTATTACCTTTCCAATGCAGCTTAATAGAGCAATTGGCGGTAAGAGTTTATGTCTGTGGGGCATTTCCCCGGCTTGAGAACCGGTACCAGGCGAGCAATTTTGCAGCTTGCCTCAACACAGCCAGTCTGGCACGGTGCGTTGTATATACTGAGCAACTGCTGAAGGGCCTTGTTGCCGAGATGTCGCAGAAGCGAATAGTTAACTGCATCAGGCCCAGGTGAGGTGGACAAATGAACAGATTTTAACGCTGCAGATAGCTCATTGATTATAAAGGTCTCATTCATTATCACAGTATTCATGGTAGGAAGCCACTCGGTCAACTGCGCGGGAATCAGACAAGGGCTCTGGGGAGCACTGACTTCTATGCAAAATTCTTCTTCAAGGTCTACTTCACTGACTCCACGTTTGAGAGCTACTGAAGAAAATGGGTGAATCTGAGTGGGTGGGGCTCTCAGGCTGCGGAACACCTGCCATATGCGTGTCAGTGGCTTGCGTGGATCTAATCTTGAACAAAACTGGACCCAGTGGTTTTTGGCAAGCCTGGTCATGTGCTTATGGACGCGCTTCTACGAGCACCTGGAAGCTCGGAATTCGTCTGACAGTAGGGTTTTTCTAGCCCCACGCTCGGCTATCCGGCGAATAGCGCGAAGATGTTCATAGTCTCCATCAAATGTAGTCCATGGCTTGGGAAGTAGACTTTGCCGTGTTGATTCTGATTTGGCCCGACCAATGGACACTGCGAGCTCCTCGCTTGTTGATAAGGCTCCAGCATTATCTTCTAATAGGTTTTGGTAGGTGTCCCAGTTCACACAGTGTACCTTCCGCTTAGAGGGTCCTCCACAAATTCCTTCAAATATTCTGTATGTGGGCACGTGGTCACTACGAAAGCTTTCAATATCTGAATGCCAGGACACGGACGGCAGCAGGGAAGCAGAGGCCATAGTGACATCCAACACACCTGAAGTCTTGCCGCGGAAAAAATGTGGGGCATCCAGTGTTTAACACGTCCAGACCCGCTTCCCTGGCCACACGGAGTAAGCTGCTTCCCCTTGACGTAGTCTGTGTGCTTCCCCAAGCTGGGTGGTGTGCGTTGAAATCACCTGTGAGCAAGTGCGGGGGAGGTGTAGTGGACAAAATGTCTTCCAATAGCTTTGTGTTGAAATTTGCCCTCGTTGGGACGTACTCGGTTATAATGGTGAAGGTTGCACGGTCATGCTTTATTGTTGCTGCAATGTATTCGTTGGATGAGCCTTGTGCAACATTGTGAAGCACAAAGGTCAAGTCCTGACGAATTCCGAGTAGCACTCTGCCCTGTTCGCAGCTCATCGAAGACTGATGCAATGTGTACCCCGACAGACGAATATCCGAACGCAGGCGGGATTCTGAGACGGCAATGACAGGGAATTTATGCTTGTTAACTAGCTGCCGGAGGTCGGACAAGCGGGAGCGCAGACGACAGGCATTCCACTGAAACTGCCCGATTTTGAATAGTTTGTATACGCACTGGTTGGGTGCTCCCGAGGTGGTTTACAGCTATTCCCGTAAGAGCGGAGTAATGCTGTTTAGGAGGGTTAAAATGGCTTGAGGCACAGGAGACGAAAAAGGCGCTAGGATTGAACGCACAGCTTCAATGAGAGTAAAAAGAGGGGAGCTTGAGTTTGCCGACGGCTCTCTGTTGGACCGACCCATGCGCATTTGTTTGGAGCGTTTCCAGCCAGGCTGCTGTAGGCCTGCGGGCCGAGAAAGACTTTCAGGATTTTGGTCTGACGACTTCGGTTTGTAGCGGCGGAAAGTCAATAATGTCAAACTCTAGTTTTCAGACAGCTGAGTGGTGTTTTGGTGGTTAAAATGGCTTGCTTCCCAGGAGACAAAAAGGCTAGGATTAAACCACCGCTTCGATGTGTAAAAGCTGGTTCTTGAGTTTGCCTAGATTCTCTTTCCACCATGCGTTGTTGGGAGCGTTTCCAGGCGGCTGGTGGGGTGCCTGCGGTCCGGCAGACTTTGTTTAGGACTTACGACGCTGTTCTACGCGCAACAGTCGTAACGCAACTCCATGTCTCCCGGGCGATGTGGCCCTTTGTGTGAAGCGTGCACGCGTTTCGCTTCCGAAGCCACTTTGTAAGAGTGTAGCCCTTGTAGTAAACCTTGTTCTGGCTCTTGTACCTAAAAGATACAATTTGCACTACCTGAGGTTGCCAAAACGCGAATCGGCTTGGGGGTTTTGCCACAGGTTTGCACAAGTTTAATCAGAATTCATGTGGCACTCCTGATGACCCACGAGCGCAACGTCTTGCGGGTAGTGTCGCTGCGATGGGGCCCAAAGGCTGACAGCGGGCATTTTCGGTTGGAAGTCCGTACACATTTGTATCGATGAGCCCAAGGTTTAGTTGGTCTTGTGTCAGTAGTTTAATCATTGCACTACGCCGAGGTCCAAACGCCGCGTGGAGGGCACGGTGTTTTGCCGCCAGTGGTCATGAATGTGCGCCAAATGTCCTGGGCACCCTCTTTTGCTCCTCGAGCCAGTATCTGGGCGGGGCCGTGGTGCGCACCGAGTCTCCGTGGAGTTTCTTCAGGCTGCCGCTAGCACTGAGCTTCTGTATCGATAGCGAGTAGGTTTAGCCTATAATTTGGCCGCGCTGCAAGACCCCATCTGGTACCTTTGTTTCTATGCTTCCTTTAGTGCCAAAGGGTTGTAGTGCGTGATTGTTTTAGTGGTGTCCACGGGCTTCAGAATCACAGTAAGCCCATGTTTCGGGGGAGTCGCAGTCACAGTGTTGTCTGGAGTAGCAAGAGACATTTTTGAGGCTCGACGCCGCCGTTTGGATGGAACAACAAGTTGAAATTTGTCGTCTTCGGATGAAGGCGGTGTGGTATTGTTGGCATACTCGTAAATCACAGTGTTGAAGGACTCAGAGGCGACAGAAGAGATCGAGCTGCCTCATGGTCCATGACACCGTGGCTGTCGTTAGCGCACGTGGCCGCACTCACATCTTGCGGTGCAGTCCCTGCAGGTGACGCATTTGTTGGTTGCTGCGCCGGCAATCCTACCGGAGGCCAGGAGCTGGCGGTAGGCCTAGCGCCCCAAGAGCGGACCCAGCTTGCATGTCAACGGGTGCTGCGGGCGGGCGGGGAGGCTGGGCGGCTCCGCTGTGCCCGCGGGCAGCATCGCGATCGTCGGTGCACACCAGTATAATCACGTTTAACTGCATAGAACCTTCAGTTCACAAAATAAACTGCGGAGAGCACAGAATGGGGTACAGGCATATACATATGGCCTAAGTGACTGACACCACAAATCCATTCTCCGACCTTGGCAGGAATTCTTTCGCATTTTTAGAATGCTCAACTCTGTTATAGTCATAGTGTTTCGTACTAATATATATAAAGAGGGAAATCTGGCGCCACTGTCTGGGCGAGCTGCGCTTCGGCGAGCGTTCTGTCATGTACCAAGCAGGCACGTTCTACTTGTCCTTGACACAGCTCATGAACAGGCTAGAAATTTGCCTCTGGCAGTAAAAACGCGACAATATTACTGTAGAAGATTAATCAAATTTGTTTTGTTATTAGAAGGCTTACGCTCCAAAAACATTTAGTTTTCAGGGAATTATTCGGCGCTACGTGCAAGATGAGCAAGAAAAAGATGTTACCCTTTTTTGTTGATTTTGGCTTCGAGACAAAAAAGAAGCCTTGTGGCAGACCAAGCCAAGTAGGCGAGGAAATTCGCTAGCTGCAATGGGGGCGCCCTCGATGGTCCCCGATTGCAGCGCCTGATTTCCCTCTTCTATATATTGACATAAAATTTTATGGTTATAGTTACATTAAGCGTTTCTCGATCACACCGAGCATATGATGACCGGTGTTCCTGGCAGCTCGTGCAAATACTTTTGCAAAGTAATGCGATCAACTAGGCCTTTCTACGCTAGGCAAATTTTAATATCAGTGATAAGTACAATGCCTTTCGTTCCGTTAGTGAGCTATGATTCTCTCCTCCCTCTCCTCCTCCTCCTCCTCCTCCTCTCTCCTCCCTCTCCTCTCTCTCCTCTCTCTCTCTCTCTCTCTCTCTCTCTCTCCTCTCTCTCTCTCTCTCTCTCTCTCTCTCTCTCTCTCTCTCTCTGTTTACTACATCGAAACTTCCACTGTCGCAACAGCGGTCGCTGTTTGAGATCGGCAGCACATGGGCTCTTTTTCTCCGGCTAACGGACGTATAGACTTAAGGGGCATCCTGTGTGGCTCAAATTCCTCAGTTTTGAAGCCGTTATAAGGCAGTGTTCGACAGGGGGCTTCCCGTAAACAAGGCGATGTATATTTCGCCAGTTCACAGAGTTTCGTGGTCTTTGACGCCACAGAGCTCCAGCGTCCCCTTCCTGTTTTGTCTTAGGTGTTTTTCCTCTGGCCTTCTTCAAGCAGTCAAGCGGAGATAGCAGCACTTCAGAAAACTTCTACACTTTGTTTTTTACAGCGCGCTGTCCAAAAGTCGGAAATTACTCTGAGGACTCCCTAGCTCCCAGCACTTCGGCCTCTAGCGGCAAGCTCATCAACTATAGCTACTCAGGCAGAGTAAGGTTTCCTTTTAAGTTTGGAAGTTCGCTGTAAAGCAAGTTCCTCCCCAATCCTTGGCGCCAAAATTAGAAAGGGCGTTCTAAAATAATTAAGGGGCTACTTAGAACTTATCTCGCAACTTCGTTGACTGCTCAACTTCATTTTTCTTTCTTTAATCGTACTCTCTCCTTGGGAAGGTCTAGAAAATGGAACCCAGCGTCCTATTACTCGTGTTTTCTTTAATCTTGCGGGGCAGCAAACCAAAGTGCGGCGCATGTGTCAAGCATGCAGGGGGTTTATTTTACGCTACCCGATGCCTTTTGACAGCGTGACTCTTCTTGGAAAGTTTGTTTTCTTTGAGAGCGAGACGCCAGTGCGCATCATCACGCGGGGGTCTGCTGCGCCCTACGTCGAGTGCCGCTCGTCGGCGCAATTTTTCTTCGGATGCTCGACGGCCATTTCGGTTTCTCGCGCATGGTTTTGAGTTTCTCGAGGCCACTAACACAGGGAAACGCTGTCGTGCAATTAGGGCCTCGTGTCGGGAAGCCTGAAGTAACCAATTTAAATTCCGTGGCGCAGACTGAAACCATGCATATATTTTTGCGCGTCTTTAATTTACCTCGAAAAATTTCTCAGGGCACTTAAGTCGGTTTACGTCACTTAAAGGCGAAAGCCTGGCGTACAGTTGTGACGCAGTGTACCTTTTATATACATGTCTACTTGTCGACAGCAACAGTCACAGGTATTGTACCATTCTTAATCCATCTTACTCCAACTTATTACAATGTAACACACCTTAACCCTCTAAGCCGCCCTAATCCACCTTTACCCATCTTAAACCCACTTTGTTCCCACCTTATAAATCATTATTATGAATCCGTAAGCAATCATTTACACGCGTTGATTTATATTAATCCACCTTGAACCATCTTAATCCCCTTACTACTCATTACTACAAATGGCTAATCAATAATTACTAACACTTGAAGCTCACAAATTATCTATCATACACTGCTGGCATGCTTTGATTCGCTTCAGGCTTTTCTGGGGTTTCTGTACTATTCTCGTCAGCGCCGGGAAGAAGACGACGACGAAGTGCTTCACTAGCGGATCGCTGTTCTGTCAGTCCTCAAAGTTCTTCCGTTTTTTAGTGTTTTTCTCGTCGGGACACCGCTTCCTTGATGCGGAGATTATGGAAGTGAAACCTACGGACACTCCGCCGGGTAACCAGCCGCCGGATAGTGCCACGCCAAGGAAACGAGTATGCCTCCCGAGCGAAGTGGGCTCCGAAGACACCGAGCTGTAATTTGCACCCAGCGATGACAGCACTCATGACGACTTCGAGTTGGTGCTCGGGAAGAGGGCGAAAAGAAGGCTGCGTGAAGCGGCTTCTCGGTCGACTGGAGCGTCCTCAACGTCGAGCGCATTGACTGCGACTACCCCGTCAAGGCCCCTTGTTCATACCGTCTTGTTCGTGCCGGAATCCTCGAATAACAACCTCAGAATGCTCAATCGGCCAGCAATTTCTGTTTCCGTGGAAGCCATTTTGCCGGAGAAAATTAAGGAGGTCAGAATTACCCACCGGAAGAATATTTTGGTTACTGATTTCGAGCAACGAGACGCAGTTGAAACACCACAGCACCTCACGATGCTGGGACAAATGAAGGTTCGTGCCTACGTATCTTCAGGCCAGGGCGTTTCCGTGGGTGTCATTTATTATGTTGACGTCTCCTTACCGGATGCCAACTTACCCATGCTTGTTAACCGGCAACGGGCGGTGCAAGTATCAAGCATGTTAGTTGCCTCGGAAAATCACGTTGTGTTAAGCTCGTGTTTCAAGGTGACTGTTCCAACACATATCAAGGTGGGGCACTTTCGGCACGCAGTGAGACCTTTCGTTCCGAAACCGCTTCAGTGTCGGAAATGCCTAAAGCCTAAATTTCGGCCATGTTAGCAGCGTTTGCGGACGAGGTACTGTGTGCTCCAAATGTGCTGGGCCTCATGATGCCAAAGACTGCAACGATGGTGTGCTCAAATGTGCCAACTGTCAAGGAGAACATGACGCCTCGTCGAAGACCTGCCCTCGCCTCATACAGGAACGAAATGTTCTGCAGCAGCTGGTCAAGGATCACTCGTCGCACAAAGACGCATCTGCAAAAGTGCGACGCCGCTGACGATCACGACGGCGTAGATCGTCGAATGCTGTCGGTGTCAAAGACGGCCAGGATCTCTTACGTGAGAATCCCACGGCTTCACAGTCCCTGCCTCCACCACTGCAGTACACCCGCCTCCACCCCCCACCACCAGTACTGCCAGCGGAGTCAACAAGCAGCGGGACCACAGCTTCATCTGTAAAAGGTCACCGAAGCCGGGAAGTCATCGCCACCAGTGGACCCGTGGCCAAGGCTGCCGTCTCTCACTGCGGTGGTGCCCCGACGGGCGGATGCCAAGTCTAAACAGACCCCGACTGCTTTGTAGAAGGATGACGTACTGATCGTCGCGGTTCTCAGGGCATTGGTCAACGCCATACGTACGCTACTGGATACGTTGAAAACGCCGGCCGCGTTGAGCGCCCTGGAAGTTCTGGATGACCTGGGTCCACTACTGGCCAGCCTCGCGTGATATCATGGTCCGTGTTACCGCGTCATTCCGACAGGAAGTCCATAAAGTGTCTATTCTTCAGTGGAGTGCAAGAGGTTTCAAACCCCGAATTTCTGATATTCGCCAGTTTATAGTTATTAATCCGTTCCCGGTTCTTGTAGTCTGTAAACAAAACCTACCTACTGCAGTTAGACTGTCCGGCTATGAAGGCATCGAGTAATCTACTTGTGGGACAAGCAGCAAAGTCATTGTATTCATTCGCCGGGAACTCACCTATACTGTTCATTCGATACGCCCGCACGACACTAACCAATACGTATGCTTAACTGTTAAAAAACGAAAACTATCTTTCACTCTCCTCGGTGCCTACATATCTCCATCAGCCGTCATTGATCGCCAGAAACTAAAGCATATCTTACAAACAACACCAGGCCCTTGTATACTCACCGGAGATTTTAAGGCCCACCACCCGCTTTGGGGAAGCTCCAAGATGAACCCCAGGAGTCGAAGACTTGCATCATTCGCATCTGAAAATGAGCTCTGTGTACTAAATGGTAGCAGTCCTACATTTCTACGGGGCCCGACATATGGGAGCTGCCTGGATCTGACCTTGGCTTCAAGGCACTTCGCTGGACATCTCGAATGGTTTACTGATATTGGACACCCACGGCAGTGATCACATTCCAACATATATCGAAATTAAGGGATTCCAGCACCCTTTTTCGCCCAATGTGACCAAACATACTGACTGGCCGAAATTTCAATCCCTTATGGAGGACAACTGCTGTGCGGGTCTTTCCACAAGCTTGGAAACCGCGATCAGCAGTGCAACCCGGGCTTGCATGCGTACTGTCACAATGCCGCCCAAAGTGACAGAATTTGATATCGACCTTGAACGCCCCAGGACAATTCGACGGCGTGCGGAGCGACGGTACAGGCGCACAAAATCTGTACAGGACCTAAGGGTAGCCAGAAGCATACAGAAGAAAATACAGTGCCGCATCGCTCATGTCCATGCACGACGGTGGACATCATTCTGTGAGTCCCTCGACCCTCGGAAGCCTTTGTCTTCTATATGGAGGTTAGTGTGTAGCCTTGCGACACCTGTGCAGAAGCGCTACCAATTCAAGGCTTTGGCACTGCATGAAAACCGTTGAGAGCTGGAAGTCAGAGAAGATTTCTGCGCTATGGTTGCCGCTAGAAGTGATGGCATTCGATCTGCAAGGATCCGTGAAGCCCCTACCTCACGCAATCAACGCATGGACCTGCTCTTTTCCATGGAATAGTAAGAGGCAGCTCTGGCATCCTGCAGGCGTAGCTCATCCCGGGTCCCGATGGGGTTTCCTACTCCACACTATGCCACCTTGGCCCTCAAGCACTTCAAACGCTGTTGGAATCTGTAACAAGTCGTGGATGGATGGCGTCGTTCCACCGGAATGCAAAATAAGCCGTCTGGTCCCTTTACTCAAGCCTGGCCAATCTCCGCTTGCCCTTCCATCATACCAGTCCAATTGCCTTGCAAGCTGCCTTTGCCAGGTCATGGAAAGAATGATACTCATGCGGCTGCAGTGGTACTTGAATACAATAATATATAACCTAAAGTTATGGCCGGTTTCAGACGTGGGTGTTCCTTCATAGACTGCGTGGTGGACCTGGTAACGTTTGCACAGCAAGAAAAAAGTCTCAAAACGCGTCTGCAGCCCTCTTCCTTGATGTTAAGGGCGCCAACGACAATGTCGTTCGTGAGGCTATTCTACACGCCCTGAAGCACTTCGGACTTAGTGGGCGAGTTTACCGAGGGTAGAAAGCTTCCTTGTCCGGAAGATATTCTTATGTCATGACAGAGGACGGCCCAACATCACAGCACCTATTTAACGTGATGTTCCTCGACGAGTGGGGGAGGGGGGGGGTGCTAAGCCCAACGCTTTTCAATCTAGCGTTCATCGGACTTGTGCCTGCTCTCCCAAAAATGTCTGCGTCTGCATTTATGCCGATGACATTTGCCTCTGGGCTTCGGGTGTAAACCGACCACAGCTACGGGCGCGACTTTAAAAGGAGGCCAATGTCACGGGATCTTACCTGCAAAGGCAAGGTCTGAGCATCTCGGGTGACAAGTGCGCGCTTGTCGCATTTACCCGCAAGCCCTTGTCCCGATATTGCATCAAGATCAATGGGAGGTTGGTTCCCTACTCCAGGCATCACAAATTCCTTGGCGTCATAATCGACAGGGACATTTCCTGGAGCGCGCATGTGTCTTTCCTTAAGAAGAAACTCACCGATATTGCCCACACATTCAGATTTCTTGCAGGAAAGACGTGTGGAACATGGGTAAGGGAATGATGCAGTTGTACTCCGCACTACTTTAAAAGTATTGCGTTATAGCTTGCCCGCAATTTCTAATACCTGCTCCACTAACCTTCGGGTAATACACAGCATCCAAGCGCAGGCTCTGCGTACGTGTCTTGGTTTGCCGTGTTGTGCACCAACTGTGCATCAACATTTGCATGGCTCAGAAATATCGAATAGCAACGTATGTGGCTACTGAAACACTGCACCGGCACATCAGGCTTCTCACAAGCCTGCCATCTCACCATCTGATGCAGATCCCTCAGAATCGACCACGATCTACGTTTTCATCCATTGTCACAACGCACAGGGCTGAAATCCTGTGTAGGTATGCCCCTGCGAATACATCGTCCTTCCCGTTGTGGTGTCTGGCACAGACCGACATCTGTCTCAGCCTTCCGGCAATCGACAAAAAGGCCGCCTTGCCATCATTGGCCCTACAACAGCTTACAATGGTGTTACTGCATGAACGGTACAACGACCGGAAACATGTATACACGGATGGCTCAGTAACGTAGACCAGATGACCAGGTGCGGTGGTTGTTCCAGCAGATATTACCACAACTCGATTCCGTGTTGCCCATATTACGAGCTCGACAGCTACAGAACTTGCAGCCATTCTTGAGATTAGAGAAAAATAGCCGTCAAGCCATCACAAAGTCATGACATAATACTCCAGTGGCCTTCCAGGTCACTGCAGGATCATCGGAAACGTATTGGCGGATGAAGCATCTTGTACAGGCCAAGAGAGCGAACGCACCATCCTGCTTCCGCTTTCAAGGACCGATGCCGCGAGCTCGCTTCGCTACTTTGCTCGTAGAATCACCATGAATCAATGAAACACACCAAACTTTTCGAATCACCGTCTCTATATTCAAGATCCCCTTCTTCAGCGCCGTCTTCCGCAGGAGTTGTCTCGACCCCAGTCGACTTTACTTTGTAGACTCTGGTTGGGAGTGGCGTTCACAAAAGCCTACTCCTTCCTCATCGGGATGGCCACCAGCGCCCAATGTGACGCCTGTGGGGCGGAAGAGACTGTAGAGCATATGCTGTGTCGCTTACCGAATACTCTTCGGCGAGGAGCGTGCTTTCCACCGCGCTCAGCAGATTGGACAATCGACCCCTTACGGTAGAGACTATCCTAGGTCATCGGTCTCCTACCATCGAGTTCACAGAAGGCGACGAAAGCTCCTTCCACGTTTTCTGAGCGAAACGAATTTGCGTGAAAGACTGTAGTGCCCAAAACGGGACTAGACAGTGCACCTTCCCTCCCCTATTCCTTCCTCTTCTCCCGCCCTTTCTTTTATCCCCTGAACCCCCTTTCCCCAGTGCAGGGTAGCAAACCGGGCTCTCCACCTGGTTAACATCCCAGCCTTTCCGTCCTTTCTTTCTCCTCCTGTCAGCGCCGGGGTCATTTAAGGTTGCCTTCCAATGAGGCAAATAGGCGTTCACCTCATACGGCGTGCTATTTTCTATTTATTAGTTAGTTATTTGTTTATACTACGTGAAATCATTACATGCTCAATAGAGGAAAAATTCGCCGTCCGGCGTCGGTGTCTGTAGCAACGAAACGACTCCTAAATTGCCACTTGACTTCCGTCACATCTTTTCATTGGCATCCGCGAAGGGTGTGCTAAATCTTTCCTGGCAGGTCGGCAGAAAGACGAGGTAAAAGGAAAAGTACAGAACTGAAGCCAAGATGGCTGAGTCGCAATTGCTTCCCACAGGAAGCTCATTAAAACTGGACAACCAGGTATTTCTGCGCTCACCTATCCCTGTTTTCTGCCAATCCTTCCACTACTTTGCCCATTGTTGAGATAATTCTTCCCTTTTCGTTATCTTTACCCTGTGCGTGTTCCCGTTTCTGCCACCGCGATTTCCTCTCGACGTATATCATTTCCGCAGTACGCGATACACTTAAACCCCTTTTCCTTTTCCGCTGAAATGGGATAACGTGAGCGTATCTCGGGTTCGCGCCTTTGTGACTCCGTAGTGAGCAGTCTCCTGATGAAGTACTTTGTTATCGTGCCCTCTATATCCCGCACTTCACGCAGAACAGGTTGTTCCTCCTTGGCTGTTTGACAACCGCTTTCTAAATCACAGAATGATATTACGTTTTTTCTCTCCGGTAAAGCGAAGTCTTAGCGGTTATTCTCCCGCACCTGTTTTTCATGCTTTTATACTCTAACCAATAGAATATATCCAGACTACTGCACGATGGCATCTTGCAAGAAGCCGAACGCAGAGTAACCAGGTGGCGCCTGCACTTCAAAAGCTAAAACGCTTTGTAATTTAAAAGCACAGTTTTGTTACTTCTGCCGAGATAGAGCTGATCTGACCTCGCTTCGCTTCATCACTTTATTATCTTTTTTGCTCTTTTTTTCGCATGATGAATACTGTAGAAAACTACGGGGCCATCCTTTGTCGCTGAGGTATGTCACTCAGATTAGTGTTACTCGGTTTTGGGCTGCTGAATTTTGTGTTTCTGCGTGTCTGATATTTGATATATCTCTCGTTGTGATTCAAAACTATGTTGTCGTTCTTCTAGCTTATGGATGCCTTTAGAGTCCTTAAGCATTCTGAGAATAATTTAGAAAGCCTTTCCAGTATAATATTCCCACCGTCCTTTGAAGGTCCACTGTGAGGCCGTAGTCGCCTGCAGCTTTTCCTCTTTTCATTCAGCGCAACACTACACCAGATGAGGCCAATCTTGTTCTGGCGAATGCTGTCTGTTTCCCAGAGAACCCTCCCAGTATTGTTGCACCTATCTGATTTAGCGTAAGTCCTTCCTTTATTTGAAATTTCCGCAGATATCTGAAATAAAATCTATTTGTTCATTTGGAAGTAATGAATAGTATTGTATGTTAAATCGTCGTTCTCGAGTACTCATACATTATTGGAAACAGCGAGAACAATAAGCTTTTCTCATCAGCATACCCCCTCAACACTCTCCCAGTGTTTTTGCCTTAACTGACAAGCCTTACATGGAAGGTATTTAAATGGAGATGAAGTCATGTTCGGGGAACTTCGTTACGTGCGCACTTCCCTACAGACAAGTTTTTCGCTAAAACTAGGCATACATCCCATTCTGTGGCGAGAATTCCTTACATGCTTGTGGTGCTCCAGAGGCCGCGGTTGTGAAATTCGTTGCGTAAGTTTTGTCCTGACAGCGCAAATTCCGACGACGATATTTTTACTTTCATTGTTCCTCATTACATCTCCCATTTGCTTCGTACGTAGACATTTGTGGTCATAGCTTACAATTGCGTTCATTACTGCACCAGACAGCGAATGTGCCAAAGTAGTTTGTGTGATGGAATTACTTTTCTCCTTTTCGCTACTATTTTGTCCAACTCCTTTACGTTTAGTAAGAGCACCGACAGTTACATCAAGGCCGAAGCCCATCAGCACGCTTGTACGCAGTTCCAAGGGGTCTGTCAGTCAGTGTACTAAGCACTAAAGCCGTAGACCCGTAGCAACCACCGAGGCATTATGCGACGTCTGAGCGCGTTAAGGAAGATTGCCCGCCTCTCGCCGTAATTTCGGCTGCAACCCCCCCTCCCCCAGCCTCCCCCAAAACGTCCGATCCCGCGCTTCACGGCTGGCGGTGACTGTCTTCCTACGTTTGTCCCTGCAGTGAAGCAGCCCGTAATTACTTCGGCTTGGCACGCGTAATTTAAACGCTCCCTTCGGGCGGCAAGCGCCGAGTATGGGTAATACGTTTAATTATAAGTAGTTGTGGGAAATACCATATTTATTTATTTATTTATTTATTTATTTATTTATTTATTTATTTAAGGCAGCAGTACCTGAATTGCCGTGTGTGTGTGAGGGGGGGGGGGTGAAGCGATAATGCGTAAGCCCTCATAAGTCTGACGAAAAAACAAAAAACAACCTCGTATCAACGTGATTTCATGGTATTACTTGATGTGCTGAGAGAGAGAGAGAGAGTGAGAGAGAGAGAGAGATGCTTTATTGGAAGAGAACCGAAAATCGACTCAGCCGATAACTGCCTCTCGGGTTGAGGGCACCTCAATCAAGACTGAGTATAGGAAGAGGATAGAGAGGAAGGAGCGTGGACAGAAAAACAAAGACAGAAAGGGAGAATGAGATAATTGTTCACAAGCCGCGCAGCATCGACAGTACTGGCGGCATCATAGCCGGTCCGAAAGTCCCGTGTCCTTTAAAAAGTCCAGCAGGGCACGGAACGCTTTTTCGCGATTTGATTTGTGACAATCCGGGAACGACAGGTTTTATAAGGTGCATGAAGGCAGTCCCAGTTTCGCATACGCCGCTCTCAGCGCTGATCGAGCCTGCGAATGTTGTGGACAGTCGCACAGTGCATGCGCGAGCGTCTTTATTGCAGGTCAGTGCGCTGTTCCTACAAGTTGCGGTTCTAGGCCTGCCTGGTTTTCCGCGCCCGATGACTGGCGGGGAGCGATACGGCTTAGCTGGTGAACGGAAATGTATTCCAGTGTTCGCAAGGGAGAGATAGAACGGGCTGTCAAGTTGTAATGGCGACGAACTAAAAGAATGGCATAGCTTCACTTTTATATCCTGCCACTAGGAGCGAGAGTAGACGGACGAGGGCGAGGGCAGGTGAGCGCGCCCTACGTGGTGTAATCCCCGCAATACAACACAACTTTCCAGCAAAAGTAAACCTATTGCGAAGGAGTGTAATAACTGCCAATGTGCCCGTACCAGCAATTTGGGCATCCTCTCTTCAATGCAATTTTCTCGTATTTTAGACATTTTAAGCATTACGTAGGTTACACGAAAAAAGTTGGAACTTTGCGCGTTAGTGTAAAAGGAAACTAAGCAGAGTACTTGCACAAGGCTATAGTTAGCCGGAGAGCTTAGTGTGTTTGCATGAAACTGGTTTCGATCTTTTACGAATATGCAGTTGCACCTCGATCTAATGAAGTCACCGGGGCCAGCAAATTATTTCGTTAAATCGGGAACTTCGTAAAATGGAGAGAAAGACAAATTCAGTTCGGGAGAACGACACATTTATCACTTCGAGAAAAAGCTTGTGATTTTCGCCTGCGCGCGCCTTGTGAGCAGTGGGAACACACACTTCTCGTTGCTGGCCAGTGAAGTCAAAGCGTCCGCGGCACCCTCGTGTGCCCCGACAAACCGCCTCAGAAGTTGAACGGCGTCCATCACCTGGCTTGGTGTGGGCACAGGAGCTTCGACAGTATCCGAATCGTTCGCATCTTCAGACTGCTCTTGTGCGTTGGAAACAAGCTGCACTATCTCCTTGTCGTAGAGAACTTCTGTTGTGTCAAAGTCTGTATCTGCCTCGGCGTTCACGAAGTCGTCGAAGTCGAAGATCTTATCGACGGCCACTCCGTCACGCCGACGAAGCTCTTCCCATCAACTGGGCCATGCCTATTCCTGCTTGTGTTGCGGTCTTGTGGAGCCCTGCGCCACCGCAGAAGTAGAAGTGTGGAAGCCAGCGTTCCGGAAGCAGTTCACAACGATCAAAGGCCGGATTGCTCTCTACGATTTTCCCGGAATGCTGCGTTAAATCGAGTTTGGAGGCGAAGTTTGATTCGGTTATTCGGATTCATAAAATTATTAAGACTATGGGAGACTGCGGGGGAATCCGAATTTATTCGTTAAATCGGGTAAATCGTAAAATCGAGTTTGAGCTGTATTTACGGAAGCGACATTTACGGAAGCGACAATTTTAGCCCAGCTCAGTCTCTTTTAATACTTTGTTAGCAGTGCTGTTTAACACACAAAATAGGGGCAAATGACACACCGACGATTGCTTTAATGTTTAACTCCAGAAAATTGTTTTCATTGTTGTAGATAGCCCTATTAAATACCTATCTTGAATGTCCCTGTTATGTCTGGCATCACTGTCGCAGGCTTAATTTTTGACATCTTATTCCCAATATGCATTGCAATATCTGGCAGCTATACGTCCAGTTTGCACACTTTGCCTAGCTATGTACTTGTTTTGAAGCGCTTGGGAGAAAAGGGGCGGGTTTTGCTTCGGTACCGTCGTCGCCAACTTGATGTCACAGCAGCGGAGCCTCGAGGATCGTTCCGCGTGGTTATAAATGCTCAAGCTCAGCAAGAGCGAAAATAAGTTACGAACAACTGCTGCCCAAAAGCATCCTGCCTCCAAAGACTCAGTCAACTAGAGCTTAGCGCAGGCAACCTATTTCGACAGCCCAACCGTCTTTGTCGTTGGGATCACACACGGTCCTACTCTTGTGCGTACGATCCTCTCCCTGGACAGTGCCTGATGGCGCTGACGCGAATAATAAGCCCGTTATTGCTCGACGGGAGATTGAAGACATCTCCGAAGAAGACGAAATAACAAAAGGCAGCTTGCCTACCATTGACCAAAGCACTATTGCCTTTATCCGAGGTGCCCGGTGGTGAGTGTTGTTTTATCCGCTTGTCTTTGCGGCCTATTTTTCTGCCGACTCTTTTGTAACTTACTGTCCAGGCGCCCGTTGAAGTGACGCAGCCCCTTCAAATCCCCTCTGAGAAACAATAAATATGTGTACATTTCCTGCATACAGTTATATTTCTATTATACTCCGCAATTGCGTTATGGTGGATGCAGTTTGGTTTTTTTTTTTTTGCTTTGGTTTTAACTCAGCTGTATGAGAAGAAGTCTCGTGTTTTAACTGTCTTTCTCTCAAGAGCGGGGCATTGATTTCTTTTATGTTTTTTTTTCTATATGAAAGCTACGCATTATTAGGGTATGAGGTTTGTTTCAAACTTCTCCCTTTCACTTTCTCTTTATTGGAACATAGAAAGTACGCATTAATAGGGCCTGAGGTTTGTTTCAAACTTCTTCCTTTCGCTTCCTCTTTATTCTAACATAGAAATAATTTCAAAGATACGCAGCTGGCTATGCATGGGTATGTTAATTAAGCTCGGAGCCCAACTGAAGTTGAAGGCGTTGTATTTATTAATATGATTCAAGCACTTCGCTTACATAAATTATTCACGGCTTTAAACTTCGGTGCAGCCACGCTTTCCTGCAACTTTGGAGACAAATTTTTCTTCAACGTAGGGCTTCCGTAATCTCATCCTTTCACCTATGCTTGAACTTTTTTGTTATCTTTCTCGTACATTAAGGCACTCTTCCGTGTCTAGCGATATTTGTTTAAAAGAATCAGACTTTTCTTTAGGAAAAAATGTCAGCATTGGCTGGCTCTAAAGTTTTCGTTCATTCTATGCAGGTGGGGCGGTCTTTAAAGTAAAACTGTTGTATAGCGCGAGGTACACGCCGGTAGTAACCTTGTTTCACTATAACTTGTCGCATGTTTTTAGTATCGATATTTTTTTTATTTTTGACAAATAGCAAATAGCGAAGGCCTCTGAGCAACGCTCCGAGACTAGTCCAAACCGAATTTCGTCTTAATCTAGTAGGTACTACAAGCTTTGTCGGGGACTACTGGTCTACTGGTTGGTTTCACTGTTCAATTTTAATGTGGTACGTACACGAAAGAGAACATGCTTCGTAGTTTCCCACTAACATTCTTACCATACAAAAGAAAACTAAAATGGCGCAGTATAGTGAAAGGCGCACCCCTTAACAGACTACCTGGTGCGTTTTCCCCTTTTTTATATACGCCGCATCGCACGCGAGTCGTTCTTCTTTCTCGCTTTCCAGGGCGTCTTAAAAGACCGCCACTCTTCCGCTAGGCGGGTAAAACTAGTGTCACAGATAAGATAGAGAGTACCGTCACTGAGGCACGCAAGAGAGGAATAGCGGCCATTTTGGTGTTTATCGGTGTTTCCAGACTGCCGCTCCTGCTGCCTCACCACTAACTTTGACGAGTTCATTTGTAAACAATACCGTCGAAGGTGCAGCAACGCGGCATCTTAGGACACACTTGTGCGGCTGAAATGCTGCGAAGCGCGTTATCTTGATTCGCCTTCCCTTCGTAAGTCCACCACCCTCGAAGCGGAATCTTAGGCACTTGCACTAGCCATAATGCAGACCCAAGCCACGACCATCATTACGGACTCACAAGCGGCCTGTAGAACGTACACGGCTGGAAGGATTTCTAAGGTAGCCGCACGATTTACAACCCAGAACCCCCCCCCAAGAGAACAGTCAAGATTATCTGGACACCTGCGCACTCGTCTCTTTTGCGGTAATCAAGCGGCGCACGCTTACGCCCGACAACTTGCTCGCCGGGCACCGCAAGAGGATGATGAGAGGACCCGTCACTCACTCATCCCATACAACGACATCACCCAACACTACATGCTCACACGACGCACCTTCCCGCCGCCGGCTGACCAGCTAACAAAAGAACAAGTCACCCCTCGACGGCTTCAAACTAACACATTTCCACACCCCACGCGGCTACACGCCATCCACCCCACGTGGATGGCGTTATATTACCCCCTGTGCAAATACTGCGGCAGCCAAGCTACGCTATACCATATGGTTTGTACCTGCCAGTCAAACCCAGACCTTGATCCCATCCCCAATGCAACTCACGAGCAGTGGGAGAGTGAGCTTGCCAGCTCAGACCTGAGTAAGCAGCTTTGGCTCGCTGAAAGGGCGAAGACGGCAGGCCGCACCAACGTAGTCCTGGACTGAGGACCCCGACCACGATCCCGCTCGACTTCACTGTTAATAAAGTTTGCTCCTCCTCCTCATCGGAACGACGCCAGTAGCGCGCAGCCGCAGAGCAGGGAGGATAACCACAGTTGACTGACATAAAACGCATAAACAACAAAATGGCGTTGCCCGTGGACCGTTGCAGGTAAACAAATGTCACGTGATGCGAACTGACCAATGATCACGGCGGCGGCACGGAACAATAGGAGAAAAGAGTGTCGATTCTCTGTAACCTAATTGCTGCTCCATCGGATGTCCTTATTATAGGGTCGCCTAATTTTAAGACGGCAGTTGAATAAATCCCAAAAATAACCTATAAAGTTGGATTAAGTAAAGGGGGAAGTATTCCAGCACGTATTTTTTAAATGCTGCAATTTTATATATGTTCAGATTGTGTGTGTTACGGGCAACAAATTCAGGTACATTAAACTAAAGTGTCCGCATGTTGGTAAGCCAGTAGGTGTGTTTGTGTGTGCGTCCATGTCGGCTGCCTGAATTTGGCAGATTTGGAAGGAAACTTTAGCAACCATTTCCATGCTGCAAAGTAGCGAGTGGAACTGCTGGAGAAGCATCGGGAGTGGGGAAGGACGAGGGTATGCGCCGACCAGGCGTCAGGCTTACTGGAAAACTTTCAGCTGGAACGTAAGGAAACGAAAGACGGGCGACGGATCCGCGGACACAGTGCTGGTCCGCGTAACATTAAACTTACGGTTCCGCTTTGAGCCCAAACATCGTTAAATATTATTTGCAGCATGACGTACAATGAGATTGACGAAGTGGGCACATTGTAAGCTTAAGGTTAAGTCTGCCAAACATTAAACGGACTTCGCAACACTTCTGATAAACGCTTTCATTCTTTCCTTCGGGTCCGGAAGCGCTGTGAAAGCTATAGTTATCGCCAACACAAAGCCTTGCGTTAATGTTTTGCTTTTGTGGCTTTCTTCTTCAAGTGGCTAGCGAATATGTTTATTGCTGTAGCTGAATTGATACCCGCTAAATCGCTGTAAGGCCTAATTCAAGCGCTCGAATTACGCCAATACCGGGAAAGAGAGAAAGTTCTTTCGAGACCGTTCGTAAGTTATCTTATGGGCGTAGATCAGTAATTTCTGGCATGAGGTTCTTCGTAACCCCATATTCTAAGTACTGGATGGGTTTATTGACCACGGTCATGATTACCTTTAATACTTGAAAAAAAAATTGAGATAACTGTTGCAGGGTCCCTTTGAGACAAAACACAGGCCGAACAACGGGATTGCCCAGCGCTGTTATCTTAGTAACGGAGTGAAAGACGGTTATACGCAAAGGGGAAAGCAGAAAGTATGATGGTGACGCTTCACACCCGTACCTTAAAGGGAACCTGCAGCACTTTCGATAAACGCTTTCACTCTTTCCTTCGCGTCTGGAAGCCCTGTGAAAGCTATAGTTATCGCCAGCATGGAGTGGCACTGCGTGATTTGCTCGCCGCACCAGATACGCCTTCCGTTTCTGCTTTGTTTTTGTGGCTTTTTTAAGGTCGCTATCGAAAAGCGTTCATTGTTGCAACTGAAGGAAAACCGGCCAACAGCCGCTACATGGCCTCAGTGACGTAATTCGGGCCGTCGAAGAACGTCAAGACCGGGTACGAGAAAAATATTTTGAGCGAGTTTCCAAGTTATCTGATGGGCATAGAGCAGTATTTTTGGCTGAGGTACTTTGCGGACCCCCTAATCTATGTACTGGGTGTGTTGGGTGACTACGTTCTGCAAGCATTTAAGATTTCAAAAGAAGTTGAAAAAAGTGTTACAGGATCCCTTTAAGCCAGAAAAGCGGAAGATTTTTCGCAACTTAAATCAAATCTCGCCTTTACGGGCACGCACTCGCAGGGGTGTATTGTACAACTCTTCATAAAACACCTATTCAATTAAATCATTTCATGGAGTCAGCTTGGACGTTCAAACATTCAATAAATTATAAACAAGTAGGGCCGCGCAGAATAGATTTAGGAACGTACTCTAAAGCGTGCGAAGTGTTATGCATCCACATAGCAGCACATACCCCGCGGTTGTGCGTTGGAGACGGCTTCATATAAGCAGGAATGTACACTGATTTCGCATGATATCCCGTGGTTGGCGCCGTTAAATGGTCTGTCACTTCCTTTCTGAGTTGATAAAAGAAATATCAATATTGCTTATAAAGCAAACGCTAAGTTTTTAATGATCTAAGAAGTTTTCGCACACGCGCATAAGATATTTGAACAAACTTCTCAAATAAAACGCAAAGTGTGAGAGCAACGTACTTTGAGACCAATCAACGAGCTCTACGTCACATTCCTCCTCGAACAGAGAGAACCCCTGGCTTGCAGGGCACAGCGTCACGTCAAAGTTCTCGTTACGCATCATTGTGTCCGAGCGTATATAAACAAACAAGAAAGCAAACCCAGACACGCATAACGCGATGCGGTAAAAAGCTTTCGAACTTCCGCGAATAATCCACACGATCCGACACAACGGATGTACAACAACCAGCGTTTCGAGGCGATTTTTGTGGTCTGCGATTTTCATTTCGATTTTCGTGGTCTGCAGCCCCAGCGCAAACATTCTGCATCAACCGACGCTTGAAGATGCAAGCATGCGTACCGGAACTATGACGCCGAAAACGCTGCCCGCATGCTTAGTCGGGTGTTTACGCAGAAGATCAAAAAGTGAACGCAGTAACGGAGAAACAACCAACAAGTCAGCAGTCCAAAGAGGGCCATTCCAGGCGCCTCTAAGCCCGGACGCAAACAACCGCGATATGGGACCGTTCCTTCAATATCTCAGTGCAGTGACTGTTCTTCCCCAGCTCCCTCCTCCTGACCTTTTCAGCCTCGCACAAGGAAAACGAGGGAATACATTTCTAGAGATGCTTCCTTGCCCTCCGAGCTGTCGGCGACCACGGGCTCCGAAGCGCTCGGGAACTTTTGCGCTGTTCCGGCGATGCCCGAGTTATTTGCCGTCCTTTTCTCGTGCGCGCTTTTCTTAAGAGGGTTGCTCCGCTATGTACGCAGTCAGCCATGAAAGAGGGCATTTCTTCTGGGGAGAAGGCAAGTGCCGCTGGCGAAGAGGGATTGGAAGATTGTTGCTACTTGGAGCGTTTGATGTGGCTGGATACTTGCTCTTTTCGCGTACACGAAGGCATTCATGAAGCGAATTTGCGGGCGGCGGGATCCTGCCCGGCAGCGTTAGTTTTGTGATGCGCGACCTCCCTCGAGAAAACGCTGTTGTTGCGCTTATTCCGGTATCAGCCAATGTGAAAAACCCACTGATTTTTGCTTTTATTTTCTTCTAGGATAACTAACGAAAACTGTTTTTGACCACCGTCAGCTGAAGTTAGATGCCTGTTAGATTGCTAGAAGGATTCAGTGGACACCGCCGCAGTGGGGGCGCATTGAGGGAACAGGAAGGAAATATTGGGGTAAATGTACAAGAAATGTACGTGCTGGGAGAATAAGCGAAAAGTTTTTGCTGAGAAGGGCGTCAGTCAAAGACATCACATCTCAGAGAAATCGTTTACAGCAGTGTTTACAGGGCCCGCCTAGAAATCTTGAAGGCAAGAAGTCAGGGACACGAAGAAATTGAGGGTATTTGAGTCACTTGATATTTGCGGATGATGTAGTCTTGGTCAGTTATTTTGCAGAAGCCTTGCGGGCAAAGCTTCAGGAACTGTATTCGGTAAGCTTCAGTCGTAGGATTCAAGATAAATATACATAAGGCGAAAGTACAGTTCAGAAGACACGAAGAAAGCGCTCCTTCAGCCAAGAAAAAAAATGAAATACTAGAAGAGGGGATGAATATAGCCATCTTTGGTTAGTCGGTGGTGCCCTACCGGAACACCAGATGGGAAATCAGCCGTAGAATTACTATTGGCTCAGAGCATCTAGCAAACACCTTAAGTGAAAAACATGAAACTATATCTGCCATTCATCACCTCCAACTGCAATGTACCGTGTCGTGCAACTGCAGCCTACCACCATTCTAATCTTTTTTTTTTTTTTTTAATACAAAAAGAAACCAAACAAGCCGTTCGATACTTTACTGCCCCTCTCCACGCTCCCGTTCAGCGAATGCGCTCACGAAGCCATCGCCCGGCCTGATGAAGCACGTCAGCTCTTGCGTTGTCACCTCGCTGCTTCAGAAGTTACCCACAAGAACAGCTATGGTTAACGCTAGCGCGTAGCAACTTTTCAACGAGATCCCGCGTCTTGATGAGGTGCCCGATTTGTAACTGATTTCTCGCTACTGAGGTTCTTACAGAGTGCTTCGTCAAGTAACCGTCTCCCGTCGTTTCTTCGACCTCCCTCTCAGCCGTCGTACTGAACTCCTTCATGTCGTCTGCCTCAAACCGTACAGCCCACCTAGCTCCAACGCCTTAGCCGTAAACAGCCCCCAGTCGGTGCTTTTCCTGTGGAAAGGAGGGGAGGGGGTATTCCAAAAGGCACTGTTTATCTAAAGAAGATTGCAAAGTGTCTACGGTGCTTTCTGGTTCTGGCCAGCAACGACAAAGAAGAGACCCGATGCGAAGTGATGCAAAAGGTGGGCCGATGCGGAATACCTCGCGGACTACCTGAATTATTGAGCTGTCTTTCCTTATGTCATTCCTTATACCTCCCTGTACACAATTTGTAAATACCTTACCTTATATATAACTTGGAAATAGCCTCCTTGTCGGCTACGTAAGAAACTTCAGCTTCCAGACTTGCGTTGATTTCGCATCTAGTGGTGGAATCATTTTCTATTTAGCCGTTCGTGCGTGTTCTTTTTGCGGGCAGGCACCTGGATAATGTACGTCACATTGCAGTGTGCTGTACTGACATCGTGGTTGTTGACTGACATGTTTTGCATTAGCAGGTACGAGGCTGCTTCTTGTGCCGGCATTTCATTTGAGCATGGAGAGCCCCAATACTTTTATGCCTTGTCGGGATGCTTCTCCGTGATTTTCATGATAGGTTTGGGTAAATTTAACATTTCTGGATCCGTCACGTTTTCATAAACTGATTGAATGGTTGATTGATTGTAGGGTTTAACGCTCCCACGCAACGCAGGCGATGAGGCGCGCCGTAGTGGAGGGCTCCGAAATAACTTTGACCACCTGGGAATCTTTAAAGTGCGCCGAAATCTCGTACCAACAGGCGTTTTTTGCTTTTCGCCGCCACCAGAAAAGCGGCCGCCATGGCCAGGAATCGAACCCGCATCCTTGGGCTCAGCAGCACAACGCCTTAGCCACTGAGCCACCGCGGCGGGTGTTTTCGTAAACTGCTACATACATTGCACAGGCTTAGTGATCACAGATAACCTTTGTGTCCATGTTGGAATCGAACACTGCTATAATTCATGGGTTGAAGACATTGACACACTTTTGTTCTGTGGTACGTTTCACGACAATGCATGGATGAACAAATCCATCATTCAAAATGTCAATGTATTCTCCATAGTTGGGTTAAATGGCTTGAACTATTCCTGGATGTTTCCATATCTATTGTTTTCTAGCGCTGCATGCATATCACGGTACTTGCTCCTGGCTTTAGTTTTAATTATCTTTTGTCTTACCCGAACTACAACTTCTTTTCCAGATATCTTTGTAGGAAAACATTTGCATCTTTTAGGAATAGTTACATGTGCATAACCATAGTTTTAGTTACCTTTACTCTTACCCGAATTACAATTCAGTGTGAAGTGAATGAATGAATGAATGAATGAATGAATGAATAAGCTTTATTAGGATAAATATAATTTTTTCTATCTTGGTAAAACGAACTGCTTCCCAACCAATTTCAGAAGTTCTAGCGGGGAAGTAAGCTGCGTGAGGAAAACAGAAGTATTAACTTGAAAAAAGAAATCGACGTTTATGGACTTCGGTAATGGCTCTACTGGAATGTGTGAAAAATGACTTTGCTGGGCGAGAGATAGTGCGAAATTGCCGCGAATGGCCGGCAATAAGGTGAAAACGGGTTGGCGAAAACGTGGCCCGGCTTCAATAAAGCCAGCCAGTCGCTGAAAACGACGTTAAAGGAAATAAACAGCGAAAACATGGTTTCACTTAGGTTTTCGATCCTCCTCCAGTGTCAGTTTAATAGTCACCACCAACTTCAATTGCCGCTTTTTCGACCGCGCTGCTTGGACCGTTCCCTTTTAAACATTTAAAACGTTTATATGGTTTGACAAAGCCTATAGTACTGTCAAGCCTTCTTAATGTTCCCGCTGCAAAACGACCCCTCTCTTTTTCGGTCAAAAACCGTTTATGCTCTGGAACGAGTTTTGAAGACTTTATTTATGTCTTTTGGTGACCACGAGATTCTCCGCCATTTTATGATGTGTTTACTTTATTGTTGACGCAGGCCTGTCAGGGGAGGTCGTTGCTGACCGCATTAATGTTGCTTTTTGAAACATCGCATGCTCTTAAGAGAAAGCGAAGTAGAGCGCACACGAACCAAATGCACATTTTGCGCCGAAAGCTGTACTACGGTGAAACCACAGTCACATGAGAAACGGGAGCTGCGGGTCGATCAGCAGTGGGAACAACAACAAAGCTGTCTGAACAGGAGGGCGAGCAGGTGAAGACACTAGAATGTTCTGCGTTCGAAAGGGAGGTGGTATTTAGAGGGCGCCATAAAGTTCCCTAAACGCCGGAAAGGTTTGTCAGCGCAAATGAAGCCCGATGCGGCCGAACAGAAGGCCGTAAAGTGTGGCACACAGATCCCACATTCATTCAGTTATCAAGCCCGTTGATGGGGTCCGCTAATGGAGAATCTTAGTGCTACTTTTCGCGAACCAAGTTGCCAATGAATTAGTTTTTAGTGAAAAAATGTCCCGCCAGTTGGTACAGCGACTGTGCAGAGTAAGCGATCGTCCCAGTTTCGAACCCACGCCTACAACGAATTTTTCATCGATGGCAAATTCTCTGAGCAAGCTGCATTGCCTTTCCTCATAGCCGTGTAGTTCCCCTTCGTGAATTGTCATTATTTTTCTTCACAAAAACTTACTGCGGCACTTAGGAATCTTTAACTCGACTACAGCTGTCTTACATCATGTCCGCGGACATTATATATTTAACGAAAAAGACAGGATTAGAATATTTGCTGCGCTTCACCCGTTTTTCAAGCCCTATTTAAAACAGCTCAGTGCTCAGAGAAAAAGGTTAGCCCCCTTTCAAACTGTGCCGATATAGGCAGACAAACGGCTCTTCTGTAGCCTCGTCTTCATCCGATACCTTATTACAATCGTAGAGCGAAGTTCAGCTGCTTTTCTAGAACTTCAGATGTCAAGCTTGGTATGATATCGAACTAAGCTGAAAAGAGCGCACGAAGGGAAAGGATGGGATTTTACATATTCGTAAGACATACCTGCGAACCGATCGCAAAAAATGGCCTGTCGGAGTCAATCGATCGTAATCCCCTCATGCCGGTTCGAGCACGCGTTCAGTTGCCTAAGCCGCTGCCGTCGACCTGTTCTAAGTTATGACTTCTGGCACGCCATTTTCTTCGCATTTCCCAGTTGGCCACTGCACCAGAAGGCATTTAATCTTAGGACGTTCATTCAGCTCCACGCGACCGTTCTCCCCTTGATTCAGGATTTGATAATACAGGGATAATAATCCAGGTCTGTCAAAATAATCCCGTCATTGAGGATATAGAAAAAAAAAAACTTTGGGCTAAACGGGATCTGTGAGAGCACAGTAGTTTCTGCTTTTCTTGTTTCCGTGACAAGAGGGCAACTTTCTTCCCCCAAAAATTTAGGCAGCAGCAATTCCAGTTGAGCGCAACGTAATGGGAAACATTCTTCGTTTAGAACAAGAATGAGAATGAATAGTGGGTCTGGTAGACGCCCGAGGATATTCAGAGCCTGTTGCAGACATTAAGCGGGGTCCCCCACGAGTCTTACGTCAATGGCTTCCCGTGGTGGCGGTTCGTCGCCGCGTAGGTGTACACAACAGCTCGGGCCGCTCGCTGCTGCTAGCCTATACTGCGGCGATTTGGTGGCTACTCGTTCTCGCATGGCTGTGCGACGCGAGCCTCACGCGTCTTGGCAGCACAACGACGGCGTCGGGAAGCCTCTGCCCGTGTAAGTTGGGCTTCTGGATGGAACTCGGTGTGGGTGAATAGCATCTTCCAGCGTCGCAATTTCGCGGCAATCATGATCCGAGAAATGCACTTATGTAGACGTGAGAGTGACATCTATTTTTTCTCGCAGTTTTTCTCGGATAATTGTGAGAAGCAGAATAATGAACGATAAAAATAGGTTTGCATCTTTACAATCCTTGCATACATCTGCTGCGTAAATGACCCATGTCGCGCCATTGTAACCTTCCCCGCTTCGTCTCCCAATCTCAGCCTTCGCAGATGATATATGATGTCCCCTATTAGAGTGCGTTCTTTGCTGGAAAAGAGAAACAGAGAATTCAAATTCAGCAGCGCACCTAAGTATCGGCGGAATCAATGTCTTCTCGTCACGCGTCATTGGCGCCTACTGAAAGTTGTTCCCGTTGGAGGCTGAACAACCAGAGCCGTGTGAGTGGGCTGTTTGGAGATCCGTGATTCGGCCCGGGAAACGAAGGATTTTAATGAGTAAATAGCGACTACAGGGAAGTTCCTAATGAGGCGGCACATTGTATAGCGTCGTATTGCGTACCTACCTCGTTCCGTGATTGGCGAGGAAAGAAGATCGTAAAAGCAAGTGTAAAGAGAATCCAACGCCGGAAAAGATCAAGTAAGCCTATGCATGCATTCTTGGCCATTGGAAGGTCCCCTTATTAAGTGGTGGCTCGGCGTCTCTTGCGCTTCTAGCCTAAGTTCTAAATCGCTGTTTATCGAACCAAATTTAAGTTATTTCATGAGAAGTTGTCTTACCATTATATGTTGCTGACTTGCCGTCCTACTTTTTCCCAGTCGGTATGTGCTCCCCTCCCGACAAAAAAAAAGCAGGAAAAAGAGAGGACAACGAAAAAAAGAGGAAAAACATTATGTTGATATGAAAACGCTCGTCGAAATGAACAACACCGTAAATAACGCATGTCACACGCATTGTGCGTTCGTTGACAAAGATGTGGTAGCGAAACTAATTTAAAATAAAAAGTAAAAAAAAAACGCATGTTGAATAATAGTCCCACAGCGGTTCCCCCGCTCTAGCGCCACCAACCGCACTCATCTCGGGGTACTGACCTGCAATTCTTTTTACACTATTTGGCTAAAGATCGCTGACAAAACATAGGTACGACAACACATTCACTGAATGCAGAAAAAAAAGAAGTCCCTAAATCGGAAGCTGCTTTGTCGTTTATTTAACAGACGCACAGAGAGAAAGATTCACTATATCCGCCAGAAGCAGTATATCTATCTTGTAGTGTACTTGACATTTAACGTCCACACCTTCGCGACAACGGAGATATTTTCAACACCGTTGTTTTTCCTCGGTACTTCTTGTAGTCGATGGGTGCCGGTGGTGTTTTTTGCGAAACTGACTAAAAGCACTTCAAAAAGGAGCAGCAAAGGCTCGCTTTCATCCCTCGTGAATTTCTGTCAAAATTGTCAAGTTTCACCTTGTCGAGTTTCCCTTTGCGGTGCGCGCCAATCTGCTATGATGCGGCGGATCTTTCGTTACTTTAAAACTAAATGATACCGCATTACTCAAGACTGATTCAGGCAGAACTTTTTTTTCATAATTAGGAATAAAAGAAATGCATTAAATAGCGCAGTTGGTGACGCACAAAAACTTCAGTGCAGTGCCAATAACGTTAGAGATTCTATTTGCTCCGCCTAATTTATCTGCACAGGGGCTGAAAGACAAAAATTTCAAAATAAAGCATAAAATGTATGCTCGAATGAAGTTTAAAAGCAGTTTTATTTTTTCCTAAATCAGAATAGAACTCTAGGTGTTCCATGATTGTGGTTATAGCTCCCAGTACCACTACGAAACGCACACAGTAATGGCGGAAATAACGCAACAAAGCTAAATGAGATTTAGCAAAAACTTCAATCACAATTACCTGAAGGCCGGAAATAAGACCAGTTCGTGAGCAGCGCGTCCGCAGTTCCTCTCTCTTATTCCTACAGCTTTCAGTCTTTTTTAGCTATCGTTTGTACTTCCGGTGCGTTTGGTAGTGCCCGTATCCACTTCCGTTTCCACTAGGCTTTTGTTAACTTCCGGTTTTACTTCTGCACTGTACTGAAGATAGACCTAATGCGCCAAAAGATTTATTAGTTGCAAGCACCGGCTTATTTAAAACAAAGAAAAAATACACAGTACTCTTCGTAGGTTTGGGATGTGCGTCAATGTTCTTGTGTGTCGCCCACTTGCCGAAGCCATTGACGCGACTTATTGCATAACAATGAAGCCTGGTGAATAAAGTAGTAGTTAGGAGGGACGGCAACTCGTTTCAGTTCCCCCACGCAGTCGATGACTGGATGAGGTGCTCGGATTCTTACAGGCTTACCTTAAAATTTAATATACGTCGTATACAGTCGACTCTCGATAATTCCAAGTCGCAGCACACCACTTCTAATTTAAGGAAAATTCCATGTTGGAACTTCGGCTTAATTAGGAGCGATGTGCTGCTCCCTGCAATTTTATACAAAATACAATGAAAGAAATTCCTTGATAATCCGAATCTAAAATCCGAAATATCGGTTAATTGGAAATTCTTTTGAATAAAGAGGATCGAGGCGACCGTCCTTTCTTGATAAAGTTCAAAATTTTTAAGTGTAAAACCAGTGGCGTGTTTTGTACTGATGTCGATGCCATGGCAACAGAGGAAGCGCACAGGTGAGAAAGCGTCAAAGTAGCTGAGGATCGCGCCAGTGTACGCACCTCTCTTTTTTGAGGTCCTCAGCCTTATCTGCGTACAGCGGCTCATCGGAAGTTTGTGTGATGGACGCTCGGATTTTAGCGATAAGTCTCGACTATTACGACGAAGTCCAGATACTGAACTAAATGAAGGAGGGAGACGGGTTGAGGATAACTATGATGTTTTTATGCTTTCGTGTAATTGGAATTTCAATTAATTCGAAGCTTTTTGAGGTCTCCCTGGACTTCGCATTAACCGGAGACTACTGTATATAAAAATTAGGTACTTGAAGTATGCGGTGGTTCGAAAAAAGCTGCAAATAATATTCGGGGTGAAGGATGTACGTAATTAGCATTAAGAAATACGCATGTAGAAACCTTAGTAGCCAAATTTTTCAGCTGTAATTTTGAAGAACCATTGACAACAACGCTGTTAGGAATAGAGAACCGGAAAAAAAATTCTTGAGGGCACTTCCCAAGCGAATATGCTCAAGGTGGCTCTAAGTGAACAATGCCACGTTGCTTTCATTTACAGTCCTAGTTTGGAGCACAATACGGATTATTTGTAGTTCTCTCTCTCTCTCTCTCTCTCTCTCTCTCTCTCTCTCTCTCTCTCTCTCTCTCTCTCTCTCTCTCTCTTCTCCTCTCCTCTCTCATCTTCTCTCTCTCTCCTCTCTCTCTCTCCTCCGAGCACGCGCAAAAGGTTAGTCTCCGCGTCGTAAAGGATGCGTGCGCGTGCGCTGCTGGAAAGACACCGGCAAAGGCGTCGCTCCAGGATCCCTTCAATTAGGAAGCAGGTACCAGCGGGTGTTGAGCAAGCCAGGAGGAGGCACCCGGGGCCCAACGCTCCGACGTATGCGGTGGAGGCTGGCAGGCGGACGGGAGCGTTCGTGCTTTACACCCGCCACGTTTCACACCGAAGAAGGCGTCGACCTCCTGGCTTGCATCCCCACTCCCCCATCCTTCAATATAAATAACATCGGGCACGTTCGTGTGCACGCATGTGTTACCGTATCTTGCGTACGTACAGCTGTGGACAAATGAAATTCGAATGCGCAAATGTGAACGGAAACACAGAAATAACGCGATTTCTTTCTATGCCAGTCAAATTGCCGCATGACTCCGTAACAGCAGCAACGTTTGTAAACGCGACTTTTCAAACATACCACAACCGCGCCATTATGTGATCACCACGAAACAAATTGCTCAGTTTTGCGTGGTATGGTTCATATTTTTGTGTTCGCTTTCCTTTTGCCCATGACAGTACACGTGTGAATTTCTAATAGCAACGCTACAGCGAATGTCGAATTTATGCCCATGGGACCCGCTGCAGTGGCTCAGTGGCTAAGGCGCTGTGCAACTGAGCCCAAGGACACCGGTCCGATTCCCGGCCGCGGCGGCCTCTTATCTGAAGGAGGCGAAAAGCAACAAAATGCCGATATGTTCGAGATTTGGGCGCACGTTAAAGTCCCACAGGTAGTAAAAATTAATCCGGAGCCCTCTACTACGACACGCCTCATCGCCTATGTAACGTCAGCGCGTTAAACCTCACAATCAATCAATCAATTTATGCGCACAGCAGTACCTACGAGTGACTCGTCATTCGTATAAAACATTGCGTTGTGTACTAGTACATTGAGTATTCCAGTATTTTGATATTCGGTGATATTGTACGGCTATCCTCCCAGGCGGCACAGAAAGTGTGGCCCAAGACCGGCCCGTCGATGGCCGCTTTCTGGCATGTCCGGCAGCATCCAGGTTCTGGCAAGCCACTGATCATGCGTTGAACGCCAACATTCGGCAACCAAGCGCTTCGGTATTTTTCCGTCCGCCCGTGTCCGGCCGCATACGGCAGCTAACCGGCTGCCAGATATTCAGTTCTCTTACGGCTGCCGATGTTGAGAAAGAGAACGGCCGAAGTACGGCCTTAGGGCATCCGTTTTTTCTTCGGGAAGCGTAATCGGCCGAGAGCACGGCAAGCGACCGGCCACAGAATATGCGTATTCTTGCGGCAGTTGGTGTTCGAAAGGAGACCGGCCGGAGCGCGGCTGCCAGTGCATTCGTTGTTTCAACGGTGAACCGCGCGTTCCGGCGGTAGAATATTCGTTTTCCTTTCGGGCAACCAGTGTTATGAAGGATACCGGCCGACGTACGGCCCCAGAATATACGTTTTCATTCGGTTAGCTGTCCTCGGCTGATTACGGCAAGCGAATGGCCCCAGAATATTTGGCAACCGGTGTTCAAGAGGAGACCGGCCTACGTAAGGTATCTGGTGTATACGTCATTTTTCGGCAAACGGCATACAGCCGAACAACGGCACTTGCCTGGGCGCCGAGAATTCATGCACAGACGTGTTTGGAAGGAGACCGACCGGTTTTTTCCTGGGGAGAGAAAAAGCCGTTAGGGAGTCCGAACGACATGGACGCGTTTTCATCCGCTCCGTGTTTCTACGTTTTAAATGAACGAAACATCGTTTGTCACACAGTAATGAGTGTTCTCGGTGAACGGGCAAGATGCAAGGACTCACTGGACATTAGCAGGGAACCTTTCAGGCCATCGAATGTCATTTATTGCCACAAGAAGACTGCGCCACAGCCGACGGGTGAGCTAAGCCTCGCCAGTCATCTCCGCTACCACGCCTCTGCCGCCGGCTTCGTCGACGCATCAGCTCGAGGCTATTCGCCCCCTCAAGAAATGGAGAGCATTTGGAGACATCGACCCGGCAGAGATGTCCGATCCGAGATGGAGATGGTTCACCAAAATAACTGGCCTTCAAGGGCGTCGAGCAAGCGGCCACCATGTCAAGGACTTCCCCACCAAAGAAAGGCAAGTGCGAGCAAAGCGCAAGTTATTCTGCTTACAATTAAACTGCGACAAGCAATGTTGCACTATGTTGTTGGTGATAAACGTAGAAGAGACTCGCTCGTGCATTGGTAGGATCAACTTCATGCCCTGCACTATGTTACTTCATGGGATTTTGCGACTGCCTATTTAGAAAAAAATTATTTTAAATTTGCGATAACAACAGAGCATGGTCACTGACGAAGCCTAGCTGTTAATTTAGTTTCCGATGTTTGAAGGTGAGCTTAGCTACTCTTGGATATGACTCATTTGGTTAAACATAATCGCCCAGCATCCTAGCAAACGCGGATTTTGTCAGGATTTTCTTTGCTCAACGCAGATTGTTGAGTTCACGCACGATTGGCTCTTCCAATAGATAAGCTTAAAGTGGTTGACTGTATATTCTTGGACTGCAAAAAAGCAAATGATGGTGTTTATATCACCTTCTGCGTAGTAAATTTCATCCTATGAACTGAAATGAATCGGTTTTGCATTGTTATTACTATTGGCCCTATAGCTTTGGTTCAAAAGTACTGTGTAGTTTACCGGACTATAGCGAATGAACGTGATTCCGTATACCTGCAGCTTAATTCGAATTTAATAACATCCTGGTGTGCTGATTCAGAAAAGTTTTTGGATGTTAAACAGTGTGTTAACGACACCTTTACAAGAAAAACCTTCATTCCAATTGAATACGTATACCGTAAATTATGCTGCTGTGGACAACGGCCGAGGAATATAAATACCTAGGAGTTTATTTAGGGAGTGGTTAGAGGTTAATAGGCAGGTTCACACCATAAAAGTTACGGCTGCATATGTTTTTGGCTTTCTGAGACGAAATTTCAGTGAACATCCATCTAACTGAAAAGAACAACCGTATTTCATTCATGTGCGCTCAATCTTGGAGTACGCATGTGTTTTCGTGGATCCCTACACCAAAGAGCTGGTTGATACGCTCGAAAACATACAGAATATGTCACTGCGATTCGTATTAGGTAATTGGCACGCAACTTAGCATGAGAGAAAGTAAAGTAAACTGAAATGGCAGGACGTGAAAGATCACAGACGAAACCACAGGTTGAACTTTTTTCGATAATATCTATCATTCGAAAACTGGAGTAGAAGGGGAGAAGTATGTCCAAGCGCCATTCTACATATCGTAAAGTGGGGACCGCTAGCTTAAAGCAATTAGTAACTTTCCTTTAAAGGTGACGCCTTGCGCGATTCATTTTATTTTACATCAATACTGCAGAGAACTTATCTTCCACGTATGATTGCATTAACTGTTTATATTGACGATTTTCAGCGCGTTTTGTAGAATTATTTTGTTATTTTGTCTCATATTTAATGCTTAGTGTTATGTATCTCCCTTCTGCAATGCATCCAAGGCAAGCAGGGCATCAAATAAATAAAATAAAACAATGATAAATAATATAAATAAATAAATAAATAAATAAATAAATAAATAAATAAACTTCCAGAGGCGCAAGTTTGCCTCCGACGGGTTGAGAACCCTACGCATTCAATCTTGACCAATAAAATATTTATTGCCCTATTCGTTGCAGTATGCAAGGTTTCCTGTATGCATGCTACCATTGCTATGTTATTGGTTTGAAACAAATTTTGTAACTCTAATTTAACGCCTTTCCTTGCGTGAACATAGAGGGATACAACTGCAGCCACCTGAAGCAGGGCGTCCATTCGCAACGCGTCTAGAATTTTTTAACGTAGAATGATATTAGAAGAAAATTAAGTTCTTTGGACTATTACGTGGTGTGGACGTATACTCATAAATCAACATTAAAATAGATTGAAAATGAAAGTACCTGTTCGCTCCTTCTTAGGATCAGCCCTGAGCAAGGTCATCAGAAAAGTTGATCGAGTAGAAAATGTCTTTGCAAGAAAATGGGCAAAAACTGGACATACTTTTTGTGAAGGAGTTATATTAAATGCTCCTGAGTGTTTTGTTGAGAACCAAAACGCTTCGTAAAGGCCATTCACGCCGGTTTTATATACATCAAAATTGGTCAAGCAACTGTTATAAAAATAGTTTATGTAGTCATAGCATGAAAGTGTTCCGGATATTGCCCTAAAAAATTGGTTAAAAGCGGCGCAATTTATCTCTCTGAATTCAACCCACTAAAGTATGCGCCCTCCGCCGCCCCCCCCCCCCCCCCCCTCCTCTTTCGCCGTTTATTACAGGTATGCCGTCCCACAGAGGATATCAGGACCTGGACAATACATCTATTCAAGCTCTACAAAGAACTGAATATTTTCTGTGTTCGCAGTAAAAAGAGGCACAGCAATTAAAGGAACGACAATTTGTGAGCACTGTTTAATTAATGAATTTTGCTGTCAACTGAGGCTGGTAATTAAGCAAGGCTGCGCTGAAAGCTTGACGGCTGGTGGTTTCGCGCGAGCTCACTTGATGTGGCTGCATTGGACCCAAAATGCTGGGTTTGTGCTGCTTCTGCACTGCGCGAATGAGTCATCTGCTTGCGCGACATGCAGTGACCGGCCTCAGTACAGTTAACGTACTGTGGCTGAACTCAAATGCCCGTAGCACGGCCGTATTTCCGGTAGCTGTAGTCCGGCTGGAGTCCGACGACCGCATCTCGGCTGTCCTCCGGCTGCCGTACTTCGGCCGTACACGGGTGGCTTTAGAATGGCCGGAGCCCTACGGCTGGAACCTGGCCGCATGACCGTAAGCCGGTCGACTGGCCGACGGACACTGGCCGTTGGACAGCCATGGGAGTACGGCCGTATACGGCCAAAAGGCCCACATTTGGACATGGGCCGAACATGGCTACCGGAAAACGGCCGGACAGAAAATCACCGGCCAAAGTACACCGGCCTGTTTTAGGCCGAACAGTCCTGTGCTGCCTGGGTGCGTCCCTTATCGGTTCAGGCATTGCCGTGCAACATTTATATTTTCCTTATTGCTATTCTTTTCTGCCGATATGAACTTTCGGGGCTTCCAGCGGAGGTGCAGGGAAGTAATGGCTGCGCGGTCAATGTTATGGCAGGAAGAAAACGCGGCGCGAACTAGACGTGGACGAAGAAAACAAGGTAAGACAGATACAGGCGCCTGTATCTGTCTTACCTTGTTTTCTTCGTCCACGTCTAGTTTGCACCGCGTTTTCTTCTTTATTTAAGTATGTACCAACTAGCTCAGCAACAATTTTTGCTATGGTAATAATTGCGACGTCTGATTTATTGCCCAGACAGAGGCTCCTATGCCGCTCTTTCGTTGTGCACTCGTGTGCTGCTCTTTCCAGCCACTGCCGCCGAGATACCGATGTAATATTGAGAATGGGGAAAAGAAGGATGTCCAGGAGATGCAAGAGCAGAAGGACGAAAGTTGTACATGAGCTCGAGAAGAGGGGAGAACGACGACAGCAAACGATGCTCCATCACGGCTCAAGGACAGCAGAAAGTTCCCCCGCAGTTCTGGGAGCAAGAAAGAACTAAGAGTACAAAACTAAAGCGATGTAGCTACTTGGCTTCTTCTTACGTGATCAGGATCAGTTAATAAATAAACGGGAGCTGTAGCTTCGATACGAGGCGCCTTGATATTTATAATGAACACCCGCACGAAAGTACACATGCACTCGTACACAGTTTCGGTTCTAATGGTAGCGTTATTTATCGCGGGCGATTACTGTCGAAGGCATCGTCTGCGTTCGCCATTACATCATAACGTACATGGAAACCTGCTTAGCGTACACTAATATATTTAGTTAGTTTGCTTTTGATCCTGAAGGGTATCGGTTATATATCGTGGTGTTACAAAACGTGCATTTCTGCGGAGGCTACTCGTCCACCCTGTACTTCAAATTAGAAGAAATAAGAGTAAACAGTATCAGGCAGGAAAAGAAACAACGCGGGAGCTTTCTTTGCCTAGTATAAACCTTTGCCTCCCAGACTAAAGCTAGTATGATGCCTACATAACGTAACAGAGCTATGGCCACGCTGCTGATTTGGCAGTGGAACTGCAGAAGGTGCGGAAGCAAAACGACACCGACCCCTCCCGAAATTTATAGACGGTCAGGAGCACAAAGGCAAAGGAGTGAATTTTATTCACACGGAGATCAAACTGACTGAACTAAAATGTCTAAGTTCTTCGTATCGGTCTCGGGATGGTTCCCACGGAGAACACTTGTTGGTTCTGTCGTGGTTTATGCGCTTGGAAATCGCGTTTCTGGATATATTAAACCGAAGCTTCCTATGCCTCATGGATGGCGTCGAAAAGCGGGAACGCACTGCAGGAAACTCAACGTTACACAGCGGGTTGATGATGATGATGACAAGCAAAAGCACATCAAGCGCCTCAAGAAAAAGCAATCTCGGGCCATCTCCACTAACGAGAAACCTGAGAAGGGCCGAAGCATGCAGTGTATAAGTGTATTCTTGGCGCATTGGAGTTTTTGCCCACGGAGATGAAACTGTTTGGGGGGGGGGTGGTAGAGGTATACAGCTTTGCTGTAAGTCTCGTGTCTTTAAAGCACGAAGCGCTATAGCGTGAGTCGTTGGCAACCGAGTGTGCCGGTGTGTTCTTTTAGTACGCGTTACGTTCTAGCGCGAGGCATTTGAAGACGAGGGCCCTGTGTCCCAGTGCGTGACTACATGATACTTCGACGACATGAGACGACGACTACATGAGACGCCGACACCCCGAGCCCCTACGTGCTTCACCTCTGAAAAATAGAGCTATGTGACATCACCCGTCATTTCTTTTACTTCGTATACTTCGCACACAACCTTTGAACGCTTGTGGTCTTCATGAGTAACAAAAGGGTAACGCGCAATGTTTGTTTTTTAAAGTACGCCACATGCAGCGAGATATCTGACGGTACCGCCAAATTCTCAGCCAGCTCCCTTTGCACTCCTTCTCCTTGTAAAAAATTTCGGGCCATCTCCACTAACGTGAAACCTGGGGAGGCGCGACACATGCAGTGTATAAGTGTATTCTTGGCGCCTCGGCGTTTTTGACAACGGAGATGAAACCGTTGCATTGGGGATAGAGGTATACAGTTTGCTGTAAAAGTCTCTTTGAAGCACGAAGCGCTCCAGCGCGAGCCGTAAACGAGTGTCCCGGTGTTTTTTTAGTACACGTTATGTTCTATCATGACGGGTAAACGACTTTCCCGTTGTTTTAGTACCTTGACTACATGAGACGACGAGTACGAACAGATGGACGACGACAGCAGACCCCAACAGCCCCAGGCCCTAAGGGGCTTTGACCCTAAAAAAACGGCTCACGGCGTCGGAATCCAACCTGGGTCCCTCGCATCATGAAACCGACGTCTATGCGACCGCGCTATTCCGATACGATCTAAGCAGTTTGGATTTTTGATTTTGACTTTGGCTCAGTTTGTATGGGAGAACGCTTGGTGATTTAAATACCTTTCTCTTAAGAAAAGGACTTCGATTTTATTCGCACTTTCACGCCTTGCCTTTGCGGCCTTTCGACAGACGAAAGGCGTACATAATTGCGGAAGTGTTGGAAATTGGAAACACCACAGCGGCAACAGTGTCACGAGCCTCGTCAATTTGTTCGCTTAATTTTTTCACCTCCTTCCCCTCTCAGGAAAAAATGCATTGTACATCAGTTCTAATGCGTTCAAGACCCCCAACAGCACAAAATAGGCGCCCGAGCCGTCGTCTCGATCGACCACTGCCAAAAAATGACCGAGAAGCAAGGGACTTGCTATTTACCGCACTACTTCCGAAAGAATAATTAACCCTAATTTCTTCTGAGCCTATTTCAGGTGAATTTAACGAAGAAAAAAAGCAGTGGCCTTGGTCTTTTCGTTCGGGCACACCTCCTCTCACTTTCTCCTCAGTGGTCCCCCCAGCCTGTCAGCAGGGTTGAAAATTGCGTGAAAGAGATTAAAAATAGCCACTTTTAAATCCAAACAATATCACGCAGGCAGTTGTGTCTCACAAAGAGCCTTGCCTTGACTGTGTGCGTTGGTGTTCGTATCGAAACTTCGGCGCCTCAATCTGAGGCGGCATGCTTCATACTCGGAGACTTTTCGGGCAATCGCAGTCAAAAAGTACGTCTGCACAGTACATTCTCAACAAAATAAAAACGCCCCCTGTTTAAGAAAGAGATGGTTAAAACGTGAAGTTTTTTTTTCATGAAGCCTGAGTCGAAGTCAAAGTCCAAAATTCCAAACTGCTTCTACCGCGTCGGAAAGTGCACAGTCGGATAGACGTCGGCTTCGTAACGCGAAGGTCCCAGGTTGAATTGCAACCACGCGAAGCGTTTTAACCTTTCTTCACTTCACCAATGATCATCCTTATCGTCAGAGCAAGTTTTCCTGCGGTGCCTTTTGGATGTACTCCAGACGACATCACTGAGAGTGTGATGTGGTAGGGTGTAAAAATCAAAAGACCATGGACAATCCACTAGAGGTGTGCCGTGCAACAAAGACAATGATGGTTGAATGGTATTGAGATGACGAAGAGGAAAGCAGAGGAGGAGAAAGAAGACGTTGAGAATCGTAGGGCAGCGCAGCGCACTCGCTGTTAGTGATGAAGTCGTAAGGTTCTGCGGCCTGTCGACCGGACGGCCAGAACCACGGTGTCCTGCGTCTGTCGACCGGACAGTCAGGCACCACGTCCGTACCCTCCACAAGAAACCGAGGAAGCATCGTGCCGCACCTCTCTGCATCCGCTGCTTCACCTGACAACACCGATGTCAACACTTCGCCTCTGCAACCACAGCGAGACTTGTTGAACCGTAAGACTGCACCCATTCCACTTTGTTTATTGGTTATGAACTGGACTGTTCCGTTGTCAGCATCATTTCTGTCACCTGAACCTTTCACTCGTATACTCTGTATCCATTCGTAGTGTGCCTTTCGCCATCTTCATTGTCAGTCATAAATGTTCTTCCACGCATAGGTACGAAACCCTGTGTTGCAGTCTCTGATCTGTACCTCCGAGTACCTCGTCTCGAGTCTCCGAAACCTCATAACATCACAAAGTGGCGTCCGCGACAGGACTCTCCCATAACACCTTGGAGAGTCAGGCTCAGACTATTGGAAAGGATCTACAGGTTTGAGATTGTTAACATGGGGCTCGAGGAACTGGAAAAGCTTATTACTGATGGAGTCCGACTGGGACTCAAAGGGCCAGAACTTCGCATGTGGGTCGAGAGTGAGCGTTCGAGGTTGAAAACACAGCGTGAAGAGGAAAAGGAAAGGTTAAAAGCACAGCGCGAAGCTGAAAGGCAGGCGTTGAAGGATGCTCACAAAAAGCACCTTGCAGAACTGAACCGCGAGTTAGCAATTCTCGAAAACTTGTATAAGGAAAAGGTGGCAGAAGCCTCTTTGATTGCCAACACGATGGCAGGCCAAAACAAGTTGGGAGATGTTCGCGAAGCAGGCAGCAAGGTACATCTTCCCAGGCCAGAAAATGTCGAAAGTTCTGCTCAAGGAACCTTTGGGACAGGTCTCCAACAGGATGGCGAAATACTGCCTAATGAGAATACTTTTAGCACATGCGGACTCAGTTTCAAGTTAGAAAGCAAAATAGTGCCTAAAGAGGTCCAAGCTAGGTGTCCAGAAAGGACAACTCTGAATGTTGATGACTCCGAATCATCAGGCATTGCGGTGAAAGAAGCTGCAGCTATAGGCGCAGCGATCACTCAAATAAACACACCGTTTTTCTCAGTTGACAAAGGACCTGAAGCTTCCAAAACTGAGTGCTCTGACATTCAATACAGCCAGCCCCGGAGGGAGCCCCAACTTTCTCCAGAGGTGAAGAAAATGCGGGAAGGCAAACACAAGCCAAAAAAAGAGAAGAGGCCTTCCTTCACCACGGGTTCCACCAACCCCGAGAGCCGTGAAGTACAGCAGAGCCTAAAACGCACCAGGAGGAAGTTGCGCATACCTTTCTTCTTGAAGCGGAGGGTACTCAAGCGCAAAGCTGGCATGCTGAATCGACGTGAGACGCGCTCCGTCGGTGTAACAGAACGAACGGTTCCAAGACAGCCGAGAGCTAAACGACGCCAAGTGAGAACTTTCAGGAGTTTCGGCCGCCAACCGCTTTCATCTCAGAAGAAACCGGATGCGGAAGGGCACACAAACATTCCGGGTGAACAGAGAATTTATTATGGCCACAAATCTGTCCCAGGAGCACCCGGTAACCCAAAGACAGACAAGTCACGGATGAGGGCACGACATCTGAAACTTCCTGGTCAGCTCCTTTGGAAGTACAGGAGAAAGGAAGATGTGCTGAACCAATCGGCTTCCAACGGCACGACCCCTTTCCTGACTTCGGACTTGTATGCTCTTCTATGATGCTTCCCTTCAGGATGAAACTGTGAACTTTAGTGCGACTTTCAGTAGTTAGGAATGACTGTGACGAGACTCCGAAACACTACTTAGAGTGTGATTTTGTTCTTTTGATTTTTATTTTTGAAAGTGTGTGTGGCTCTGCCCCAACAACTTTCTTTGAGGGGGGAGTATTGTGATGTGGTAGGGTGTAAAAATCAAAAGACCATGGACAATCCACTAGAGGTGTGCCGTGCAACAAAGACAATGATGGTTGAATGGTATTGAGATGACGAAGAGGAAAGCAGAGGAGGAGAAAGAAGACGTTGAGAATCGTAGGGCAGCGCAGCGCACTCGCTGTTAGTGATGAAGTCGTAAGGTTCTGCGGCCTGTCGACCGGACGGCCAGAACCACGGTGTCCTGCGTCTGTCGACCGGACAGTCAGGCACCACGTCCGTACCCTCCACAAGAAACCGAGGAAGCATCGTGCCGCACCTCTCTGCATCCGCTGCTTCACCTGACAACACCGATGTCAACACTTCGCCTCTGCAACCACAGCGAGACTTGTTGAACCGTAAGACTGCACCCATTCCACTTTGTTTATTGGTTATGAACTGGACTGTTCCGTTGTCAGCATCATTTCTGTCACCTGAACCTTTCACTCGTATACTCTGTATCCATTCGTAGTGTGCCTTTCGCCATCTTCATTGTCAGTCATAAATGTTCTTCCACGCATAGGTACGAAACCCTGTGTTGCAGTCTCTGATCTGTACCTCCGAGTACCTCGTCTCGAGTCTCCGAAACCTCATAACATCACAGAGAGGCTGAAAAGTTCGCTTTAAATGCAGCAACAGAAGTTTTGCTTGATGTCCGTACAAGTTTGTCAGTGATTTGCGGGTTAAGCCCAAAACTACCACATCCTTCCACTAAACTACCATGAAAGCTACCACATCCCAGAGTATTCGCGGCGTTGAGAACAGATGATGGAACGAGTGCTTTTCGTCGCTTCCTCCTCACCGCTGTTCTATGCCCCTGAAAACACAGGATTGCTTGTCTTTTCAATGCCTCACAATGGCAGCTATTTTCAATGGTCTTTCACTTCATATGAACAGCCCGTGATCGTGGGCGACTGAAAAAGTTACAGTTCGCAACTTCAGCGTTCGCAAGAAGCCTAGAATGTATGACAGACAAAAAAGAAAGCAAATCTTACACCAAGTGCGCGCTTAGTTCCTAAAGTTCCTAAAGAGAGAAGTACAACGAGATGGAAAGCAGACGGCAGGCAATAAATTACCAGAACAAATAGAAATAGAGGAAAGGCAGATGAGGTTACTGCTATCGAAAGCGGGCAACAAACACGAAAATCGAAGCCCCTTTTTTAGGAGGAAGATAATTAAAACGCGAAGCGTTCTCCTAAGTCACCAAAGTCAAAATCATGTTCCAAAGTATTTTGACCGCGTCGAATTTGTGCAATAACACGTGGGACCCAGTTTCGATTCCGACCACTGGAACCGTTTTTTTAAGCGCTTGATGTGTCTTTATGGAAACCATTTGTGTAGGTTGGATTTCCTGCAGTGCCTTTTGGGCTTAACGATTCGGATTTCGGAATCTGACTTTGGACTTTGAAGACATTGGCTGTAGACCAACGCAAGCTTCGCGTTTCAACCAACTTTCACTGCACCCGCAATCAGCATCATTGTCAAAGAAAGGTGGCTTTCCTGCAGTGCGTCTTGGGGCAACATAGCCATCAGCGAGACTCAAAATCTTAGCATTAAAATACTATTAGGAAGCACGTCTTGACTTCGAGTTTTTGCGTAGAAATCTGTTCTGATTGCTGTTTCTTCTTCGAAAAGTGAGAGTTCCCGACTTTGATTGTATATATACTTAGGCAGACACGGCAACCTTTGCTACTTTTTTTCACACCTTCAGCTTGCTTTTCTGATACTAGAAAAGTCTGTATGCGTGTGCGCACACTGTAAAAGCCCCCTTGAATGTGTTCATCAACGTAACACTTCCCTGATGATGGTTACATTTTAATGGTGAAAGACCAACTAGGGCAAACAGCGCCAGAAACAGATGGTTAGCAAGCGTAGATTAAAAGTGAATACTAAAACTGATCAGCAACAGAGGTAAACTCAAATAAAGACAATGAAAATGGCTGTTGTAGAGGGCCAGATTGGGGTTATGCATGATACGATATGAGATTCAGAAATTTAATTTCTGATAAATACTAAAAAAAGCTTTTCACAGAAAACGCATGCGATGGCTGGTGTGAGATTTGTCGTCTGTATGTTTCTGGAAACTGCTTGCGTCGTGTGGTGTGGAGTGCCTTGCATGTGTTTATTAACACTTGCCTAGTGTAAAAAAGGAAAGTTTGCAGGTATTCTGCCCAGTTGTGTCTGTGCGTACAAACCTAATGCAATGATGCGCAAGTCACAAGGTGAAGCCCTCGTACATAGCGCCGCGTTGTGCTAAGCTCGCACGCTGGCCCTATATGAAGCTCTTTACTGACACATTGCCATTTCGCCTTCATCCCTTACTGGCCTGTCGTGGACGGGGCCTGTAGGTTCAAGCTTGGACGTACAAAACCAGCAAAAAAGGCGGAAACAAACGAATACAGTAATGTGGGCAGGTGCTATATATGACAGCTCCGTCGCCGGCTTGTCTTGCTCTCTTGTTCGGCTTCCGCCCCCTCCATTTCTTGCTGTTTCTTTTTTTTCCTTCAAAGTTCTTGCTGACATAAAGGTTCCCAGTCTTTCCAAGCCCTTCGAGTTTGGTGACAGCCTGACAGGACATGGTGACAGGCAACGACGAGCCACACAGACTGGTCTTAATTCCTGTCTGTAACTTCCTTGACAGCCGCTGCGTTGATGAACCTATTTCAAGTGAATTTATATAGAAAACTGTACACTGTAATCTCGAAATGCATTACGACGCTCGAAAATATGACTAAACCAAAACCTCCAGATACAAACCCTAGTTCAAAGAAAACTTCTTTTCTAATTATATATCCCCATGAGCAGCACACACTTCTTTGAGCACACTTAAAGCGACCACAAGGGCGCGCTCGTGCTTGATTTTACTTTGCAATTCCTATCATCCGTGGTATGCAATATCTACAAGCCTCGATCTGCAATCTCCTCTGATATATAGTTTCACCCTCTGCATTCAAAGTCGGCACACTTACCAGTCCTTCAATATACCCGGGGAAAAGAGACGTCGGCTAGTGTTGACTGCTGTCCTTGGCTCCACCACGTAACACTCGCGCAGCTTCTATAGATGAGGGCGAACTCACAAAGCTTGTGTAATTTCGCCTCCTCTTTGAACTCTTGCGTTTAAAAAAATTACCGATGAACCCTTTCTAACTTGCGTGCAATTCTTTCTTTTGCAAAATTGCCTAAAGTCTGCCCAAAGGACTGACTAGGGTCAAGGGACACGAGTGGAGACATTTCTAAATATATAAAAAATTATCTAAGCACTTATAACTTAGAGAAGAAGGAATTGTGGAATAGGAAAGGGAGCTGATTGCTAGAAATAGCAACAGAATGCTGAGTGAGACATATGCTGCACATTCTATGGTAGATTTCTTTCGGTAACGGAATTAAAAATCGCGAATTAGAAAACGCAAACTATGAAATCCGCGCTAATATTAATAACATAAAAAACTGCAGAAGACCAATAGCGACCAGCAATGGTTTTAAACACTTTTTGACAAAAAATGCTTACGTTACTTTTTTTTTTTTTTCAGAAGCACGAGTTTTTAAGAGCGGCATTGAACAATTTTGGCCTAAAAATGATACCCGCGTGAGACAATAAAAACGCCGTCACATTTTCTTGCATAGACAACAAAGATTTAATTTAGTCCTCTTAAAGCAGAGTACTACACTCGTTTTCAGAGAACGTAGGCTCGTACACGTGTACTTCACCTATGCTTCTTTTCAGCCAAGCGGGAGTTATGTGTTTCACAAAACATAAAAACAAGGTATTAAAGAAAACTATCCCTTACAACAAACTAAAAAAGTTACACCATCTCCCCGAAGGGAACTATGTGGTGATGCAAAGCGTGTTGCATCCGGATCCGCTTGGCGACGTTGGCGTGCCGAAGCGGCTTCGCTTTCTTGCAGTGTGGGATCCGCTGCTCGACGCTGGCGTTTCGAAGCGGCTTCACTTTCTCGAAGTTTGGTATCTGCTGCTCGACGTCGACGTTTCGAAGCGGCGTCGCGTTGCCGAACGCCATCTGGATCCGCTGCTCGGCGTCGACGTTTGCGTTCTGCGTCTCGAGCTCTCCTCTGCGCAGCCTTGTCTTCAGAGGTGCTCGCGGTTCTGGGAGTGAGCTGGCTGGCGCTGGTTGAAGGTGTGCCAGCCACTTCGCTGACAAAATTGTTGGCGTCCAAGCAGCAACTGAGGGAGCGGCGCGCGGAGAGGAGGAGCAGTGCGTGCGCTATCGCACAGCTGGTGGGGAGAGGGGGTGAGGAAGAGAGCGGCGTTATCGCACAGCTGGTGGGGATAGGGGAGAGGTGCGGACGGACGCCGACGGACATAGCCCCGAGCAAGAGATGCTTTGCATCTAAAACCATCTTCCATCGTCGCCTGGGCAGACGGGCGACGCATTTGGCCAACGTTCCCGACTGTCGTCGCCAAAAACCTCCGATCGCAAATCCACCCAGTGGCACTTCTGTGACCGTCTTCAAAACCCGGCAATCATAGTTTCCTTCGAGAAAGATTGCCCAATGTATTCCTTTTAAGTGCAGAGCACTTTAGGCGCTCTCCTTGTCGTCCTAGCTCGCTTGCTCGACCCAAGTATAAAAAATTAAAGCCGTTCCACTCAATGTGAAAGCTGTCGGAAGTGCAGAGCAGTGATTCGCCATAATGGGCTGTACCGCCGTTGTCCGCTTACTGCTACCACCCCATGCAATTCAAATTTCCCGCCTTCGCAGTGCTCACGCTCTCCCTGTCTGAAACTGCGCCAGTGGGAGTTCTGTTCTCTTTGTGCTTTTCTCCCCGCACGTGCCGGCGTTGCACGGCCACATTTTGCGTTTATTGCCGTAAAAACCAACCCAACAGGTGTCCTTAACTAAAGGAACGCGGGCGCTGCCGGTTAATTACGTATATTTTTCCTCAAATGCACCTATAGATTTCATTGCGCTAAACAACGGGAAGATGTATGACAAGCGCCAGCGTTTCACGAGTTTCGAACGTTTATGACTTTCGAACGCTTATGGTGGACCTTCCTTTCTTTTTATTGTACAATAAATACGTACATACATTGGTGGTAACTGTGAGCCAAGAACGGCGCTACAGCACATTATAGCGAATCACTGCTCTGCACTTCCTACAGCTTTCACATTGAGTGGAACGGTTTTAATTTTTCCCTTTTGTTTTAGCACGCAGCCTTTCATTCCCCGTTCACCGCCGTTTGGCTCAAACAGCGTGGCTTCTCAAGGAGTCGTCGCGTCTTCCGGAATCACGGGAAAGTTGTTCGCTTGGATGGGGTGGCTATTTTATTCTGAAAAGCAGTCATGACGAGGACGACGTTCTTACGGCCTCTCTCAGATCCCCCTGTTTGTCATCTGTCAGCCACTAATGAACTGGAAGGTGTTGGTAAAATATTTTCTTATAGCTTTTTCAAAGCCGATTAATATTATATCCAAATATGATATCGTCTTACATCGCTCCTTTATGTGCAAAAAAAAAAAAAAAGAACTGGGCGTGTCTGCGGTATAGTGGCGGCTCTTTCAAATCTTATTGGGATGAGAATTGAACGTTTTGTCATTCACGACCCTCAATATATGACACCAGACAGGGCACTATTTTTATTTAAAAGAAAGTATGAATGCGATAACATATATTTTCGTAGACTTTTGTAACTGGGGCGAATCATGAAGCGCGCATCCCTAAGTTTCTCCGCCATGGTCGTCACAGTGATAAGCTGCAAACCTGATAGCCCTCCGTGTACAGGCATCGATGTAAATTTTTTATCATCCTGCTTGTTCTTCCTTTGTCTCCCCCCCCCCCCCCTCCTTCGTTTTTCAAGCTCTCTCTGTAGCTTTTGATTTTGATTATGTCATTTTACGCGCCGATGCTGCAAAGGCAATGAGGGGCGCCGTAGTGGAGGGCTCCGGATTAATTTTGACCACCTGGGGATCTTTGACGAGCGCCGAAATATCAAACACATGGACGTTTTGAGTGCAGAGAACTTTAGGGGCTCACCTTGTCGTCGTAGCTCGCTCTAACGGTTGATGTCAAACGACTACCGGAAGCAGGTGGTGACCCGAGATAACGGACGCAAGTAGAGCCCGGCGTTCGTCGTAGGGCGTCCCACAGAGGCTTCGAAAACCAAGCGGTTTAATATTCATAACCATTCGAAACTCGTGAAACGCTGGCGCTTGTCACTCATCTCCCTATTGGTTTAGCGCAAAGAAAACTGCAGGTACATTTTAGGCAAAATCTGTGTATATAGACGGCAGCCCCCACATTCATTTAGTTAGGAACAATCATTGGGTTGGTTTTTACGATCGTAAGCGAAAAAAAAAAGTGGCAGTGCAACGCCGGCGCGTGCGGGTGGAAAAGCCAGCGTAAAACGAACAAAACTCCCGCAGGCTCTGTTTAAGGCAAGGGGGCGTGAGCACTACGGAAGCGGGAAATGGAATCCCTTGGGCGGTAGCACTAAACAGATAATGGCGCAAGGCGAATCGCTTTCTCTTCACTCCCGCCAGCTTTCACGCTGAGTGGAACGGCTTTAATTTTTTGCGTTTAGCCTCCATCAGTGATGCGGAGGCTGCGGCCGGGAATTCAAACCCGTGACCTTGGGCTCAGAAGCACAACGCCTCTGAGATTTCGACGAATCTCCAGTATATTGACTTTATTTCCAAAATTTTCTTTTTTTCAGTCGCCCGGACCAATATTCGCGGTTCAAATTCTATTTATTATGTTTTAATAGGACAGCACTACTTTCATAGTAACTGGATTTCGCCTATGCGTGTGTAACGTCTCTTCAAAACATTATACAACGTAGAGAAAAAAGGCTGATCCTCCCGATTGGGAACCTAATTCCTCAGCTATCATGCCACACCGACTCGTTGTTCGTTATGAGCAAAAATTTAAGTGTTTTTCCTCGTAGAGGCGTGTAGGTGTCCCTGTGGCAAAATAATTTTACGTGGAAGTAAGGCAGAAGACGCCAACAATGAGATGGGCGAACGATATATTTACAGCATTCACACGTCCTGCATGGCAGAGCCCGCGCTGGATGCACGCCTGCCCAGTTTCTGTTTCCTTTGACATTGGGCCCTTGGACTCTCCTTATGGCCGCCGTCCTGTAACGACATTAAGTAGAAATTTGCTAAATGCTTTGTTTTTAGGGGCGAAGCCCCTTAAGGGCTCGGGATGTCGGCGTCTCATGTCGTCGTAGTATCATGTAGTCACGGTAATAAAACATCGAGACGCTCGCTTTCCAACGCCTCGCGCAAAAACGTTTCGTGCTTCAAAGACACGAGACTTACAGCAAAGCTGTACACCGCTACCTTTCAACGGTTTCATCTCCGTGGGCAAAAACACCAAGGCGCCAAGAATACACTTATACACTGCATGCTTCGCCCCTCCCCAGGTTTCGCGTTAGTGGAGATGGCGCGGGATTTTTTGCTCGTGATGGAGCATCGACTTCCCGTGTGCAGTGTTGAAACCGTCGCTATAACACCGATCCTGTAATTTGAATTTTCAGCGGCGGAAAAAGACCTACAGCATAGGTAGAATAAGCGACATATTTCTCGACCTTCCCATTTGCATAAAATTCTTCGTTGCCTACAGATAGCTACGGTATGCGCTCTTTACTAGTTTCTCGATTCTCTGTCAAGAAACTGAGTAAGCACGCACGCGCCGCGCTGTTTTGCCCGTGCGTCCTTTCGATGAACTGATTCACAGCCATCTTTCTGTGGCGACAAGCAATCTCGCTACACCAAAAGCTAACTGCGGACAACACCTTGCAATAATGGACTCGTTCTTAGCTTTTTTAAATATGTTGCGAAAAGTATGTGATGTTAAATTATGCAGGTCAGACCTGAGAGGTCTTTTTTTTTCTTCTCCAATTTCCGTCAGTAATGACTTTATCGATAGCCTAGCCAAATGTACGTGACTTTGAAAGTGTACAGCAAACCACCGTTATAAAAAAATCGCTTCATTAAAAAGTCTCGCTTTGCCTAAAGTTTTTACGGCCCATATTCTAGTGCACGGACAGCAAATCATGTCCCCATAAGCCAAGTACTGCTTATAACGAGGGCAGTTTCTTGTCCCGATCGAGGACTTCTCTACAACGAGGGTTCACTGTACTTGCAAGAATATTTTTACTCGAGCGACAACTGGTCTCAACGCTCGCCGGCAGTAACCGGGAACTTTAAACAACACACGTTTTCATTGCACGTTACGTCTTCATCACGAACGAGATGACACCAGTGGCGAGCATCACAACTGGTCACCCCGCGAAGACTGCCCGAGGTAGCGTACTGTAGCTTGCGCTACAAAAAGGAGGGAACACGCGCTTCACTTCGAAAACAGATAAGACAGCCAAGCGCGGCCATACGCTGGCGACAAACACAAAAGTAAACAGAACAAAGGGCAAGGTTTGTGTCATTATAGGGCAACTAACAGTGTGTCCTTCGGTTGATGGGAGTTTACTAAGGCCAAGTTTAGGGTAAACTGTGAGTTCGAGAGTTTAGAGGAAAAAAGACAACTTTTCTTTGTCTGGCTGCCTCGCTAAATACAACTGCCACCAGTGTTATCTGTCCTTTCGAGAATACACCTGCCGCGGCAACAGCCCTACAGTTCACGGCAGAATTGCTGCGACGGTCGTACAAAGCCATGAAACTTGCAAGAAAAACAGCTGTTGAGAGATATTCGCACGATGCTCCAGGACAGCTCTTTCCTCGTTCCCGGATTGAGCTCAGTTCACGAAAGAAAGAAAGCCTGCAGCCTTCTCACTACTAGCTGTAAGTGGCTTTGTGGGACATCTTAAATACGCCGCTTTTTATCAGTCTCTCAAACTCTTCCACCATTGCTAGGCGAAGGCAACGCTCACAAAGAGGAAGGCAGTGTGAGGTACTCTCGCATAAAGCCCGTTTCCATTAGCCGAACCCCCAACCCCGTCTTCAGTCAATTAATTTCACTCCGACAGCCACCGTTGCCAGAGGTCCTTACTCGTATATAACTCGCGCAATTCGGTGAATGGGTTCTCATCTTGAGAGTCGACCTAGCTGCAATCAACTACCAGGCGTGGCATTCCTATTCAGCCGTAAACAAAGTGTACCGCCATATCGATGTGCTTTTAGTCCTCCTTTTATCTCTGTAAGGGCTGCTCGAAGATTTATACCCGGGGCACGTTCTGTCTTCGCCCAGTGTGTACAGCCAGCTGCATTTGCAGGATGAAAGCGGTCGTAAAAGTACTGGGACGCTGTCTCGTTTGATGTTGGGAGTCGAAAGCAATTGAACAACGTGTCTGAGGGTAGGCCTGTGTGGGCGGATGGCGGAAATCGAAGCTGCTTGAGAAACAGAGGCCCCGAAGAGTGGGGAACTCGACGAAACAAAGGCACTAGGGTCTTCAAGATCGCACCAAATTGGCCCTTCTGTTTAGAAAGGATGTCTTCCGTTAGCGTTTACCCGTACACGGCAAACACTGCACGCGCAAGACCAAATAGAAGCTTCATTAGGAGCCCAGTTTCTTTTGTGCGGCAACATCGGCACCAGCAAATATGGGCAAAACTTCAAGCGAAACATTTTTCTTTATAGTGTGCTTTTCTGCAGGGTTCTGGTGAGCATTTGGTTTGGTCTCATTTCTTTAGTGGGTGGATATATTTTACCGGCACTGTTTACTTGGTCCGTTGCATGCCTCGTATTTTTTAGGATTTGTATAGCCGTACCTTACAGTGCCCCTGCTTATACAGATGGCTGGACAACGTACACCATGGTTTTATACGAAAGAAACAGCCTTCGGTAACACGCCTGGGTCCATCTCGCATGAATGATGTTTTTTTTTTGTTTCCAAACCCACAGAAAAAAACACAAACTACAGTCGTCGACAAGTTTTTCACACCCTCAAGTTGCATGGATAGCGCACGAAAAATCGGGCGTCTGAAAAAACGCATTCACGAAAAAAAAAATCGTCATTCTGTTTCTGCCGGGCGGTACGTTTCAGTTTAATCCTCTGCGATGAAACCACGATAATCGCAGACAGCCCACCCGACCATATGCGACTCGCGACAAAATGGCCACAGTGGCGACTGACCACTGACCTTCTTCCTCCATGCGGCTCGTGGGACTGTGCAGCGAGTAGTGCCTGCAACCGGGGCTGTATGTGATATCACCTGGCGATGCACATGCCAGGTGATGTTGACTCTGTGGTTCAAGGCTGCAGAAAAACCAAAATGACAGCGACGTTGCATGCGTTCTCGGTAGCTTCGCGTTCTCGGTAGATAAAAGAAAAACTCCGGAAAATCGAACATGAAGGGCTTAAAACGTCCGAAATTTTGGTCCGCGTTATATGTTGACTCTATGGAGCGTGTGACCGTTCAATGGCAGAGTCAGGATTCAGTCAAATCTCGATATAGCGAATCAGGTGGGATCACCGAAAATCGTTCTCTATTTTGAAATACCGTTGTAATGGAAAACTGGCGGTTATAAGCCAGTGCTCTAACCTAGGTATGAAAATGAAGTATGTTAGCAGTAGACGCGTGTGCAGACAGACTAGTTTATTAGTTATTTAAATTAGTTATATTTTTCTCGTGCGTGCAGCACGCACGACCCATTAGGAATGCCTCTACGTATTCCACCTTGCACAATCCCTCGTCGGATACGTCATTGCACCGAGCAATGAAAGTGCGGAATTTGTTCATGTGCACTAAGACATCAATGTTCGACACGATCTCATCTTCACTGTTCGGTGAACCACAGTCGTCTCCCTTCGCATCGTCATCGTCACTAAAGATGATGACTGCTCTCGCTTCCTCTTTGCTTTGTTGCTAGCTGCATTTATCTTTAGATCTCGCACTAATTTCGCAGCAAAATCACCCACAACAAAGAAATACCTGCCCGCACACGTGATTAGCGTGGAGAACGACCGACGGACCACCGTCACCCAACCCAACAAGAGAGACAAGAGGCGAACCCGGCTAGGCCTGCTAGGTTATCGCGCATTATACCACAGCTTTGTTGTGGCGCTAGCTGTTGACGCTCGACATGGTGATGATGATAGGTACTGATAGGCACTCACGGAATACACATGAAAAACCCGCGAGAGTGGCCACGGTGTCACTCTTAGCCAAATTCGTAATACTGATGTTCCCCGATTATAATAAGGAAAATAAATTGCGCGCGTTACTCTTAAATATGCGCTATATGAAAATTCGTAGTTCTGAAATATTTTTACATTGAAGATATAGGTAATATGGCAGAGAAATTCGTTAATGTGGGGATCGTAGTAACGAGATTTCACTGTATTCAGGTAACTCCGGAAAATAAGGCATCCGAAAAAATCGGTCGGCAACAAAATTAACAGCCTTTCAAATTCCCCCCAACGCAACGTCACCAGACACGTCAGGATGATCTACCAAAAACAGATCAATGATCGCGTTAACTCCACGTTAACATTCAGGGGTTGTAATCAAACCGAACCAGAAGTACTACTACAACAGCACAAAAATGGTTGTTAGACGTCGCTATTGCTGGCGGCGGCCAATCATTCCAACTAGTCCCGGGGACGTCACAAGGGTAGCGCCAGAAAGGGGCTAACGAGCCGCCCTGTCATGGGCTTTCTTTTTTTTTTTAACTTAATCTTTCGAAGTTCAGCGCGTTTCGCCTTGCTCCGCTGCAAAAGAGGCCAACAAAAATTGCTGTGGTTTAGCTTTGGTTAACCCTAGTTGATAGCGAAAGCTTCACTACCTTGGCTAGGCCCATTGTCGAGGGTGTGGTTTCGCAATGACACACATACATTTTTGCAATGAATACACTGCTTACTCATCATCTTTTCGCCTCACGGCGTTGTTTAGCCTCGCCGCTGTACAAGCGACCACAGCTGGATGTTCTTCCTCCATCGCACACGGCTCTGCGTCGAACGTGCCCTCCTGGCCTTGCCTTGTGGCGCGCGCCTCCTCGCCTTCCCCCTCCAGGTGACGACACGGGTTCCGTGCACATCTCTGGTCTCTCCTCGCCTATCACTCCCCTGCCGCCTATCTTTCCCCACCATCGGGCCGCTGCTCCGCTCCGGGCGTTCCGCCAGGTGGTGACACGGGTCCCGGACACGTCTCCGTTCCCTCCTCGCCTATCTCTCGGCAAAAGGTTTGCAAGCTGGGCTAGCAGACATATTCTTGGATGAAGCCAGCGCGAACCTAAACAAAGACTAAGGAAGTGGAGCACAAGTTGTATCAACATGCGTTTGAGAGAGCAAGAAATTGTCCTTAAAGGGGTCCCCATCATCCCATTTTTCTTCACATTGCACTAAGTGCAGAGGATGTAAACCTAATTTTCCTGCCATAGACATTTTATTTGGGCCCCGTGAACCAACGTCACGCGAAATTATGGAAGCGTTCCACACAGCAGAAAGAGGAGACCATTGTGTCAGCCAAGCAAGCGTGTGTATTCATATCAAAGAGATTGCATATCTGGGTGAGCCTTGACTGTAGCCGGTGTCTATCTAGTTGCCTTATCACCGGGGCTTTTGTAAACTTGTTTTGCCCATGCGCAGCGTGTTTTATTGTTTTGTGTGAAGTGTTTATATTCACCCTTCTTGATATTAAACGTTAGTTTGCAGAGCAGCGGCTGTCCTTGTGTTCCACTTCCTTGTCTTTGTTGAAGTTGGCGCTGGTTTCATCCAAGAACATGCCCACCTCTCCCCTTTCGCTTATCTGTCCCCGTCATCGGGCCACTGCTCCGTGCCGGGCGCTTGCGGAAGGGGGTGTGGTTTGACCTCTAGCTCTCGAAGTGAAAATTGGTCACCTCGCGATGACTGCCCGAGTAGCGTAGTATGGCTTTCGCTACAAAAGCCCCAATCCCTTGCCGACGTCACAGCATTCGTAGATGAGAAACCCTGAGTGGTTTGAAGAAATGGAGATTGTAGAGGGTCCTTGTGCGATGTTGTCAAGCGGAAAAATGCTTTGAAAAAATACCAATAGCTGCGAATACAAAGTAATTGCGTCTGCGCTCTGCGGTAAATTGAAGTGCGCGCTAGTGTGCCTGTACACGCCCGCGAGTGTACGCTTGTGTGTGCATACTTGCGCGCGCGCGTGAATGTGTCGGTGCCTTTTTGTACGTGCGTGTTTTTGACGGGTGCGCATGTTGATGCGAAAGCATTGAATGGCCTATTGAGAGAGAAATCCAGCGTTGCCCCGAAAGCCGAGTAGCGGTTTCTACGCAACTGCGAAGCGTTTCATGGCTTCGCACCAATACATTCCCAAGTGAAGGACCAACCTGTTCCTAACGCCTGGGCCTGCCCAGAGCCGCGTGGAAAGCGGAGTGCGCAGCTATGGTGCGTGAGTGCGGTGTTCGGCGGTAGCTATACTATAGCTTACATCAAGCACACACATTCCACTACCTCAACCAGCGGCGCAACAGTTACCGACGCTCACACCGAGAAACTGGAAGGAGCGCTCTGGCCGTTCGATTGGGCATTATATATAATGCTTTCTTATAATGATGCTTTCGCATTCACAAGTCATTAGAAATGCTTTGGTGCATTCGGAGCTTTGTGTTACAACCTTATCCACTCGAACATAGCATCTCCTGCATTAGCAGAGAGACTACCAACTTTTTTCTGCGCTTTTTCCAGCACAGCTCAGGCCACACGCGTACGTCCCCAATCCGTATTGTGTCTCCTGTGCAGGGCCTTCTTAACTACTAAGCCTTGTCTCAGCAGATGGTGCCACGTGGAAGCCATGCGGCTCAACGTTTTTATTACAGGCCGTACCTTATGCAAGGTCTGGGTCCTTCTTGTAAAGCTCGTTAACTCACCAGGCGGGGCAGCGGAGCCAGCGTTCGTTTCAAAATGCGGGTTTTCTGATTGCTTGACGCCCGCACACACGAAGAACGCCACAATCTTCCCGGCTTAGAAGTTTCGCGGTGGAAGAACTGTTATGCGCTGTCGACACATCTGCTCCATCGCCGCATCTGCGACCCAAGTTTCGCGCCAGTCCTTGCTCTGCAAAGGCGACGTGGGCCTTTACATGGGCCGGACAATTAGCGTTTTCTTTACGATCGCGAAGAAAGTAGAGTTCACGCAACCTTACTCGAAGTTTAGTCTGAATTTAAGCGCCTTTCTCATGTTTGTCGTACTAAGGGGCTCCTCTTCGGTTCAAGGGTTTAGTGCCTACGTGAGGAGCAGTACAAAAAAGGCAGCTTTTCGTGTCATTCTGAGTGCTTTCGTTGCTGAAATCTGGAAGCTTGTTCGTCCTCCCTATACCATTCACAACAGGAAACACGTCGTTACATAGACGTTGGTATAAAATCCAAAGTTTATTCAGAACAACTAAACTTTATTTCGCTGCCTTATTATAACCGTAAGATTGCTTTCCGTCGTAAAAATTATGATGCTCCAGGAAACACCAGCGTACAAGGCATCTGACGCTTTTTGAAGTGCACATGAAGTTTTCCGGGCGGTCAGTTTGAACGACACCTGTATTTTTTTTTTCTAATAACAGTTATGCGTCAAAAAACCAAGTGTATAGCTAAAGCAGGGCAGCTTTATCTTTAAGAAAATTTCCAATGCAGTTACACCCTCTAAAATCTCAGCGCACGAGGCTTGTATGATGAAAGATCGCCTGCCGCAAATATCTAAAGGTGTGCGCGTCTATGCCAAAATATGAACGGGAGAAGCTCAAGGAAACTAAGTTGCACTGCAAGGGCCGTATCAACATTGTTACTATGGTTAACAGATACAAAGAAGGCACAGCATGACCTTACGCGCGCAGGGTCCTTCTCAGTTTCTCAAAGTTTTGAAATCCAGGTAGTAAAAATACGGTGGCGTTTATAAAGCCGAAAAAGAAGAGAATGAGGTTTTATTGCCGTTCTTCATAAGCGCAGGTCCTCACTTCCTGTTATAAAAAATATTCTTATCAACAGTACTTTTTCAGACTGACGAAACTGCACCCGACCCGCAGGTAATAGTCACCAGAGAAGTGCTAGCAACGGGAGAATGATGTTCAGGAACTCTCCATATCTCTGCCGGCATTTCAGGCGAATGCAGGCATTACTAATGTTACCGCTCATGGCCGCATCAGATCCCATTAGTCAGTGTTTGCTTTAGGCTTTGGGAAGCTAACGAGTCCTGTAGGTCGTCTTCACCACAGCACTCTCTAATGACTAATCGAAGTGACCAGGCGTGCAAATACCAGTTGACTAAAAAATGGATGTGTGCATGGTCAACACGAAAGGCATGCATTGCGTTTTGCATTGCGCAGAGCCCCAGCGCAGATGTCCTTTTTTCACTGAAATTGAACATCCGGCATCGTCATTTGACGAATTCGCATACTGGGTCAATCTGAGTGGTCATTCAGGACCATTGCGGCATAGACGTCCTACGGGGACTCTTCTTAGAGTGCATGAATTAGCACGATTCTCAATGGCCGTGTTTTTGGAAATTCCGTTCAGGCATACCCAAGCAACCCCCTATTTCTTGCATGTTCTTTTAGACCTTCAACGAATCAAACTGCTTCTTCTGATCGCTAAACAGTTATGCTATGGTATTTTCGGCCTAAGGTCAAAATTCCTTCTTAGCTTGGTGCGATGTACAATTTTTTTCCCGTGTCATTATGAATTGTTTTCATCTTTTACCTTTCTTGTGTGACCATAAATGCTCACCTGGATGCAAATTTACGGGGCCGTTTGAAGATAGGGTTTACACGAAATTGTGCGAACGTCACTTAGGGGTTCGAAATCGAGCAATATCGGGTTCGACCCGAAAGCGGAACGCGCTGCAAATGAGATGCAACCTTCTCGCCTCGGTCAACCACGGCGTCCGGGTTAACGCTACCCCACTTCGAAAGGGAGTTTTGCGGAATTAACTCGCTCAAGTCATTGAATTTGTGGACAGAAGAGTAATCCACTTACCTCTATGCGCGCATAACAAATACGTGACACGTCTGACAAGCAAGTGACGTGAAAAGACACGGAACCTTAGGCAGAGGCACGTTTCTCTTAATACCCTTCTGTGTTTTCGTGAACAATCTGGCAAAATGAATTGTGATCAGCTCGATTTTTGCTTGTTTTGCAGGGTTTAAAAGCGCTGTGAAAAAACAACGAACAAACGCAGGGTGGGACACGTGGTGCGTTAACTTCCAAATTCAAAAGTTTCGTACCATGTGCCTCTCTCCGTTTTTTTGTTATTGTTTTTCCGCAGCGCTTGTAAACCCTTCGGGGTATGTACCAAATAATCAAGCGACAACTTTATTCAACTATGGGAGGCCTTCGTTGAGGTGCCTTTTGTAGCAGTTACTGCTAAAACAGCTTTACGGTCACATCATTCAATGGATCGATCTGAGCGGCTCGCTCCTTTCCATTCTCCGACGCGGCAAGCAGCGGCTGACAGCTTCCTAGGCAGGAGCAGGTTGTTCGCCCTCGCCGGGCTGCCAGCAATATATCCGTTGTGCATAATGAGTTAGAAAGAATTACCCGGCAGCCGACCAGCAGATGCAGCAAAAACGAATCAATGTTAATCGAGTGAATGAAATAGAATAAGCTTCGGGAAAACGGGCGGCGTTGTCTTACACATCGCCCCTCGCTGCTTTGATTTGACGCGTAACCTTCCCTTCCAAGCTCAGAATTCTGCAGCTGTACCCCTCATTCGCACCCCCCCCCCCCTCGTATTGTGAGGAATCAGCTGCCCTTTATTCTCAACATTTTTTTACTTTATACTCCTTCTGTACATCCCGCCTTGGTTTCATTGTAGTTCAATTCATATTTAAGGGACAAAACAACCTGTTTACCCCAATGAAGGATAACCCCTGAGCATTTTTTCAGGATTGTCCTTTAGAGGCCCACGTCAGCGTGTACAAAACCTGCTATTAGTTTTGGTAAACATCGTTTGGCATAGATGCGGGGCCAACCGCCATATGCTAATGCTACGGCAAGACGTAAAGAGGCGACATTTCTTGTGTAAGTGCAGGAATTTTTATTTCAATTCCTTTTATCACAATCGAAATTCATAGGTCATTTTTCTCTCAGCCGAATAAACAGCGAGTTTTGCTTCGACGTACTGGGCTGGATCATGACAACGCATTTTTTAGAGAAAGTTTGCTCAGTACATCGGACCTCAGAAAACACTCATACTCATGCAACGTTCTCGTATACAATAAATAATATCCTCCTCCTCATCATCATCAGCCTAGCAGTGTTCACTGCAGGACGAGGGGCTCTGCATAAGATTTCCAGCCACGTCTGCTACCTGAGTCTACCCTTTACCCTTTCCGTCGTTCATCCATCTATCGAGTCTGTGGCTGTCCCCCTATAGTCTACTGGCAGCCATTTCGTCAAATGGATGGTCCACGTGTTGCGCCTAATCCGCATGACCCGACCCGCCCATGCCCATTTTCTTCGCTTGATGTGAGCTAGAATGCCTTCCACACGAGCCGGTTCTCTAATATAAGGGGCATTCTAATCCCTAGGCATTCGTCTTTCCACAGCCCGCTGGGCCAATCTAAGGTTCGCGTGAAGTTGCTAGTGAGACCCCAAGAAGTAATGTAGTCAAAGGGAAATAAAATAAAAATTGCGAGCACACTTCATGCACATATCTTGTTCAGGAAACATTTCAGCATGAGCAATTTTTTAAAGTTATCAAATGGCTATGTTTTGAGCTCGGTTTTGTGAGGAATAGAAAATATATTGTCTAAAAAGTTGAAGTTGCGCAAACTGTCGTATGGAACACCGCCGATGTCTTGTGGCATCCGCAGCGACATCGCGGGAAACGCGCGTGAACTGGCTGCGCACTGCTAGCGCGAGAGAGTATGGAAGAAGAAGAAACACATTTATTTGGGAGCACAGTTAGTTGACGTTGCTGGCCGCCGTTTTAGCGGTAGCCGCGGCCGCCCGGGCGACCAGTGAAGCTTGAGCCTCCTTGTCTGGGCGGCGCAACGCCTTCTCCCACTGCTCACACGTGGTTATTTTTGGATAGGGATCCCTCGGGCATCACCACATAATTTGCTGAACGGTGCCGAAGGACTGGCAGGCAGTTCAGTCAGGTGAAAAGTATAGGGCCGGCTGAATTAGGGGTAAATTAGCGGTACTTGGAAAAATGTTTGTTTGTAAAACATGCCATTTGTGTTCTTGATAGATGGTGAGTTGTGTGTGAGCCGGGGGGTAGACACGGTGAGAGAGGTGGTAGTGGGTGGTAATTTCATCGTACGTCACCATTCGGTCTCTAGCGGATCTGGCGCCATGGTAGGGGAACGAGTTCGCCCCGGCTCGGATGGTGAGTTCTCGAACCATACTGTGGGCAACTTCATTTCCATCCAGGCGAGCGTGCGCGGGAGCCCAGATGATTTCTACGGGAGATGTTGGGGGTGCTTGATGGAGAATTTTGAGTGCCTGAGGGGAAATAAAGCCGGAGGCGAAATTTTGAACTGCCGTTTTAGAATTCGTGATGACTGTGGAGGGGGTCGGCTTTTGCGTTAGCGGTTATGCTACTGACGCCTCTTCCGCCGTGGTTTGGGTGCTGGTCAGAAAGTTGGTCAGGAAGTTGCGCTGGCCCTGATTAGAAGGGAATTGGGAGACGATTGAGAAGGCACCATGCCGCCGATATTCGGCTGCGTCGACGTAATGGACGTCATGTGTGTCGCGGTATTGTTTACGTAATGCGTGTGCGCGTTGCGAACCCGTTTTGGTGTCGAATTGTGGGTGGATGTTTCGGCGTATAGGTGTGATAATTAAGGTTAGAATGGATATCGTGAGGGAGTGGTTTTGTCTTCTGGGGGTTCTAGAGTGGAGATGCGTCGCTTCTGGAGAATATGAGCGCCAGTAATAGTTTTTGAGATTCTGATGATTTCATTGACGACATGAGCCTCAATGAGTTCTGCCGCGGTGTTATGCACACCTAGGGCTTCGAATTTGGCAGTGGAAGTGGTGAGGGGCAGTTGTAGCGCTGCTTTATAGGCTTTTCTGAGTATGAGGTTGACGCTTCTAAGCTCTGTTTTAGATGGAAGGGAGTAGGTCAGCCTGCTAAGGACCAAGGCTTGAAAGAAATGGAGGAAGTTCGGCTTCCCTGAGGCTTCTGTGTCTATTGGTAACTCGTCAAATTAAACCTATCGTTTGTGAGGCGTGTTCGAGCTGGCGTATGAAGTGCATATTTGAAGTGAGTATTTGAGTATTTGAACACCGCTCTCTCTTGGAATAAACTCGTGACACGGAGCTCCCGGGGATGGCTATTGCTTACGGGTCACACCTACGACCGTACTTAAACGAGGGAGCGTGTGTAAGCAGGGGATCACGCACCAGAAAAGAGCAACAGCAGTGCTCGAGGTCGGTAGAAGAAGGGCTCTGAGAAAGGGTGGCGCAGCGTCCGCCCGGAAACGCAAACAGCAGAGACGGAGTAGGGTATGCTGAAATGAAATTAACATTTAATGCTGGGCCACATACAGTCAAACCTCTGTTGTATCCGCCGCCCACCGAGGCACCATACGTGGCAGAGAGATGCAGACGCTACCTCGTATCCACGGAAAAGATAGCCTTTATTCTTGTTACATGCTATTTATAACCTGGCTGTGGTTACTGATGATGATATTAGAAATTGGTCACCTTTAGTATCGTTGTTGTTGTGTGACGGTGTGCTGCCCCTTTTTTTTGGGAGGAGGGGATGTTGTGCTGTTCGTGGCCTCAGCGATCGGCTGCCCCGATCGCGGAGGCCACGTGCTGCGTAATGTAATTCTGTTCATGCGACCAGGTGGCGTACAGTACTAAGGTGGCCAATTTCCAGTATCGTCATCAGTAACCGCAGCCCTGGTTATAAATAGCATGTAACAAGAATAAAGGCTTTTTTTTTTTTTTCAGTGGGTACGAGTTAGCGTCTGCATCTCTCTGCCACGTATGGTGCCTCGGTGGGCGGCGGATACAACAACCTCGATATATCGAACACGGGTATATCGAATTATTTCCTATATCGAACGCTATCTACATCACGCGGAAATTCACATGCATTTTTACTTTTTTATTTCGAACTGGGACGGACATGAAATGGGTATATCGAACTCCGCCACCCCAGACTGCCCAGACCGCTCGCGCTCTGTTGACAGGTGGCGAGCTATCCCGCAGTACCCTCGAGGATAGCGGTGGCGCGATGGCCGTTCCCGACTGCTGCGTATCGGTTGCACCGAAGCAGAATTGTGCGGTGCAAAAGAAGAATGCGAACTTGAAGAAACCTGGGGCCAGCTGGAGCGCTTTGTTGGTGCTGAGCCACGAAGCATGTGCATTGATAGCTTTGTTGGAGGTGACGACAGCACAGGAACGACGGCGGAGTTGACGGATGTGGAGATCCTAGCGGAGGTTACAGTGCACAAACGAAGAAGCTGCCGAGGTTGTACCCGCAAGCGCTGATAGTGCCCCGCTCCCGACTTCGACCGAGGCTTCAGTGGTTTTGGCCCTACCGCTATTGCAGCGCTATAGAAGACACCAGCCTGTCGCTTGTGGAACGTTTGGACTACGTTGAGGAAGTCGTGTATAACACGCCAAACTACCCTGCTGCAGTACTTTAAACCAAAAGAATAAATACTTTGAAGACCGAGTGAGTATTTACTGCACAATTCGTTAATTTATTGATTTGTACCAGTTTATGACGCATTTTTTACGTGATGTTCTATATCGAATTCTGGTTATATCGAACTATTTCGTGGGCACCGCGCTGTTCGATATATCGAGGTTTCGCTGTATACAAAAGAACTTTGTCAAAAAAAATTATGCACCCCTCCGTTTAACGAAGACGATGGTAGAACGCGAAGCTTCCTCGTGATGGTCTCTTTGGTTGGTAAATCTCACACTGCGACTATGTTCTACTCTGGAGGTACGTTCCACCTCGCTGGAATACCCACACCGTCTCTCGGGTGTGTACTCCGTAGGCCTAACGTTCGAGTTTGGGGTGTACGGCACCAATGGGTGCCTGCTGCTAGGCGTTCGCTTCAACCATGGCGTTCGCTCCGACCATGTCGAAATTGGGCTGTCAATAAAGAAAAATAAAGTCGAAATGGAGCAGTCGGATGGACGCCGGCTTCATAACGCGAAGGACCCAGGTTCGATTGCGGCCACTGGAAGCGCTTTTTCTCTTTCACTTCGCCCCCGATCATTCATCATCATCGTCTGAGAAAGTTGGCTGTCCTGCAGGGCCTATAGTCGTACAAGGCATAAGTGGGAACACTGAAAAAGATTCATTTTATTAATGTCTTTGTTTTTTTTTATGTTGACGCCTGAAATCATATTTTATTGTACCGACTTGCTCAATAGCCTAGGACCGCATCAACAACTTCCACCATGGGCGCATAAGAATGCCTTATACGCTCGTACGTGCAACCTGCAGAAATATTTGGGTCCTAATGAATCAATGAATGTATTTCTGTTTGCTGCATACTACGAAACTGGGAGTTCGTGCGAGCAGTTGTCTGTAAATACGCTTACCTATTAAGCTGCTTTACGATTTTGATCATCCCTAACGAACTATGTAAAGGAAAAGCTCTAACAATTTCGAACAGTGTTTTTGGCTTTCCCCTGTTGACATAAGTCGTAGTGGCCTTAAAAATTTTAAAATGAATTCAAAGACAGCGCTGCCTGTAAATCACACACACCATTCCAAACACACTGGCTTCTTTAGTTCGTATCTGACGCAGTTTCCGAGAGCAAATCTTTTGCCGATGTGAAAACAGTCGTCATACTGCTCCAGGAGTAAGGTAGCCACATGTTAGTGGGGAGGCACCCGAGCATCACCTTCGCCGAGCCAACGGTCTATTTGCATGCATGGTTTCAGTTCTTCCTGTAGACGTTGTTTGTGCAGAGCTTTGGTGATACATGGTGAAGCAACCTGTACATTTCCTGAGGGGCTAGTCATGCCGCATGATTTTGCGCATGTGTGAATACGAACGGGCGGCCGTTTTGGTGTTGTGCGCGCACATATTACAAACGAGCAGCAAGGATGGTCCTTACCATTAAAACGAAAAAAAAAAATGCCCGGAATATATTTTGTCCACTGACATTTCACGAGGAACACAGCCTCCGTGTTAGAAAGTCTCTGCAATGAACCTTGGCGACACCAGCGTCAGTCTAAGCCCCTCAAAATTTATTTCTCGTAAATATTGCGGTTGTTAGTGGCGTTAGAAAGCCCCATGAAGCAAGGAATAAAAAAAACTATAACTAAAAATAGTTTAGGTGTACGTAGTTGAAACAAAGTTTGGAGACAGGCTTCTCAAATTTTCTGAATTCAATTGATCCACATCTTTAAAACATGAATCACATTATACTGAAAAGTAAAACCTGAATGCAGAAAGCTTTTGCAACTTCACCCCATCCGTCGCTGTTCTATGATGGAGTACCCACAGAGTGAACGAGTTCCATCGAGGTCAGCTGCGCCGAAAGGAAGACTGATGTCTTCAGCTTTCATTATGGAGCTGTGTCTCTCCGTCTCTTCATTTCTCTACCCTTTTCCTCCGAAATATTTAAGCACTAACAAGTTTTCAAGTGCCGGATAGGTGCCCTCAATAGAGCTAAGAGTCGATTTCTTGTGCACCCGTCTTGTCCAATAGATGTTCAATGGGCATTTTCCTATCATTATATGATTATTCAACCAATTCTGACAAGCTTCCAATGGTCTGCTGGAAACTTGCTAAACTAATAAACAATTTTGGTTAACAAATGCATGTGACAAAAGCAGTACTGTCACCAGCACTGTGATTCGTTGCTCCGCAATGACGACAGGAGGCTAACTAACTGAATTAGTTTTCGGCTGCGCAGAGCGAAGATGGCACAGTGTAATTTACGAAGCTTCAATAGGTTCTGGCAATCACATATAACTGCGTCACCATGTTTAAGCTCCACGCTACGGCTCACGGGTTTGGTACGCTGCAACGTCCATACGCATTGCCGCCAAACATTCGTTATTATTTCTGTAATAAGCTCTCAGATGCTTGCCGTATCCTTTATTTACGCACGCGCAAATAATTACAAATAATAAAATTATTTTATTTATCATTTATTTTATGAAATAGACTTAATAAAAAGTGATGCTTTTACCTGCCAATGAAAGTATGATTTTTTTTATTTTCGTTTCTTGGCAGGTTAGATTAAGCCACATCATTCAATTTAGCAACTGTTTCCGCTTAGAGGCCCATTTATCTAACTTTTTGAGGTGGCCGGGGCGGGGGCTCTCTCATGCTGCACCACACGCGCCAATTTCTAGAGACAGAGTTGTATTTAGTGAAGCGATATTAGGCGCATCATTCGTCCGCAACCGATCGCGCTCTGCATTTGGTGAGGGCAGGCTAAATGGGTTCTTGGCAACACACGTAGGATAGTTAAGAGCGCATGTAAGACAATACAGTAGAATAGCAGGCGAAGAGGGAACACACAGCATATGGCATAGTGTATGCCTCTTCGCCTGCTATTCCGTCTTATGTGCAGGCGAACTTTTACTGCCTGCGTTTTCAAATCGCCTTATCCCTTCCCTCATCTAATCGCACTGCTTCTGCGGCCCGTGGCACACCTCAGGAGTGCCGTGGAAATTTCCGCTTGGCTGCTACGCAACGCGAAACCGAAAAAATTGAAACGAAAGACTTGGGTTTATCAGCATGGTGATAATTATGAAATATCCCCAAGATGATGAATTCCAAGATTTAATGACGAATACGTTTCTGCCCCTCGTCGTTGTGACCGTTACTTATAGGAGAACACCCAGGCTCCGTGTTGTACATAATAGCTTGAATACTTAGACGTGTTTCCTAAACGACATGTTTCCGTGGTTCCTCATGCGGGGACTTCGTTACTGGTTTTTGTTTTGTTCCTGTTGTCTTTTTTGGAATGACGGGTGATTAAACTTTCTTTAGAACACTGTTCGCCTTTAGGCAAGTGCACACGTCGTACGAACAGGGATGAAGAGACCTTAAACTTAATAAGTCGCTTGTAGCACAGATCAGCGCATCTTTGCTGAAGGTCTCCTCAGCTTGCGCCCGCTGCTCGATGCTTCTCTAATCGGCAATCGAGATCGGGTTATTAGAACTGCAGGACATTAACTTAGAATAGGCAAAGATGTTTCCGCTTTGTGGCATTCTTCACGCACTCTGCAACAGCATCGCCGTTTTTCTGATATGTTTATTTTTCTGCCATGCGTCTTCCCGAGGATCTTAGATCCAATCTGTGTCCACGAAAGACGAACGTTATTTTTATCCCTCGACCCGAAGTAGAGGGCGACGTCAAGCATTCCCCGGCGTCATGGTCTGCAGCATCATAATGAGCATTCGTTTCTTTTAATGGCGTATTGCGGATAAGAGGAAAATAAAGAGAGAAAAATACTTGTTCCCCGAGCTTCGTCTCTTTGAAAGGGGAGTAGACAATGCAAAGGAAGAGGAAAGAAAGTGAAGATGGAAAATAGATTGCATACACTGTTATGCAGCAATGGGGACAGAAACACGCAAATCGGAAGAAGGGCAACGCGAAGTAAGAACGGCTGCTTCCAGTTCCACGAAAGTGGATTCGTGCGCAGAACCGAAATGAAAAGTCGGTTTGCAGAAGGCGGAGAAAAGATAAAACATTAAACCGCACTTTCGAAACAACATCGAGCGTATGAGGGGAAATAACAACAATGCATTTTTGTTCCTCATCTTGTTTACCATATTACTTTTACTTGGCATACATTACAGGCTGCTAGCTCAATCCACCGCTCATTCCCAGCCCGCACTATTTGTTTGATTTGTAATTCATAAGGATACATAGGCCTTTATACATTCAAACCAAACTGCTCATATGGCTCCAGATTTGGTGTCTTCCTAGCAATGCACTTGTGTACAATACTGAAGCCAACTTTAAACCAGCTTGGTGCGTAGCAGAGGGGGCAGAAAGAATGTTTATCCATTAGTATACAATTCTTAACGCTTTAGAAGCATCAGAAACTTCCCATTTGACTTTTGTTGATATATCTGTGATATAATCCTCATCTCCAGTGATTCTGTGCGATATCCCATTAAACGCTGCTTGTCGTTGTATTTGTTCCAGGCCCCCGGCTGTTTCTCCCATCCGGAGTTACATTCTGTCACGAACATTCACAGACTCTATTTAGATTCACCCACCTTCACCGTATTTGTCCCCCAACAAAAAGTTAATCCTAATCGCTGTTCCCCGCAAACGTTGTTCAATGTGGTTGCAGGCGTGGAGCACACCGAATTTGCAGACCACAGCAAAGCGACGGCTGTTCAAAAAAGCAAAATAAGAAAGTTTACTAAAGGCATTGGAGGCGCTCTAACTGCGACTGCAGTTGAAATCACTTGTTTCGCTTCATCTCTTTGTTTTGTACAACACCACAAAACAAAGTTTTGTACAAAACATCACCTCTTATAAGAGCTTACCAATGAAAGGGCTTGCTGAGAGCATCCAAGCACCACCAGTTCTCGTCTCCTACGCGAAGCATATTAAGACAAGTATTTTTCGTTGTCGAAAGAATACCAGTGGCTATACAATATGACTGATGAATACAGTTGATGTCTTCTGCTACCTTAGCTAATGGAGCGAGTGTTTGATGCTCTTAACGTTTCAATATACATGGTTCGAAACCATAACCCTCAGTGTTCCAGCAGTGTTCCAGCTGTCGGTGAAATGCTGCTGGCCAAAAACCAGTTGAGTGGTTTTTCCTGCTGCAGATGCACAATTGCTCTAGAACGAGTTGGAGGCCGAAAACAATCATAAGAAGCGCATGTACACGCGAACACGTCCACGCGAAAAAAGGGAGAAAATGCCCAATGTAATGCAGGCCTTCTAATAATCTTCCCGTTTCCCACGAAAGCCGTAGAACAACTGCGCACGCGTAACTGGGCCCTTATACACGTCGGGGATGCATCTTAACCCGGCTGTAAAGGGACCCGAGGTGATGGCGGGGTGCACTTCGTTTAATGTCGGTTCAAGCTTCCCGCCGCCACCGAACTGCTTCGTTTCACCCCGCAGCTTCGGTCTCCTCCCCCACTCAGCCACTGCTCACTGGAGTAGATTCCAAGTCAACCAGCGCCCTGCGCCATCATTCTGGTGATGTCAGTCCCCAACAACTTGACTGCTTGAAAAACATACCATAAAAAAAGTGCGAGCCTTAAACTGGGCGCCTGCTCTCAAGTTCCCGTCCCTATTCACACAAAAATATATACATATAACTGAAGGTACACGGTCGTCAGGTGTGATGTGGATTCTGCTTATTGTGATGAACGAAAGTTGGGAATGGGTAGACACGCAGTAATGAAAGGTTGGCGACTTGTCGATTTCCTTCGCGTGTCACGGAAACAGCACACGTCTGCAATATGGTTCTACCGAAATTTGCGGGTTATACCCAGGCCCGGTTGGCTGCTGTACGCTGTAGGCACACATTTTACGAGTTCCAGCAGCATGACGTTGCGGTTGATAGAAAAGTTGCGCTAGTCCGCGTCGGCGCCACTGAATGTTTCTAGGCTGCTCGCCAAGAAATAGGTTTTCGGTCATCATGCGCCCTCACCAAGGAGAGAGGGGGCGAACGCGATAGGAAGGGAGGGTGAGAATGGAGAGGATCAGATTCGATTGCGTTAATTGGGTGAATATAGATTTCAGTAAGCAATTTAGCATTAATTAAATTAACCCAGAATCGGTCGCTGAGAACCTTGGTTCCAAGATTTGCCATTGCGTGCCGCTTCAAGGCATCCTGGACGTATTCAGCCAAAAATGGTAAGAGACACACTCCCACATTGCGCAGGAATTAAATTACCGTTGTTTGGCGTCGCCAGATTGCAAGGATGTGCACTTAGCACAAGTTTTCCAAACGAAACTTTACGCCTAACTAAACTATGCATGGCAGAAGGCTTAAGCCGAAACTGCAGAGCGGGTTACTTGACACATTGCGACTTCGCCTAGTTTCAAAAGGGATGGAGACAAAGACAATTCCATGCAGGACTTCACCAGTGGCAAATAGGGAATTCATCGCACTAGTCAATATTAACACGGGGACAAAGTTACAGAAGGTACGGAACACACGCTAGAACTTTAACTCGGTTTATGCCACAGAAACATGAAAAACGCCATGCATACGTATATGTGTTTTCCGTGTTTCTGTGGCATAAACTGAGTTGAAGTTCCAGCTTGCGTTTTGTAGCTTCTGTAATTTTGTCCTTGTGTTAATGTTCGCTAGTGCTATGAATTCCCTATAGTCATAAACTAACTCGCACAACTTTCCGCTTTAGTTGACCAGTGGCAAGGAAGCAGATAGACGGTCAGAATAAACGTGCAGAAACATCCCAGCTCTGTAACCACCGCTGGGGGTGGCCTTCCGCGAGCATTTCATGAACCATAGCAGATACGCAGGGTCACGGGCACTACTATCATGGTCCTAGCTCTATCTTGAAGGGATTGTGGAAGTGTTTTTTTCTGTAGGCATAACGAAAATCCCGTCAACGTTTGTCATCTTCTCTGTGCGTTCTTTTTAGCATGTAGATATAATGATTAGAACTTCAGTGCTGGTTTCTGTTTCCTTTTTATTGTATTTCCCCCTTTATCATACGTGTTTCGATTATTTCTTTTATTTCTTTAGCTTACTCTTCCATTTTTTCTTGTCTGCTCAAATACGTGTTTCTGCAGCCTCAACAACAGTTTTGTTTTTGTTGGTTTTTTTACCAAGAAAAGAAAAGAGGGGCTAACGGCTGGGTTGAACATCAAGAGAAAGTAATAAGGTTTCGGCTGCTTGCCGCATGTTTGGTTGGGAAGATATCAGCAAAAAGCTTACGATTTCTACATCGCTAGTCTACCTTTGGATGTCACGGCTCTTTGGTCAGCGACCCTCCGCGGTGAATCAATGGCTAAGGCGTTGTTGCTGAGCATGAGGACGCGGGTTCGATTGCCAGCCGCGGCGGCCGCTTTTTGATGGAGGCGAAAAGCAAGAACGCCCGTGTGTACGAGATTCGGCGCACTTTAAGGATCCCCAGGTGGCAAAAATAATCATCCTCCACTACGGCGCGCCTCATCGCCTGCGTTGCGTCGCCACGTGAAACCCTATAATAAAAAAATATATTTGATCAGTGGTGCGCCGTGACCGACAATAAGTGCTGTCACGCTTTTTTTATATAATTTTTGGTCCTGCATTTGCCTCCTGCATTTGCCTGCTCCCTGCGAGAATACTGTCGCAACGATTGCCAAGGGTACAAACGCCTAGGTGAAAGCTTCTTCCCTGCACATAGAACTTCCGTTAAAATATCCTGAGAATTTTTTATGTACTATCTCGACTACGTGTACAACCGGACAAAATTTTCTCACCGGCGTTTTTGTTTTCACTCCAGACCTGCCGGTCTTTTGTGTTCGTTACTTTCTTTTGTAGAAAATGAGGCGGTTCAAGTACGCATCTGGTGACCAGTGGCATGTCCTTGCTCTATGTGCATGAAGCTGCTGATCGTCTTTGCGGCGGCAGGAGTCAACATAACACCGTGGCGCACTCGCAGCCTGCACTTTGACTCGTACGTGCCGAAGGTCCCCAAATGGCTAAGCTCTGGAGATACGAATACATTTTTTTTCTTCCGTCAGGAGATGCAAAAGAACAGTTTTTTTCTATGTTCTTTAAAACATTTCCTCTTAACATTTTGTTTACAGCGGAATCCTCGTGCTTCTATTGTCCGCTAACTTGAACCCCTTTTGCGAATTCAGTCATGTCAGTGCTTTATTTTACGGGTCTTTTTGAGGATCCACTTCTAGGAAGGAGCCATGGACTCGGTAGAGTGTGGCCTTCGACATTTAGGCCCTGCCGGAACTAAAGAGCGGCGAAAACTTGTGACCGCTTATACGCGCGGTCGTGTTCCATCGCTCTTGTCGCCTGGCGTGGCACTGCTGACGTGGCACCGTCCCATAGAGCTGATTGGACTCGACCAATGGGTGGAGGGAAATGAGGCAGACATAGGCCGCTCGAGAGCTCACCGTCGAGCAGGCCCTAGCCTCGAACCCTTTCACGGAGCCCTATCAGCTCGGGACAGTCTCTTAACCTTCCAAGACATTACGGCACATTTTCCGCCTCTCAGCGCGCCAGCTCCCTTCCCGCCAAGGATTTATCCAAAGGGAAGAACGGCTATGGCGACTGGTGCAAACCATACCTCCTGTGCTACCACCTGCACCGTATTTATCCTTCCGTCTATCCCTCCCCAACTTCCCGGCCTGCGGAGCAGTGGAACCCTGGACATCTCCTTGGAATTGCCCACAACCCCTTTCCCCCCTTACCAGACGGTGCGACTGGGCTGAGGCGCTGGGCAGCTCCGACCTGTCTACCAAGGGTGGTCACGGCGAGGGCTGCTGGGTCACCGGTACGCCGGTCACCACCCCCCCTAAGGGACCTTTAAAGGCCCAATAAAATGTTTGGCTCCTCCTCCTCTCCTGACGCTGAAGGTTCCACACCTTTGATGACGATGGTAGACGCTGTATACGACGATGAATGTGGGGCTGCGTGCAGATGAGGATATTTCCACCACATACTTTTCCGTGTTGCACTGGATATTGGCGCATTTTCCCCGCTGTTACAACTCAGCGCGCCGCTACCCTGTGCGCGCGTGCTTCAAGTTTTGTTTATTGCGGGGAAGCTCTCTGTGCTTGGGGGCAGAGCACGCCATTCTCGAACATGCTCAACCTAGAAAGTCAATTAGGGTTCAACCTAACCTTTATGTTCCAAGGCGAAGCGGTACAACATCGTATCCCGGGAATGTTATAGGCAGACGACATTGCTCTTCTAGCGGATAACCAGAGCGATATGCGATGGCTCATAAATATTAGCGGCCAGGGAGCCACAGACCTCGGATTAAATTTTAGCACTAAAAAATCGGAAAAAATGGTTTTGAATGACACTAGAGCTGACGCAGTGTCCATCCAGTATGGCGAATTACCCAGAGTCAAGGAATATAAATATTTGGGACAGTGGATAAACGAAGGGGAAAACCACCTAAGCACTCAAGAGAAGCAACTTAGGAGTAAAGGAAAGCGAAACGCAGCTATAATAAACGATAGAACCCTGCGGTTGTATAACAAATATGAAGTAGTGAGAGAAATGTGGAAAGAAGAAATGGTGACAAAAAATTAAACTTTTCATTTGAAACTAATGAAGTCTTGTATCACAGCAAGGTTTCTTTGGTGTTTACCTGTTCGTATCGTTCACCGCTAAGCGTTAATTAATTAAATCTTAAGGTGAAAGATACGTCGCTGCTGTTGTCCTCGCTGTTTCACAGAGTTTCATAACACCATATACGAGTGGCCATCATATGTATTCCCGGGAAAAATCGTTTAAACAAGACAACTTCTATGACAACGCGAGTATTTTCCCGAATTATTTTACGCAAATAAAAAGAATGCAAAATCCGTTATAGTAGAGGTCTTGGAACAACCCTCTCTGCTCCAAACTTGTCCTCATTGAAAATTCGTAGTTATGTAGGCAGAATACAGACCGCACCTTTGTAGTACACAGCCACATATTCCGATCTGACAACGGGACGCTAACAAAAAATTACGGGACAATAAACCAGGATTTTTATTTCAACGTATTCACTATTAGTGCCATTACATGATTCCCCGCGTCCGAATGGAGTAAGGTATTTGCAAGTCCTTCGACTAAAAGCGTGGCTCCCACCTTATAAACATTTCCATCGGCTTTTCGTTAATATATAACCATCCCGCTTAGAGCCATACTTGACTCGCGGTTCCGACGCCGCAAGCGAAACGATGTAAGGCTCGGCTTATCGCATCTGAACTCCCTGCGGGTCAAGATAACGAACGCGATAAATATATAGGAGGACGCTATCAGGGTGGCTAGGAATGGGGGGAGGTGGTGAGTACCGGCGGCGGAAACGTGACCTCCAAAGCGCGCAGATGCCACGGGCCGGCGCTGTTGACCAAGGCGCGGTAGGGCGCGGTAAGGCGGCGCAGCTGGAATGAGCGCGCCGCCGGCATCGCGTCGGCTGCATTTCTACCATCAAGGGGGAAACTGAACCCTTGCGGTATGGCGAAGTCTTCTGGAAGAGTAAAAGAGAATATTTATCACTAAAAAAATTTACTGAGCCCATTTCATTACACCCATGAAATTAGTTTACGGGAACAGTTTCGCATTGCATGCAGTTCAAAAGCACGTTTGCACATTACGTGAAGTGGCTCCGGCTTCTATTAAAAAAACCTTGGACTTGTATAATGTGCACGGACACGGCCTGTACAGAGGCGCCTTGCGTTTCGCTTCCCTCGAAAATTACGGCCGCCATCTCGAGATCGGCTTCTAGCTACCGCATGGGCCTGCAAACTGTCAATAACTGAAGGCGTCTCGGAGTACACCGCGCTTTCTGCTACCCTTAACAAACCGCTAGACCGCATGCAGTTATCCCGCTCACATCAGAAATGATAGCAGACATTGATGCAATACATCTGGTCTCGTCATGAAATCGTGACAATGAAAAAAAAAACGTTTATGTGAAGATACAAATTTAACTATATTTACAGGTGCCCATTAGCACCTGTATATAAGAAACACACAAAAAGCATTTACCGCTGAAAAGAAAACGAACTATTCACCGGGGAAGAACTATTTGCAGGTGAAGAAGAAAAAAAAAAGCATTAACAGGTGAAAAAAAAATATATGTTCATAGTGAGGATACTAAAAGAAGATATGAAGTAGGAAAAACTATTTTCAGGTGAAGAAAAACAAACTACTGACAGGTGATGAAGAAACAAAAAGTATTTACAGGTGAAGAGAGAACAAAAGTATATTTATTGGGGGAAAAGAAAAAGTATTAACAGCGGAGCTGTTGTACAAGCCGTAAGTTCGCCGTAGCAGAAAATAGATACCAAGAAAATGCCGAGCCCTCGTGAGCGCGTGCCTCGCGGCGACCACCAAGCGCCTTCGGCAAGGGAAGTGGCTTTAGTTAAAAAAAAAAAAAAAAAAACAGCGCTGCCGACGACGATTACTAGCTCCCAAACAATGCAATTAAACAATGATACTAAAAACTTAACTATGCGTCCGGGAATGCCCAACTACAAGACCTTCGTCATTCAAGTATTGCGCGTGAATGCAAGCTTGCCTGAATTTTTTTACAAGTGAAGAATTAAAAAAAAATTTAAAATTCAGCCTGCATCATGCAAGGTTTCACTGCATTCAGTTTCTCCTCATTACCTTGCTAGTTCACACCTTAAGTAGAAACTGTATCCTCCTAAGGCAATAAAACCGTATAGCGTGAAGCTCAGGGTAGCAGAATGGTCTCGGCAGCCAATCTGCGGCACATGACTCATTGACTAGCGAATTTCTGCCGCGGCTTTAGCATGCAAAGGTGTTACGCTGAATGCGCAAGTTAGTTTGTTTTCTCCGTTTGCTCCGTCGTCTTCTTTACTGTCGACAGCATCTGCACCCCGAACAAATGCCCGAACGGGAGAACGACGCGAGACTGTCCACAACGCACGACGAAGCTGGCCACGGCGAGGGCAGGGAGAGCGCGGGCAGGACGGCGCGGCCGGCTGCGGCTACCGCGCCTCGACGGGCAGCGCCACACTTTCCCTGGTGTCATCTGCGCGCAAGGGAGTCACGCGCGGCCGAAGGAAGGCGCCGCGGTACTCACACCTCCCCATTCTAGCCACCTTAACGCTATCAAGCTCCGGCTATTACAATAATTTATTAAGCAAGAGCGTGCCAGGTGACGCCTCCTCTCCTGGCCAGAGTTTACTTTCGTAGCGTAAATCCGGCCCAAACTTGGCCGCTTACTTTGTAGTTTCCCCCCTAGCGACTCGGTTCCAGCTAAATTTAGCGGAGAGCAACCACCCGCGCGGTTCCCCGTTTTTCCCTGGAGTGTCGGGCCTCTCCCCACTTTGCGCTGTTCGACACGCGAGGAAATAAGCCGCGCCTTGGCCGAGAAGCTCGGTAATTAATAGGCGCAAACAAGCTTAATTATTCAACCTAGCAGTCACAACTTGGTCATGTCACACTAGCAGAACCCGCTTAGGGGTGGCGGTGAGTTTACGAGCTACACAGCTGACCTATACTACTCCTAAACATGTTTGTACAAAGGCTGTCGCTAGGCTACACCATAGGCTTTGGGAAAAACCCGGGTCCAAACTGCGTCAAAGTGGCCCGTCCTGCTAGGCCAATCCGCTCGCTCGTAAAGCTGAAAGAGAGAGTTGGTTCTCAGCGCACTTGCTTTAGTTGTGGTTAAGTGCGATAGGGGTGTCTCACATTAGGTACGCTTGAGAACCTAAGAAAAAAGGTTCCTGAGGATGTTCGCTTAAGCCCGACTGTAAAATAAAATAGGCTCGCGGACGCTACTCCGAAGAGGAAAAAGCAAATAAGACAACATGGTCATGGACAACAAAGATTAAAGAGAGATTACTCATATGAACATATTCTCTCCAGCAGTTCTTAGTTCAGCATCGTTTCAAGACGGCACCAGTTATTGATTAATCGTGGGTTCAATCGAAGGCTATTAGCTTCCCCGGGCAGAGATAGCGGTGAGGGGTGTTTGTTCTACGTGTCTTGGAGAATTATCCAAAACATTTGTCGCAGCAGTAGCCAGCGACATAGTGCTCTTCGCGGTTCTTTGCGCGCTGTACGTTGCCAGAGGCCTTTGGCTGTTTGGGCAAGCAAGTAGTAATGAGAAAGGAAGACGATCAGAAAAACAAGCTTCGCGTACACGCAGCTTTGGAGTCAAGGGACGTCTTTCCGTCGTTGCTGCTTCCTTATTTAGGTGTTTGGCCTGCAAGCTTGTCCCGTCTCCTGTAAATTATTCTTTCCCGCTAACTCTAGCGCAGAAAAAAAAAAAAAACATGGGATGCGAGGACATCGAGGGGGAAGGGGAGCTCGGGAAGGAGCTCCCTAGACCAGACATTTAATTTTTATTGACGATGCCTCCAGCCACGCCAGATCTTCAGGCGTTCGTGGACGCCCACTTACGAAGCTTTCCCGCCTTCATTTACTTCTTGCCCTCTCATCTACCACACTCCTTCGAAGGCCATGCAGCAAGCTATGATAGTGGCCCCATCTGCTCTGAAGTGGTATGTGGAGTGGAGTAGTTAAACTTTATTTAGACGAGCTTCAGGCGCTGATGGTGGGGCGCCCGCCCGGTGGGGGGCCTTCTCTAGTCCGGGAAGCCCTGGTCCGCGCTGGCTGCCCTAGCCCTCTCCACCAGGCTATGCTGGACTGAGAGGTCGGAGCTGGCCAGCTGGCCCGCCCACTGCTCGTACCTTGGGTGAGGATTTGGGGTAAGGGATCGGGTTTTCTGACACTCCCTTACCATGTGGTACAGGGTGCCGGGTTGGGGACAGAAATTACACGTAGAGTAGTAGAGGGTGGGGTACATGGCATGGAGGATAGCGGGGTGAGGAGAGGAATCTGTCTGAAGTCGGCGAAAGGCAGTCACCTCTGCTTTGGATAAATGGGGATGTGGTGGCGGGAAGCGTCGTCGTTCGTGGCGGTAATGGGCGAGGATGTCCGCGTGTGAACTAAGAGTAGCGGGCTTGGGAAAGCGAAGGGGCTGCGTGACTTCGCCTTTTTGAGAAACGGCCCGGTGTGTATGAACGCCGGCAGCGGCGTGTGCCGCCTCGTTCTCCTCGAAAGACTCGTGTCCGGGGGTCCAGATGATGTGCATTTCCGGTAGCTGGCGCACACTTCTCAGAAATTTTAAGGCCGTGGGTGTTGTGCGACCTAGCAGGAAGTTGCGGCAGGCGGCTTGCGAGTGTGTCATTACAGTGAGGTAGTCGTTTCCAGTGGTGGCGGCTTGAACGACGGCAACTTCTTCTGCTGCCTCAATAGATGTCGTGGGTACTGTAGCGGCCGTCAGTTCTGCACCGTTGGCGTCGGTGACACTCACGGCATGGGCGGGTTGGTGGTATGGAGAGGCATCCGTGTAACGAGTACAGAGAGAGTTGGGGAAGTGTTTTCTAAGGTCTCGTATCCGGGCTTCTCGGCGTAGCCTTGTTATAGATGGGGTGCATATTTCTGGGAATGGGTGCGACTTTGATGTACTGCCGGATGGTTAGAGGGATGCGTTGCCTCTGTTCGCATTTTGGGGGAGGCCTGTAGCCGAGCCGGGTAAGTGTTGCCCTGCCGCTTGGTGTGAGCTTAGGTCGCGTGAATTGGGTGATGCGATGAGTTCCTTCCAGTGCCTCCCATGTATTATGGACGCCGAGCTGTAGAAGTTTTCTCATTGCTGTTTTTGGAGTCAGTCCAAGGGCAACCTTGTAGGCTTGGCGTATGGCGATGTTTAGCTTTTCTTTCTCTGCGGGTTTCAGGGCCAAATACGGTGTCCCGTACGTAACCCGGCTAATAAGGAGGGCGTGAATGATGCGTAGGGTGTCAGCTTCTTGTAGCCCAAATAGCTGATGGGAGATCTTGCGGATGAGGTGAATGAGCTGGTTAAGAGTCCATTGCAAGGGAAGGATAGTCTGGGCGCCTGAGCCATCTTTTGGTAGGGTGAGGCCTAATATGCGTAGTTGTGGGACATTAGGGACGGGTTGCTCATTAATGGTAAGTTCTGGATCTGGTATTGGATCTGGACGCTTCTTATATGTTCTTTTGCACAGGGTTGGAAGGGCAGATTTTTCGGGGGCACACTCGAGTCCTCGACCTTTCAGCTATTGTTGGTTGACCGGAATGGCTGCTTGAAGTGCATCTTGCTTGTCGCCCGGAGATCCAGTGGGGACCCAGAGCGTTAGGTCGTCCGCGTATATTGCGTGGAGAAGGTTCGGGATGGCTTCGAGTAGGGGTGGTAAGTCTTTCATTATGAGGTTGAATAGTATTGGGGATACTACCTACCCCCGCGGAGTGCCCTTTGGCAGGGTTTTAAATACGTCGGATCGACGGTGCCCGATGCCCACGTTTGCTGTGGGCTGGGTTAGAAAGGAGATAAAGTATTGGAATGTCCGCTCGCCACAGTTTGTAGATGCGAGGCCTTGAAGAATGGCTTGGTGAGAAACGTTGTCGAATGCCCCTTAATGTCGAGGGCCAACATTGACCGCTTGCTGTGGCTATTAAGGTCGTCCAGCACTTCCTTCTTAATCTGAAGTAGTATGTCTTGGGTTGACAGATGTGGGCGGAAGCCATACATCGTGTCAAGGAAGTAGCCGTTGTCTTCAACGTGGGGCGAGAGCCGGTTAAAGACGTAAATGCAGCGTGGCCACGTACAGTTACTTAAGCTGAACTGAGATTTAATTACGCTCCAACCACTTGGTTGGAACATGATTAAATCTCAGTTCAGTAACTTTCCAACCAGACCGAAGTATGTCAAAATGTTCACCTTCAGTTACTTAAGCTATTCTACATGAATCAACCGGAAAGTATCTCCGAAAGCAAATAAATGAAAAAAAAATTGACACTAAGAGCTCGATTCCAGAACGGCACGCCAGCCACACTGTATTGCTGGAAATGTACTAAAATCAGCGCAAACGTTGTAACGACGTTTCGGAACCTTCAACCCTCCTCCAAATGCCTCCTCCTCATACATCGACCCTCGTAGACTGGAACCTTCCACTCTGACTTCAATTGCGCACTACTCTCTAGAAAGCGGTCTCGCGCGAGCAGTTTAGAGCCGTGAGCCTGCTCTTCTCACCCCACGCGGCCTCTTCCGCCTTCGTAAGGAGCCAACCAGCTTCAATTTGAGCTGTCGAGTTTCAAGATGTCCCAAGCTACAAACACCCCACCTTCTACTCCCGCTTCCTCCACTTGACCTAGCGTCTTCCTACTGCAATAAAGTCTCTCTCTCTCTCTCTCTCTCTCTCTCTCTCTCTCTCTCTCTCTCTCTCTCTCTCTCTCTCTCTCTCTCTCTCTCTCTCTCTCTCTCTCTCTCTCTCTCTCTCTCCGATAAATGCTTCGAAGGACAGCCCTAAGGTGTTAGAACTTGTGTACTCGCAGCCCTAGAGTTTAGCAGTCTCATTAATGGTCCCCGATCGTATGAACTGCCCCTGACGCGGCGCAAGGCTTGGGGCTTTTCGTCAAAATACGCGTTATTGCGGGAGTCGATCAGAGCGAAAAGACGCGAGCTTATATCGGAAGAAAGAGTTAAGCCCCTGTCCCGTTTTAATTACGGCCACCAAGGTCCCCCTTATTCGCCACTCCTTCGCTCTCGTATAGAGTTCTTTCGAGCCTTCGTTTCTGTCCCGTCGAGCGAAGTTCCCGGCTCCGGTTGCCTTTTGACATTTCGCCTTTTAAACACGTCCGATTCTCCAGCTCGTTTCCGCTACACAAGACGAATGAGAAGTGAATCCGATAAAGATTTTCAATTTGGTCGAGACGTTTCCTTTTGTTTTGCAAGAATCTCTCTCTCTCTCTCTCTCTCTCTCCTCGTACGGGTAAGGTATTCCCATTTTTCCTGCCTGGATCTTGTCGCGGCCACGTCGGGGCAAATATTGCTGCCACGCGACCCCACTAATTGCGGGCGGATCTCTAATCTTTCGTGTCGGCAGGACGTCGCGTATTAGGTTGGTGTCACCCCAAGGCTATGCGGCAATATTTCCTCCGTGGTCTGTATTGCGCCACAGCTATGGCCTTGGCTCCGCTGCAATATTTCCTCCGTGGTCTCTAATTGCGCCACAGCTATGGCCTTGTCTCCGCTGCAAGAGAAGGGCTGAGGCGTCGGTTTCTCGAGGGAATCTCGCCTGGAAGGGCATCTTTCCCGTTACACTTTACTGACGAGCGGAAAAGCCGATGCCCGGACATCTGGGGTTGATATCATAGGCGCTATGAAGTTAACACATCCTGGCATTGTGCTCTGTACACTCAAAAACAAAGGTGGGAGTACTTCACACCATCGCCGCTGAGTGGCTAGTCATGCCTGTTAAATTAGAGCAGCAGGCCAATGATGAGCCCCACTCTACGATCTTACTTGAGAAATGTTGTCGGCGCTGTGACGTAACGCTTCGATTCTACAACATTTTGCATTGCATGATATCACACCATTGAAACATGTTTACTTCACATCATTTGTGTAGGACCATTAGTTAAGTTTTCTTTGTAATAGGCTGCGCCTATTTATTATGGTGAATTGATGTAAAGCGGACCAAAAAATATGCATTTCGTAATTTGCAAATCTTTCACGGAAGAATGGGCAGTATGCAGAAACGCCCCCTCAGCAATTGGGACGTTGACAGTGTTGTTTTAATGAAGGAAGGACTACTAGGTTGTTGATCAGTGATGTGCCGTGTTCGTCTGTATCTGCTCCTGGCATCCACTATCTCTACTCCCGGCGCATATGACGTCGCTTTTGTGTGTTTTGAAAATACAGCACAGGAGCGAACATTGGAAATAAGAGAGCATGGTTGAACTATCCATGCAAGAAGGGAATGCCAGCTATGTAGGTATACAAAATGCATGCTATCATACTTATACACAACTAAAAGACAAGTAATACTGCGGAGACACGAAGAAACTTTCTTCACCCACCCTGACTACTTAGGATGTACCCCACTCGATACCCTGCCGCATGTAAATTCTGTCCTCAGCCATGCAACCCCATCCGTGTGATCTTGTGTGCGGACATAACCCAGCCCTCCCACCTTTGCCATTACCTTACCCTCCATGAGCAGTTGGAGAACAGGACGACCAGCGCCGGCTTGGATGCCCAGCAACTCCTGGCCTCCTGGGCTGACAGAACGTTTGCCGCATGGTTTCCTGGACTGGGGGACCACTCCCTCATAACAGTTTTCAACAACATACACACAAAACCAGGCGCACGCATGTATATTGTCACGTAGCCAAAGACTGCACAGTTGTCTTCAAGGAAAACAAGTTTATTGGAGCGAACTTGTGCTCCCCTAATAACTCAAAGAATACACAGGCAGCTAAGCAGCAGGTCAGCAAAGTGACGTGAGCAGGCAATGTCGAATAATCACCTCCTGTATTTTTACAATGCCAAACGCATCGCGCACTTCCCAATGGGAGTGAGTGGTACGCCTGCAGTGCATGCCCACATGTCGCGAGGTGGGGCCCCGAGCTGAACCGCGATCAAGCAACCGTAACTGACTTCGAGAGCGGCTTGTGCCTGGTTGCCAAGGCAACCGATGCTTGAGATTGTCAAAGAAATCATAAAGAAATGGCGCTCGCTCCAGCGCAAGGAAGCTCAGAGCAGCGCCGGAGCATGTTTTGCCAACGTTGCCGCTCTTCACCACGCGTCGCCCCAAGCTGAACTGGTCACATGATTGAAGCGCTGGGAAGGCTACTGATTTGGGGAGAAGTGGCCGGAGTAGAAGGAGAGGGCTGGTTGGCCGGTCCGGGCTAATGCGTTTGGCATTGTAAAAATACAGGAGGCGATGGTCGAGTACTCGCCTCCTAAAATACAGGAGGCGATGGTCGAATGGCGCGGCGTCGGCTCCGCGGAATTTATCTTTGGGCGCGAGTGTTTCTGGAACCGTCGAATTACGTCCATAACAAATAAGATTATTCTAGGCTGTTCACGTATGTTCGGAACGCTATCCCTGTCAGAAGACATAACACATGCAGCATAGGAAGAAAGAATGGAACATGCGCTTCCCTTGGCACACAGATAACACAGACCGGCGCAACCGGGTGGTAAAAGCGAAACTTAAATAGATAAACCCAATGCATGGTTCGCGGCATTACACCCCTCTAAGAGTACATCGACCCGAAAAGTCCGTCATCGTGCATAGAAAGGTTTAAGCGAACCACGTGGACGACTTCGGGCCGCGTGCGTCGTCGTGATGTTCCGGAATCACCATCGGGATCACCTCGTAGGTAAGTTGGCCAACACGTTGTAGAATATGGTAGGGTCTGAAACACCGTCGTAGAAGCTTCTTACTGAGTCCACGTCGTCGGATGGGAGCCCAAACCCACACATGATCCCCTGGGGGGTACTCGGCGTCTCGGCGTCTCGGCGTCGAAGGTTGTAGCGTCCGTCATCCACCAGCTGCCTGTCCGTTGTGCGAACTCGAGCGAGCTGGCGCGCCTCTCCGCATGCTGAAGGTATCCTTGGACGTCAGGCGTTGAGGTCGTCGTCTTCTACGTGCGGATATATGGCGTCAAGTATGGTAGTCCGCCGTCTTCCGTAGACAAGCTCGAACGGTGTCATCTGCGTAGTTTCCTGGATAGCCGTGTTGTACGCAAACATGACATACGGAAGGACTTCGTCCAAGTCTTATGTTCAACGTCGACGTACATAGACAGCATATCCGGGATGGTCTTGTTCAGACGTTCCTTTAGTACTTTCGTTTTGGGGTGGTACGCCGTCGTTCTTCGGTGATCCGTGTTGCTGTAGTGTAGGATCCCTTGCATCAGCTCCGCAGTAGAGGCCGTTCCGCAGGTCCATGATTAGGACTTCAGGGGCTCCATGTCGCATGCACAACTTGGTTTATGAAGAACTTCGCGACTTCTTGTGCAGTCCCTCTCGGAAGAGCGGCGGTCTCTGCGTAGCGCGTCATGTAGTCTGTTGCTACGACAATCGACTCGTTCTCGGATCGTGACGTAGGAAACGGCCCCAGGAGGTCCATTCCAATCTGCTCGAAGGGACCTCTATGGGACGGCGATCGGCTGCAGAAGTCTGGCGGTCCTCGTTGACGGCGTTTTTCGTCGCTGGCAGTCACGGCAGCTCCGGACGTAGTGGGTGACGTCGGATGCAAGGCGAGGCCAGTAGTACTTCGTCTTGAGTTTTCCAATAGTGCGTAGCTGTGCCCAGATGTCCGGAAGACGGGTAATCGTGGCACGCTTCCAAAATTTCGTCACGAAGGTCTACGGCGATGACAAGAAGATAATCCGTTCTCGTTCCGGGGCTGAAATTCTTCACGAGGATGGAGTTTTTCAGGCTGAATGCTGGTAAGTTCCGTTTGAAGGCCGCAGGCACGGCGACGTTGCGTCCTTCGAGGTAGTCGATCATGACGCGTAACTCGGGGTCGGCACGCTGCTGGGCGGCTAGGTCGCTTTCCGTCACGACTCCGATGAATGCACCGCCTTCGTCGACTGTTGTGGTGGTGGGTCGGCGGGGGCGCGGGACAGGCAGTCGGCGTCGGAGTGTTTCCTTCCAGATTTGTAGACGATTGTAACGTCGAATTCTTGCAGGCGCAAGCTCCACCTACCCAGACGGTCAGAGGGGTCCTTCAAATTGGCGAGCCAACACAGCGCATGGTGGTCTGTCACAACTTTGAATGGTCTTCCATACACGTATGGGCGAAATTTTGAAATGGCCCATATGATAGCCAGGCACTCTTTCTCGGAGGCAGAGTAGTTTTTCTCCTCCTTCGACATACCACGGCTGGCATAGGCGATTACCTTTTCGCAACCGCTTTGTTTTTGAACAAAGACGGCACCCAAACCCATATCACTGGCGTCCGTGTGCATTTCCGTTTCGGCGTTTTCGTCGAAATGAGCGAGCACGGGCTGGTCCTGCAGGCGTTGCTGCAGCTCGCAGAATGCTTTCTCTTAGGCACTTTCCCAGCTAAAAGGGGTGGTATTTTTGTCAAGCGTGTGAGTGGCTCTGCAATGCGTGCGAAGTTTGCGGCGAAGCGCCGGTAGTATGCGCACAGTCCGAGAATTCTTCGCACGCCCTTCTTGTCTTTTGGTCTAGGGAAGTTCGCTATGGCTGAAGTTTTCGCCGGGTCAGGCAGAACTCCCGTGGCGTTGACGACGTGTCCCAAAAACTTCAGCTCCTCGTACGCGTTTCGGCCCTTTTCATGTTTCAGCGTTAACCCCGACTACGGACTCCAAGCTTGCAAGGTGTTCGTCAAAACCCGCATACCCAGCTTTCTCGCTCAAAATTCCAACCTCTCAGGAACCTAGCAAAACCACCTTAGGAAAATGATATTTGGCATAAAGCCAGAAGTCAACGTGAAGATGAAAACACTAAACGAACTTTCCAGGTTCCTGAATATTTTTTGTGTAACTCGCTGTCAAATCTTACTCCCCATGCATTTCTACGGGATAGTTTCCATTGCTCAGGAACCTAGTTGCGCACCGTGCGCGACTTGAAACTGTGCACAAAACAAGCATTCACCCCAAATATTAGCTGTTCAAAAGAACTTTTCATTTCGCTACAAAATTGCAGTGTAATCACTGTTGAAAGGACTGCCATGAGCGGGAAAGCTGCACATAGAAACTGGCTCAAATGATTTTTCTCTCTTTTCCGGTCTTGGCGTTTTTCGAACACCCGAATCGCGTCATTACAGCGGTGTAGCGGCTATTGGCCAGCTTTCCTTCAGTTGCAGCAATAAACGCATTCGATAGCCACTTTGCAAAGGAAAGCACAAAAGCAAAGCAGAAACGGAAGGCGTATCTGCTGCGACGAGCAAGTCACGCAGTGCCGGCCCGGGCACGCGATAACTGTAGCTTGAACAATGCTTCCAGACGACGCAAAGGAAAGAGTGAAAGCGTGTATCAGAAGTGTTGCAGAGTCTCTCATAAGCACATAAACCCTCATAAGTCCCTCAGCCCGATCATAAACTCTACGTGTGCATGCTTTCTTAGCCCTGCTTCATTCATCCTTGGGCGTATTGATGGGTTGATTAAGAGGTTTAACGCGCGGTCGCTAAAGAGGCGATGAGGCGCGCCGTAGTGAAGGGTTCCGCAATACTTTTTACCACCTGGGGATCTTTAACGCGCGTCGAAATCTCCAACACACGGCCGTTTTCGTTATTCGCCTCCATCAAAAAAGCGGCCGCGGTGGCCGGGAATCAAACCGGCGTCCTCCTTGCGTGTATAAAAAAATTCCTACCGTATAGCTGAACGCACACATAACGCAGTTCAATCCGCTTCCGTTCATATCTGCTCTGTGAGCGTGCAATATTCAGTACCTCAATCGACGCTGTTTAATCGCACACGTGCAAAGTTTCCGCTGGCATCTGTTGACAATTAAGGTTGTGTGGGCCTTCCTACTTCGACCCGTGTGCGCACTTCACGCGGGGGAACTTGACGCGTAGCAGTGAGGAAATTCATCATCGATGCTGCAGCGTCGGATGCAAGTGACCTTCGCTTCAGTTCTCCTTGGAGCAAACGTGCGAGTGAATGGAATTAGATATTCAACGACCGGCTAGAAAGGTCCTCATAGGAACTAAAGACGAAGGCAATGGATCGGTGCTTGCAATTGTGCAGACCAACTGCTAAGGCAGTACGCCTCCTTGGCATCAATCAGCACGCAGTGCATTCAAGAGACATTACTCTACTTTCTGAGCTGGCCCGCCGCAACAGATCAAGCATGTCGGATGATGATGGTGACTCCTGATGAGAATGGTGCTAAGGACCCAGCCCTCGGCGCCAAAGGAGTTCACATACGCAACGTGCCGCTTGCTTCAGAGACATGGCGTAGCCATGATGCGTAGATCAAGCTATTCAGTAACTATAACCAGTGCTGATAACACCACGGGCAGTCGTCGCCAACTTAAACAGGAATAGGAAAATGAGAACTAGAGCACGCTAATTTATCGCGATTTTCTTTGGTGTAAACCACATTTTCGGAATGTCATTCATAGTGGTATAGCTCGGGTATTTGTGTGTCTGCGTGTCGTTTGTAACTGGTTGTACTGCATATATGAACGGTAGGTTACAACTAAAGATAGCGTAAATTTGCAGGCTGCTAAGTCCTTTTTAACACGTTGTTCTCATGGTTTGGAGGCGCCTCTTGTGATGGTAGTGGTGGTGGTGGTGGTGGTGGTGATGATGATGATGATGATGATGATGATGAAAATTCTCGACGAATGATAATTACTAAATTCCTGGATAAGCAAAAATTAATAGTAATCCTCAGCCAACTATGTGCAAGAACTAAGTTCAATGCCCTGAGTGGAAATAATTAAAAAGACTGGATTTAAGGAAATAAAAATTTGACTCCAATTCTCCGTTCGGGAATTGACATATTGAGCGTTGGGCTCATAGAGGAATCGTCTTCGCCGCGCTGTTTCCTTTATACCTTTTGTTTAACAGTGAAGCTGTTTAGCAAATCATAATTTTTCGTGTCCGCAGTTAAAAATACGAAGAAATTGCCGAGCGCCCGCACGCGAGCGCGAGCCCCGCGGCGACCGCCCAGCAGTTTAAAAATTTCACCAAGAAAATGCCGAGCGCTGCGGCGACCACACAGCTTTCCCTCAGCACGTTTGGAAAGCAAAGCATACCCACTTAAGAATATTGGCCAAGGTCGGCCAAAAAACTCCACTGTTCGCCATAATCGTGGCAACACTTTCGCGGAACGAGACAGTCTCCAGCGTTCACCGTAGTCGTGGCAATACTTGCCCGGAACGAGAAAGACATGTTAAAGCGCACATCCCTTCAAGGTGACGTGTAATAATGATCACTTCAAAAAAAGAAATTAAAGAAGCTCCCACTTATATATAGCAACAATGATGGAGCAAATGTCATTGCGGCAGCGGAGAGGAAGCTAATCGGTTGCAATCGTGGACCACCTTCCCGACCACATTCACGCAACCTTCACCACCATCACGACGGTGGTCGGGAAGGTTGCGTAAAGCTTCGCTACCTTCAAGTCTTACGCGTTAGGCTATGTTCAGACCACGGAGCAAGATAAACAGGAGCGCCGACTTCGCTCTCTCCTGCGGGCTCTTAAAGTCCATCACTCGCGGAGCACAATGTAGATGGCGCAGCGAATGGGGCCGGCGGCGGAGCGGCCGGCGTTCCCCGTGCGCCGGCGGGCGAGTTGGCGGAACGCATTCCGTCGGCTCTGTCGTCTGCTTCGGCGACGGTAGTTTTGGGCACGGACTGCTTCGGGCCTGCTTTGGCGCCGCTTCGCGTTCATTGCGCGCCTCCTTCGCACAGTTGATTAACTTGTTCGACAGCACCTTCTGGGTAACCCGGACCCGAAGGAATTGAGTGGCCGTACGGCAAAGATACGTTAAGGATTGGTTTGCATGGCGGGAAAACAAAATATAGAGACCACACACAAACATATGGCTACTACCTTTTGCGCGGTGCTTGCCGAAAATGTGGCTCCGTTTTGTAAATTTGGGAATACCAATTTGGCTGTGTTTTAACAGGTTTTACAAAAGGCGAAAGGAGCAATTGGTTCTGATCACTAGCGATTATAAAAAATTCCCTCAGCTTTCTCGCAGTTCTCCAACTTACGTCCAAAACAGAGTGTGCCTAGAACACGGGCCGGCACTTACACGCTCATCAGAAAAGAACAGAAATGCGATAACATCACCCGCGACTGCCCGCGACGTAGCAATCTGCTCAAGATCAAGTCCCTGACAGTGCGGTCTTTTCAGAAGCCTTCATTTCGCGATAACTCGCCGAAAAAAAAAAGGTTTAACGAGCCGGTTGTTTTGCTGGTCAGCCGCTTAAAAAAAAAAAAAACAAAAAACGCCGGGAACCCTGGTAGGCCAAAAAATTGCAGCCATACAAATCGCAGCATTTTATTTGGAGTCGCGGTGTTATCGACGAGATAACACGACCGTAGAGCGACAGTGAACATCGGGCGGTAAGTTGCGGCATGCGTTAAATGAAGTATGCGTTTGATATTCTTGGGTTCCTTATCAAGCTGACAGTGTTTTTGTATACTTGATACAACAGGGCAGCCGTCCAATTCAGTCATTGGCACAGAAATGTGCATCATTGCCGTTTGCCGATGGAGACTCCGGGCGACCCTTGTAAGCGTTGTTCGTGCGCAGAAGCAGCATAAATAATTAAGCACGCGGCCGGAGAGCGGGATAACAACAGAGGGTAACCTTTGCGCTGCATCGATTCGTCGTAAGCAGAATCACGCTAGACTATGTTGTGGCGTTCCATATTACTCTTGCTCATTCTTTGGTGCTTCTGAAGTCGTCGTCGTTCAGTTGCGTCTTACATGTGCTGGGTTAGTACAATATTTTTAGTGGATCTTCATAATGTCAGAAATAAACGTTCCGGGAATAAGCGATCGCCATGTATGCGGCGGCGTGCGATTATCTGCGCCGTCTATTGCGGTCGCGCACGGGTGTTTAAATTCCGCGCGGCACGCATGCCTCCTGCGTAGTAGGACAGGCATAAGACAGACGTCGCTGCGCAAGAAAAGATGCCTCTGGGGAGAGCGAAGAAGGGAAGAGCCATGTACAGAGGCACAGCGACGAGAGGGCGAACGAAGGAGGAAGAGAGCAAAGGGAAAGCTGGGCGGCCGGCGGCGCGTGGACATTATCGGCCCGAGCAAACGATTTTTTCTGGGCCACAGTCGGCGCTCCTCTTTATATCTTGCTCCGTGGTTCAGACTACCGACGTGACAGCCATATCGGGAGCTGTGGACGTAAAAAAAGCGGCGTGTCACGCAGTTCGGTTGGCTGAGACATGAAATGACGTCATTTATAACAATACTATGAAAGTTGCGGCAACAGTATCAATCCGGCCTTCGGGGGAGTTTACTTGATTTTGCACAGGCTGAATTGACCGGATCTCTGCGGCTTAAACCAGCCGAACGCAGTTGTCCGTTTAGCTTTTGTTTTGTTTCGCAACGCTCCTGGTAGCGCATGAGGCATAATAGTATTCTTTTATTGCTTTTATCTCGCCATTGTCAATGTCTTTTTTTTCAGGCTGTATTTTTGTTGGTGTTTTTTTATGTTTGGTACTGCTCGAGGAAGCGTGATGCTGTCTTTTTATTTTTCTTTCAGCTTGAGCTGATATGGCATGCGCAACTGGCCGCCAATGCCCAGCGCCTCGCGGATTGAGGATGATCCCCGCAACAGAGCAAATACTCAACCGTCCCAGTTTAGGCGCAAATAAACGTTCACACCGCCCAATCTTCTGCTTTTGTTCACCTATTTTCTTCTATTTTGTCGGCCCTCCTCGGCGCCGTTTTTCTCTCATTTTTTTTTGTTTTGACCACAGCCAATTGGACGCAGATTTTTAATTAAAATTACAACAAGCAATTTTCGTTTCAAACTTTTAGTTTAACTTAAATGGTCCCAACGCTACCTATGTAAAGCGTGCTCTAGGACGCACACATTTCTCATTTAGGTAACGGTTTATATAGCCTATGAACTATCTCCCATATGAACTATCTCACACACACACACACACACACACACACACACACACACACACACACACACACACACACACACACACACACACACACACACACACACACACACCACACACGCACGCACGCACGCACGCACACACGCACACACACACACACATATATATATATATATATATATATATATATGTATATATATATAATATATATATATATATATCTGCAGTAAACAACACCGCCTCTGCAGTGTAATTGTGATTACCTTTACAACCGCTCTCCTTTCTTGTCAATGACCTGACCATTCAAGCTTCGTTAAATACGCATAATATGGTCATTCCACTGTGCACATTAACGGTGGTAGCTCCACTCCACTGAGGCCTTCTGCGTGCACGTTTTGAAACATTTAAAAACTACAGCTCACCGCAGTTCCGAATTCAATAACGTGAACAGGGCGTGTCGATTCATCCCTCCGCCTTTTGCGTGCCCGGTTGATTTATGGAGTGAAATGATGACTTCCATTTGATGTCCCACCCATCTTTCCTCATTCTCTCTTTCAAATAATACCGGCTGAAAACTAACTAACTTTGTTTTTGATACATCGGGAATCAGAGAAAAGTGTACACACATACTACACATTTGCGATCATTTACCACGCTACGTAATTCATGATGAGCGGCCCCTTTATGATGAGCGGCCCCGGTCGAGCTCATTTATCTAACGTGTGCCTAAGCTCATTAGCATCTCCGGAACCCCCGCAGAGCCATACAAGCTGCGACCGCTGCTCGCTGTTGCACAGGGAAAGAACATGCGACACGATCTTTTTTCTTTTTTCGACGTGCGTCCCGGGTGGTAAATGTTTATCGCATCTGTTCACCCATTTTCTTGTAAGAGTTTTCAGCCTTAAATACCTGTGTGTGGCTCCGAATAGTTTCGGAGTAACCTCCCGTCCTTGTAGCGCAAATTTTATTTCCATAATGATTACTGTCCTATCTGCTCCTTCTATTTGTGCGGCCCCCAACACCGGAGAAATTTTGGTCTCAGCTCACTTTTTTCTGTGGGCTCAGTGATGAGCGAGACAGTAATAAATGACATGCCGGCTTAAATGCCACACATCAATTCGATGGCCAATTAAAGGCACGGTGGCCATTTAACGGCAGGGTGGCAAACGGTGGCTGGATGATTTAGATACGCTGCCCACTCGTCCCAAATTCTTTTATTTATTAAAAATTTCGGTGAACTGATTTTTTTTTACATTTCAACCGCATCCAACTCCGGTGATAGCGATGGTTGCCTGAGACAACGCCGCCGCTATAAACATTGCCTAACGCGTCGCCCGCTTTCCAATGGGAGCGATAGGGACGCTTAGTTCAGGCACTCATCCGGTATGTGGCGCGCGCCGGCGGACGTCCCGCCTTACGTCACTGCTCGCGAGTCACGAACACTGCACCCACATCTACAGCGAGTGTCTGTCAGCTTGCCTCGAAGGTGTCGGAGCACCGCCTAGGGAACGCTAGACAAACTGTGAACTATTTTGCGTAATTCCCGAGAAGCAGCGCTGGCTAGGGGACAGGAGAGTTGCTGTTTGGCCATTTTTCGCTTACGTGTTAGACAAGGATTATACAGGCGGCGGTGCCTGAGACAACAGCACTATATAGCTCGAACATGAATGAACTCAGCACACGCTGTGGTTCCTCCTTGGGCACTGTTACGTTAGCGGGTGTAGCCCGAAAGAACCCATTCCCATTTGACCCCTTCCCGTTTGAACCCATTCCCGAAACGCCCTTCCCGCTTGACCCGTCCCGTGTGCGCCCGTTCCCGAAACGACCTTCCCGTTTGGGCACTTCCTGTTTCAGCCCGTTCCCAAAACGCCCTTCCCGTTACAACCCGCTCCCAAAGCACCCTTCTCATTTGAACCCGCATCGTTCCAACCCATTTGAATTTTGAAAATATGCGTTACCGTCTTCGATACTGTTCCCCAAAATGTGCTTACAAGCAACGGGTCATGCACTAAAAACTTGTATGCACCAAATTTCCCGGAATCGACCGATATTTCCGGCCGATAAAAGTTTCTGAATGCCTTAAACCGATACTGCCCTCTTGACACAAAATTTGTAGCGGCGAAAGTGTACTAGAAAGATACCCAATATCTTGAGTAATGCACGCATTGGATTTTTCGGCAGTTGGTGTTCGTACGTGCGGCTGAAATTTGTTTATCAGCCGCGCTTATGCTCATTGTTTGGAGCGTAGCTTTGTCTTCGGGTTCGAGAGATCTATAGATCAAAGATGTCCATAGGAGAGACTAAAAAAGGCAAAAACATGTGCAGAAATCTGAGAATTGGCTACTAATGCCTTTCCTACGTGAGTAATGGGCAGATTTTTTTATTTATTTACCGATACTTTACGGCCTGGTCGGGCTCATGCAGGAGTGAACATAAAAACAAATCAGTATTGGTTGGCGTAGTTTAAAAAACGCCCCACACAAATAAGTAAAGACATAAATATGTAATAGACGCAAAGTCGGGTCCGAACGCAGAGGGGTCCGAACAAGGATATGCATTCGTAATGTCTTCCAATTTTAAAATACTACGATTCAACAGAACACACATTTCCAATACGTGGGGAAAATTCTTCTAACGATAACTTGTTCACTGTTTGTTCAGTCACTTATTCCAGTAAGAAATTGCACGAGGGAAAAAAAAAAGCTCTCGAATAGTATTCAGCTGATTGGCTGCCTAATAGTCTTACTATGATTCTTCTCGCTGAACGTCTGAAAGGCCTGTAGAGGTAGTATTTCCGCGACAATTTTAAGTTCTGTAGTAAAGACAAATTAGGCTAGAGACGACCCTGCGCTGCTTAAGTTTCTGAGGTTTGCCCTATTCGCAAATTGAGTACACTAGAGTGACGGGAATAAACAGCATCAATAAAACGGAAAGCTAAGTTTATAATTTTCGCCGCTTCTCATGACTGCGATTTTTATAGCCAGATGTGACATATGTATCCAGATACATATATAGGTTACTTTATTTTTATACATCTTTTATAGTTTTCATCTGTTTCTTTTCGACATTGATGTACACTTGCGCTATTATAACGATTAAATGTGTTAGTCCGCCAATACGATTTCTTTCAAAGTGAGGTTGTTTTTGCGATTTTTTATTTGTGCTTCCGCGCGCTTTTCTGGGCTTTTTGATTTATCATTTTTGGTAGCGGAGTATCAGATAGTTTGATTTATTAGTTCACTTTTAACATTTGTTGTCTTTTTGGGGGGATATCAATATTTTGTTCTGCAAATTATCTCCTTCTGCACTATTACAGGGAATAAATGCGCTAACACGCCAACTATTATCGTTTTTCAAAAGCAAAGTGTTACGCGGCTGAGGAGTTGGGGCTCAGGAGGGGGGGGGTGTAATTGGCAAAGAGTGCATTTAAAAACAAAAGGGCACTTCACTGTGCCAGTGGGTGTTTTGACGTTCATGACATGTTAACCAGCCTTCTGGAAAGTTGTGCCACTGCGCCAAGTTTGTTCCCGCGAGAGCTTCGCTGAAATGCTGCTAGCACAATGGCGCTCCAAATTCCACGTTAATTAAGCAGGGGTGATGTGGCTGTCTGACAGGCCACAGCAGGTGTGGTCCACTATCTTATCCCAATTAGGTTTTTAGTAGATATTTCTAAACGCAAATGTAATAAAACTTAAGTGCCTGGTGTTTTGGGGGTGGATCTAAAGAAGCTAGAGGAGTCAATCGACCGAACAAGAGCAAATGGGGGCAGACGCAGGGTGACCCTCACGACCTAAATACATTTAGTTAAGTGCATTTAGGTATTTCGCTGTTTTCGTTTCCATAAGTGACGTGTTTGTTAATTTGTTATTGGTTTGTTAATTTAAAAGATTTGTTTAATTTGTTAATTGTTAATTTGTTTGTTAGGCTTTGTTAATTTAAAAGATTAAAATATTTGTTAATTGGTATGACTTGAATTGTAACCAAATGTCGTCGTCTCTAGATTCAAAAAGTGAAGCCCAGGTTTGAAAAGTAGTCAAGGACTCTGGGTGTACTGAGCATGCAATCGCAGCGGCTGTGAACAAACGGAAATAAACGAAAAACAATATGAAAATTTTTTTATAACGTTTCATAAACTGGGTACGTTATTCCAGGAACGGGCTAAATAGAAAAATACGAAACGGGAAGGTTCTTTCGCCCCGGGTTGAAATGGGAAGGAACAAACGGGAAGGTTGAAATGGGAACGGGTTCAAACGGGAACGGGCCAAGTGGGAAAGGGCGAAACGGGAAGGTCGTTTTGCGCCGGGTTGAAACGGGAGGGAACAAGCGGGAAGGGTGAAATGGGAATGGGTTCAAACGGGAACCTCCCACGTTAGCCGTCTAGGTGTGCGGAGCGAATGAAACCAGGGGTGACATTAGAAGCATGTACGCGGCTTAGTCGCCGTGTATTTTAAAGACGATAGTCTTTCTTGGGCTACTTAAACCCCGAAATTCTCGTATGTGTGTCTGCCTGTCATCACGCAAATATAAGACAACAAATTAATACAGTAGTGATATTTGCAGTGTACCTTTATAAAAAATCATACATGCTTGATTTTTGCGAAATTCAATACTTCATCAACTGCAGAAAAAAATTCACTCCGCCGTCGCCTGCTGTCGCCCGCACCACTATAGCTTCTGGCGCCATTTTAAGAGATCAACCGGCAACGTGCAGTTACCAAAGGTTCCACTAAAAAGGTTCCACGTTCTACTTGGAATGCACGTGGAGTAGGGCAACGTGGTTCTATCAATGTTGAAGTAGGGCGCCTCAATTCACGCGCGTCTCCGCCGTACGGCAGCGTTGGCATCGAGACACCCTGCCTGTAGCAGTGGAACGCGGTAAATTTAAATTGACTTGAGCAAACGTTTAGCGTGTTTACCTATGGAGGCAAGGGGAACAGCATGAGGAACGCGAGGCAAGAGGAACAGCATGGGAGGTGAGAGGGAAAGCGAAGGGAGGTATTTACTTGGCAAAAGTCGATAAAGACTATCGTCTTTTGTCGACATTAGCAACGAAAGGAGCAGATACGCGGCCAATTTTTTTTACTCCCAAGCTGTTTGTAACTAGGCTTCGGTGCGCTTTTGTTCTGCGAAGCTAAACACTCCTGGCGGCAAAGCAAACTTTCTCGCGTATGCTCAGCGCAAAACGTTCTTTCAAAACTTTCTTAAAAACAGCTTTATCACAGCTGGCAGCTGATATGATTCCATCATTACGCCGAGTTTAGTCTTATTCAGTTTACAGTGATTGAATTATTTTAATTAATTTCATTTAGTTAAGTCACAGAGAAATCGTAAACGTTACAGATATTCCTGTCCTCTGTCAACAAATGGCCTTCTAGGGGAGAGAAACGGGCAACCCCCTCTGAGTCTGGTATACAAAAACCTCAGGACCACAGAATTTTTACTGATCACAAAGCTATAGTCGCTACCATTACCAAACAATAATAAAATTAAATACGCGTACGTTCTATAACCCCGCGTGTGATGTCTACTTTATACAGCTTTACTGGTCATCCACCTTCAAGGAGAGCAATGACACTTAATTTTCTGAAGCGAAACTTTCGATACCTCTCTGATGGTGATGTATACAATCACGCCAGAACGCGCTGCACGAAAGCCAACTTTACGCAATGGGTTTCCCCAAAGGGCACACGAGTGATGAACGCACTTCACGAAAGCAAAGAAAAAAAACGCTTGCCGTGGTCGAATCAAACCCCGGCCTCTCGCGTTATGAAGCCGACGTCTATCCGATTGCGTCATCATCGCCTTTTTGTCATTATTTCCGGTCCTTCGACACATTAGCAACAACCCAAAACACCAATTTCGGTGCATCAGCAAATCAAGGGAAAAGCCACAAACCAACGTGGGTTGGTGAATTGTCTCTCTAAAATTCCCCAAAGGTAGTCAAAAGTTCTATCATTGGCAGTCACTCAGGCCTTGGTCGCGAAAACATTGCCGCGTAGGGCGCGCGTACACATCACCATGGAGCCAGGCCATGCATGCGCGAACGCAATATGCAATGTAGGGTTAGGAACGTCGTCTACAGGAAGAAGAAGATGCGGAGGGAAGTAAAACTTTTTTGCGATCCCGGTAATGTGGGAGTGGCCCCTCAGTCCACGAGAGGAATCGTATGCCATGGGGGCATAGTGGAAAGTCGTCATGAAGGGTCCTGTGGAGAACATCCAACAGAAATACTCCAGCCCAACAGTGCCGAAAAACGTGCTCTATCGTTTATGGCTGCTTGAAAATGGAACACTAAGTTCCCCATGACACATAAATCCATCTATCCTGCATACAGGTGCCAACTGACACTGTTCCGGTGGGTAACTTGAAGGCAAATATCATTACTCCGTGTCCCGCCTCCATTCTTTTGACGCGCTTTAACACATTCTGCCCCGGCCCCGCACAGTATTCAGATCTATACAAAAGAACGGGGAAATAACAGAACATATATCCGCATACAATTTTTTGCGTGGCATGGAGGACAGGTGCTCACTGCAAAAAGGCGCAAATAGGAAACGGGCCGACGGGACCATTTCCTTAAAATACCCATACACGCCACCTGGCATGCACTATGTGTACACCACATATTCCGACATAGCACGCGTCAGCCGTATCTGCATAATTCTCCGAAAGGACGCACCGCTAACCTCGCACCAATACAAAAAACGGTTTACCAGCCGTCGCACATACAAGTGCAATCCCCAAGCCGCTATCACTGACTCTCTTGAATAGAGTTGTTCTGCTAAATCTCTCGCAAGTCTACCACCAAACAAAAACAGCAAATATCCTGCAAAAGTTTCAGACATTCGTCCGAGAACAATGCAGTATTTCATAATATTGTTACGGAGCATTAATTATATTTCCCGCAAAGAGGACGCTACATGTGCTGGCTAGCCGCGATCATGATCAAAAAAGGAGATGAAGAGGACGCGGGCGGTAAAGCGCGTGGCGTTCGTTCCCTGGCTTGCGCGGTGCTCTATTCCACCGTGCCTTTCGTAATAAGTAGCCTGTAAATAAGGATCGTAAATACACATTTGTAAATACCTCTTTAACTTGTATCAATATACGAGATCTTCACGACAAAAAGGGCAAATCCATTTAGTGCAGCGCAATGACCCCCACCCCCTCACCCCCCCTTCCGCGAGCGCCGTCCCGATCAAAGAAAGCCCAGTTTGTATTTCGCGCGTTCGGTTTTCTGACTGCCTTGATGGTAGTTCACGTCGCAGCTGACAGATGGCGCCACCAGTCCACGGCGCGCGCGCCGCTCGTGGGACCTTGTTCTCGGCGGTTGCACTCGGTCTTGCAAGAGGTAGCGTCAAACATCCCCCTCGCGAGGGGCACGATCAAATGCAGAGCATATCCGGGGGCGCACGACGTTAAGTAGTTTGCGTTACGTTAATGTTGTTGCACTTGTGGCAACTGCTGACGAGAGAGCGCTCGTCAGCAGTAATTGGAATGAGTCAAGGATATAAGGCGCGTTCGTAGGCTCCCATTCTGCGTCGGTATTTGTGGCGCAGTGGGTAGAGCACCATGTACATTGCGTTCCGCCCGCAGGGTCGAGGGATCGAAACCAGGCGCCGGATAGTATTTTTTTATATATAGTGTAGGGGGAGGGGTGCGGACTACGACTACAACGTCAAAGGGGGTGACATCGTGAGTTACTGAAATGCTCTGCATTTAAAATAAATTGGATACCATGGCCCTTGCAGATTTTGACAGCCTCGTTCCCTCCCATTTCTCAGCCTTCACCCACATCGCCTGCGCTTGGCTACAAGAGTGCAGTCGTTGTCAGAATTTTGTGGGCCACGGCGACCGTGGCCGGAGCGGGCGCGCGGCCGAGCAGGGGCGCTGCGCATGCCGCTGTCGGCTGGTTGCGTGGCTAAACATAGCGAGGGGAACTTCTGCTCTCGCTTTTGTAGTGTGACCGGCGCGACAAGTGCTGCGCAAAGTGCCCGCGCTGAAGCCAAGTGCGCCTGCTCTGAGAAACCGGCCCCGCTGCACTTATCGCGCCAGCCATACTACGAAAGGAAGCGCGTAAGTCCCCCTCACTCTCTTTAGCTGCGTAACCAGTTGACAGTGGCAAGCGCAGCGCCCCTGCTCGCCCGCGCGCCTGCTCCGGCCACGGTCGCCGTGGCCCACAAAATTTTGACAAAGACTGTACCTACTCGGTAAAATTCTAGTTCTCGGTAAAATTCTGTCTCGGTAACACTGTCTCGGTAAAATTCTAGTTCAACGCCCAAGCTCTACGCTGGGATGTTGGCCCAGCTAACGTTTGCAAAGGACACTGGTGTTGATGGCCATTCACCATGTCAAAATACGAGGCGCTTCGCTCAATTTACGAACCTACCTGTAACCATTCCAAGTTCTTAACCGAGTCGGCGACCAACTGAACACATTTTTGTTCATACAAAAAACAGCAACGTCATCGGCATAAGCCAAGGGTTTGAGTCTGACTCCTGCAGTCGGAAACATTCGATGGCACGATTTTGTATTACACTCATACACAGGGCTTCTATGTATATGTAAAGCAAGAGGGGGCTTAGGGGGCAGCCTTAGCGCACCGAACGCTGCACTTCAATCGGGGCTCCCAAATTCTTGTTCCCAATCATCCGTGTCGTGCAATTGCGCTACGCCGGGACGACGCCCTCTTTAATGATAGATCCCACGTTAACATGGCGCAAAATACAAAACAACACCTCATGCCCCACACAAATCTGCAGTCGATCTGCAGTTCTATGCCCCACCCGATTCAATGGCGTTGCAACACTCAAGCACACACCTTACCTTGTGAATATTAGTGAAGACGCTGCGGGCAATAATTCCGCACGTCTTGTGTGGCCTTACTATCCGATCAGTCACACTCTGAAGTATCTGTCCCAGAACCTTCGTAAAGATGTTATAGTCGACGTTCTTTAGTGGAACTGGCCGGTACGACTTCACAAGTTTAAGTTTCTCCGCCACCTTTGCTCTAGGAATGAGGAGTGTGCATGACATGGAATATGTTGGGGGAAGTTTTTAATGACATATGCAGCATTATACAACTTCGTTAACGCAGTTGTCATTTCGTATTTAAACATCTTATAAATGCAGCGGTTAACCCGTCGCGGCCTGGTGACTTCCTAGGGTTCAGACTTTCAACTGCACATTCCGCTTCATCTTCTGGAATAGGTCGTTCCAGCCATTCCTTTGCACCGACCTCCAAACGCGGTGACACATCAATGAAATCCCGCTTGAATCCTCCCATATCTACCCCCTTACGTTATTTACCCATCCAATATATCTGCTTAATCTGATTGCGTCAGGCATGCGTTTTTTCTATTCCGAGGGCTTTGTCGCCAGGTTGTGCGTAGGGTACGAATCCACGCGTGGGGACTGTTGCAGCTACTAACCTGGACGCCAAGTAGTCGGATAGTGCCGTTTTTTTTTGTGCCCATTTGAAGTGTCAGTTGTTCGGCCGGGTTTGTTAGTCGCCGTCCATCTATACACCTAATTTTCCCGCGATATAAAGCAAACTCGGCGGATCCAGCCAATGGGCCTGCCTTACGCTTGCGCGAGTGGTGGCGGTCGGAAGAATCACTTATGGAATAGAGGCATACATTCTGTCACAAAAACATATACGGGACCTGAATTTCCTGTGCCGCGCAACAATCCGGACAATCACTGGGCTCCCTAAACATACTCGCATTGATATCCTCGAACAGGCCGCTCAACTGCCACCACTCACCAGCATAATGGAAGAAACGCAACTTAGGCACCAGCAACGCCTTGACCTAACGCCGCAAGGCCAAGCACTCAGACGATGGGATCTGCAAAACAGCGAAGTCGACCCCACGCTAATACCCCCTTCAATCCCACCCTGGGATCGCCGAACAACCGGTATCGTGCGCCGGAAACCAATCCCAAGACGAAACACGGCTGTACGGGAACGATATATACACAAACTTAAGCAAGACAAAGGTCCTGATGAATGGGACATCTTCACAGATGCCTCACTTGACGGTGCGCAAGCGGCCATTGCCTGGGTATGCCCTGAACACCCTGCCCTCAATGGCCGCCGCCAAATAGCGCACACCTACGGCCTCACCAAAGAAGCTGAACTCCTTGGAATACTCGGGGCGCTTCAACAACTGCAGCACTCTGCACCAACTAACGTCACCAAATTCAGATTAATTACGGACTCTCATACAGCGTTACACGAGCTCAACAAGGCCTACACTCACAATGAAACAGCAAATCACGTCATAGCACTAATACAGACCCTCCAGCAACAAGGCACGATTGTTAGACTTGCGTGGACACCTGGTCACACGGTTGGAGCAGATGGAAATCAGCAAACCTACGACGCAGCAAGGGAGTGCCTCCTAACCTCTCCTCCCATGATTTCCAACCCTCCGCCGGCGCCTACTCCAGTAACATGGTATTTGCAGCGCCAACGCTTGCAACAAGAAAGCCGTAAGCGGCTCCAAGACATTACCCCTCAGGGCTTCCTGCCCGCTGGAATCCCCCTCAGACGGCAAGAAATCTTCATTAACAAGGCCGACGCAAACACGGCATATACCCCCGACGTAACCCGAAAATGGTTTAACGGCGCCACTTCCCTCACATCGGCCCCCACGTGTACCTTTTGTGGGCAGGCTACAACGCCTAACCTGTATCATTTAATCTGGCACTGTACGACATTCGACAAGGGCAGAGCCGCCCTGCTTGATAAGTGGCCACTGCCATCTGACGCTCACGCGCACTTACAGCTGCTGCGGAGTAACGCATCCTTACTCGGAGCAATAGGCCGATACGCACTAGAGAGTGGTCTCTACAAAGCAGTATAGAGCGGGCCTGACCATGTGTTTTTTTTAGGCGGCACCCAAGAACGAAGACGCCCTCGAAAGGACCTATGATCCCACAATGAACTTTAGTGGTATCCCTCTTCATCCCCTCCCACTTACCTCCTTCCGCCCAAAGGGCTTTGTGCCTCTTTTAAATAAAGCACATTCATTCATTCATTCCGAGGCCTCGTTTTTTGAGGATTGTACCATCATCGCATTCGGGTCGACCAGCATATTCTTTGGGTCCGTTGCCCGGGCGTTCCCTTTCCACTTAAGCTGAGTTGAAGTGGACTGTTGATTTGGACTTTGGCAGTTTTAATTTTGGACTTTTTAAGCAAAAGATATAGACCTTTGATTGGGCTAAATTTTCGTGGAGAAAGCTTTGAGTTTTAACCATCCTACTCTTAAGAAGGCTTTAATTATTTTTATTTGATGTCAGAGAAACCGCTACGAGTAACGCAGTCAGCTTCTTCGTTGCAGTCAGCCTTGCAGTCAGCTTCTTTGTTGCGTTGGAAACAACGACTTATCTACGCGAACCGTTTCCAAGCGAGCGGTGGCTGAGTGGGGGTGACTCAACAGCACGTCTCCCTGCTGCGTACGCCTCCTGACGCCGTCGGCGCTCTGGTATCGCTCAGCGACTTTAGCGCATACCTTCCAAGCGAGAGGTGCACTTCACGCGTTCCAGGCCGCGTGTGCCTCTGCCCACGAAGAGAGAGAGAGAGAGAGAGAGAGAGGAGAGTAGAGCATATTATATTATAATATATGAGAGAGAGAGAGGAGAGAGAGAGAGAGACAACTTTATTGGATTGCCTGCACAACGAGAGGATCGCCTCCTAGACAGGCACCCTATCGTGACGCGGTCTGGACGTCCTCGTGGTGTGCGTTGCAGGCGTCGACTGGCTCGGCTGACGAGCAGTGAGAGGGTGGATCCCTCGGCCTCACCGCCTCCCCGAGTCTCTGCCATGCGAGAGCTGCCTCGAGCTGCTGGACGGCCTGGAGTTGGGTCGTGTATTTGGACGAAATCATGGCACTCGTGAAACTGTTCGGCAGCCGCTTCGGGGCCGCCGCCTCATCTGGGTTGCGTTCACAACCCCAGAATAGGTGGGCCAGAGTCGCGTTTGCTCTCGCGCAAACACTGCACTGCACGCTGTCGTAGGCACCCGGACACACGTATTGCGCCAACACGGGTGTGATCACAGAGTTCGTCTGTAGCTGTCTGTAGAGCACGGCCTCGGCCCTTGTGAGCCGAGGATGAGGCGGTGGCATAGTTCGTCGGCTGAGCCGGCACCATTGGAAGACCTCGGTATAGGTCGTGAGGGGTTCGTGGTTGATGGCCGGCTGTCTAGCCGAACGAGAGGCGAGAGGGGACGCCGAAGAGTGAAGGCGCCATAGCGACGAAGTACAGTTGCCGCTTCCCTCCTCTCCCACCAGCGCCCTATGTAGCGAATGTCGTTGGATCCCCTCGGAGAGCACGTGCCGTGCTCCTCTAAAGGGTCAAATACAGTAATAACGACCTCTAGAGCCGCGTTGGTGATGCCAAGAACGACTTTCGCCATTGGATTACTTAGAATGAAAATTTCCAGTATTTGGTTCGATATCCGAAAAGATTTTTATTTATTTATTTATTTGTTTATTTATTTATTTATTTATTTATTTATTTATTTATTATATTTGTTTGTTTGTTTATTACATTCATACTTGATTTTATCCATAAAATGTAATGTTCGAACACTCACACTTTAGCACATCTGCATACTTGCTACGGTAATAAACGTTGCTTACTCGAGAACTCATGTAATAATGCGCAGTACTAGCCTGTCGAGGGCTATAAGCACAGAAGAGTGTTTAGTACTGCAAAAAATAGCTAAAAGGAAGCTCGTATGCTTAGTAAGCAAATTGGAATCTTTGTGATTTCGTTTATCGAAGTTCGCGCTTACGCTGGTGCACATGCTTATGCAATGAGCCCAACAGTTTAAATTTTGGCGGTCGGTCCAACGACGTGCATACACTACCAAACGCTTACCCACAATGCCGGCTTTCATTATTTAGTCTCGGATGTTTGCTCCGTGCTCACGTGCCCGTATGAAGCGAGGGAAGGACCGCCAACCCGCAAAGGGATATTTATGCGGATAGGCTCAGTTTTTTGCGGAGTTCGTAAGTACAGCTCTTTCTCCTTTTTCTTTTGGTGAACTTGTCCACACGTAGGCGCGACATTTCTCGCTGATCACGCGACCCATTAGGCGATAAAACGATGACAAACGCTAAACTCCTGGAAAGAACCGGATGTTCTTTCCAGGAGTTGAGCGTTCGTCATTGTGCCCAATGAACAAGCTGGGCTGACATTAACAACTTCAGATAGTGCGTTTTCGTCGTATCCTTTTTTAACAATCTTTCTGGCACGTGGACCGACATATTGTCTGGGTCGCATCTGATTCTCAAGAAAGAAAGAAAAAAAAAAATGAAGTCGTTGCTCTTGCAAAAAGTTCCGATGAAACCGCTCCACACCTTCACTAAAAATGCTGAAAGAAATGCTGTAGATATAAGTGTTCATCCAGGTTCACTTTTAATTTCCCTATACTCCTGGAGCCTCCTTTGTCTAAATGACCTATATTCCAAAGATTACTAAACAGGCATTTTTCTTCTATGTAAGGTAGCTCAGTTTTGCCTCATTCAATTCGCATTGAAGGTATCTTTCTGCTCGAAAGAGCCTACCTATCAAATTGCACCCACTGCACCAAATACGCCTTCCATCAAGATTGGTCGGAGGGCCGGAAAAAGTTGGGTGACAGGCGAACAAGGCGAAATTCGAGGAAGCCTGACTTAGCGACGACGTAATGACTCGAGGAAATCCAGCCTGTGCGTGTCGCACACAAAAGGTCGCCTATCAGCGCTGCTCGGCGTAATCTTTGCAAATGGATTCAAACACGTGCTCTGGCTGACGAAACACCAATTCTTTTTATGTGCAGCCAGCCTAAATCGATCTTTCTGCTATGGTGGACTTAGCATGTGAGGTTCTATATGCGTATATTCAGTACCTTGGAAGACTGTCAGGAACCTATATCCGAAAAACGTCAGCTTAAGTGCGTCTTACACCTATCTTCTGGTTTAAAGGTTCAGTCGAGTCCAGCTTGCCCTGCTGTTGGCTCCACTTGTATTTCCTATCTGCGAAATGAACCACGTGGGCGAGGGCAGCTGGATTACCAGAATGAAAATAGAAAAAAAAGAGTTCAATTTGATGTTAGTTATTTAAGTGCCCAATCCCTCCAGAACACTGGAGACAAAGAAAATTATTTTTAAACATGTTTGTGATTCTGATAAACTGCCTCGCGAAGGGAACTGAAAACATATCTCGACTTTTGCAGACTTGATGGTCAGATAAATTACGTTTGATATTCCAACGAATCTTTACTGAAACCATTGCTTGATAGAAAGTTGATGGAAGCATTCTTAACGGAAACTCTTTAAATTACTGGAACAGTTACTGTAGGTGAGGTCATCGAAAGAGCGCCAGTAAGGAATGAGCGCAGAAATCGTAGTCACCAAATTTAAATCATTGCGTTAATACGGAATACTTCGGTGGCCGGGAGTAACTTTATTATTACCGCCAGCTGCTCGAAGCCTAGCGTACTTTCTGAAGTAGTAAGGTATTACGTACGACTTAATCTCCCGTGTGTAGTGAGCTTGTACGCTTACAAAACACCAGTTATAAAAGTAAGTTTAAATCAAAATGCTCTTTTTTAAAAAAAGTTATTAATATCGGAAATTCGGCATGTCCCAGACGACGTGCTCTGCCCTACCGTTCGTAAACTATACTCCCGTCCTGGTTACTGCCATCGGGCCGTTTACTATGCCGCATAATGGCGTTTAAGTTCTGCGTAGTAGATTGTTCACTGCCTTAACGACGGGACGGCCTTCGTCTTATACGGCTGGTTTGGGGTTCAATAATTTATGGTAGCTGGCTTTTAAAAATAGTAGTACATGAAACAAAAGCAAAACTCCGGTGTGGCTTGGAGGATAAACATGGATTGTCCAGTAGAGAGCGTCCACGGTGTCTTGTTCATTGATTAGTAAGGCGTGAACTTCTCTTAAACTCTCGACCGCAAAACGTCTCCTCACGTCGAAAGATCACGTATCTATAAAAAGTGTATGAATTGCTTTCGCGGGCTTCGCTATTTTCTGCAGCGTGGGTCACTTGTCAGAGCACTGTTTACGCGAAGGAAAGTAGTGCGTGACATTTACTCAACCAACCATATAACTTGACCTTTAAACTATCGTATTCTACAAAGTGTTTTTAATTAGCGCAAAGAAATCGATGAAATAAAATAAAATATTGATGGGTACTCTCTTCTTATTCCAGAAAGCCACGGGCGGACGCCGCTGCTGAAGCCCAGAAGACGACGCGTTCGTCGGGTGTGAGTTGAGGGCTGATTTATGCCGCAGTGCCGCTGCTACGGGAACAGAATGATTTCGGGTGGTCAGGGTATGCCCATACGAGATGGTGGCAGGTTATATTGGGGCTATGGCAGGTTGGGCAGGTGTGAGATGTGTGATGAGATGTGTGATGAGTGATGAGATGTGTGAGATGTGTGATGAGTAATCAGGGTATCCAAGTATATGTTTGGGTCCACAGTCTGCGCCATATTCTGGAGTCGCGGAAATCGCGGGAGGATGAGGAAGAGTGTAAAGGAGTCGGCTCTGACGACAATGGTGGAGAATGTAGGTGTACCGAGTGGTAGCGGAAAGTTTTGAGTGGGGTTGTGAGGCCAAAACGCCACTCCCCGACGGGAATACAGGGTATCACGGGAAGTTGCGTAAGCCGCCGCATTGCTGGGAGGAAGGCGATGAGGCGATTTGTAGATTTGTATGTGGGGCAGGGTTTGGGTGGTGTAGGAAAGCTTGAGGGCAGGGGGTGCAAGGTGTCAGTGAGAGAGTGGCGGAAGGCTTGAGATAGGCTGCCTTTATCAGCCCTCACAGTCACCCCCCCCCCCCCCCCCCCCTAGGTGACATGGCAGCGGGAGCGTGGTGGGGGCGAGGACAATGGCTGACTTTTCGGCGGTGTCGGTGTTGGCGTAAACGATGGCGCCACATTCCAGGATGGGGCATTAGCGAGGGAGGGCAGCCATTTCGGGGGCTCTTTAGAGCGAGTAGTTATGGAGTCTGTATCTCGAATGGCGGGATTGTTCAAGCGTCGCTTCTGGAGACAAGTGTGGGGGGTGCATATGTCACAACAAGAGCGAGACGTTCCTGTGGGTGCGGATGGGGAAGAAACGCGCTGTGAAGCTTTCAACAAAGTGGCGCGCAGCACCTTTGTCAGGACGGTGCGGCCCGTAGGGATGGGAGATAGGCGAGCGAGCAGGCCGACTTCTGTGAGTTCCGACAGATAATTGTGGAGGCCGAGCTTGAGTAGGTGAGTGGCAGGAGTGAATTCAGGGAGACCTAGAACAACTTTGTTTCGTTTACGAATCAGTCCGTTGAGTTTGCATGTTATGTGTGACTTCAAATTGGACGCACGTCTCACCATATGTGATCCTACCGATCAGGAATGCTTGAATGACTCCGCCCGCGTCTTGTTCTCGGATGTCGTGGCATTGAATGCAACCTTTTGAATGAGGTGATTTTACTGTGTGGTGGTTTACAGAGTTGGGGTAGAAGTTCTAGTAAAACGCCGAGAATTCGGTGAGTGGTATCTTGCGAGACGGGAGCAGAGACTATGGCTGCGCACGGGTCTGTGGCAAATTGATAATTCGGCCGCGAGTGCGTGCGCAGAAGAAGGGTAATGCGAATATGTGCGGGGTACAGGATCTTGCCGCTCTAGCTGCTACAGCATGTAGTCAATTGTTTGCTGGAAAATTCCTTGATATTGTCCGGGCGAGCTGGTGTTGGTCCACATTGCCAAGTCATCGCCATAGAAGGCATGCATGGTGGAAAGCGGGGATATCAGACAATTTGGTTGGAAGTTGGAGGCGAGCGATATTGAACAGTAAGGGGGAAATTACTGACCCTTGGGGTATTTTTTAAGGTGTTTGTGATGAAGAGGCCACGTTGTATGGTCCCCCGACGGATTGTGGATGTCTGGTCTGCCAGAAAGGCTTGAACGCAGATGCAAGTAGCCGCGCCTCATCGCCCTTTGCTGTTTAAAGGCTTCCCAAAATGGCCTGCTGTGTGATGTTGTTAAAAGTACCTTAGACTTTGAGGATAAGGATAGTGCTGGAATGAGTTTTGCTAAGGTTGTCGATGATTTGATCTTTCAGTTGAGAAATTAACATATTGATTTGATGGACAACTGCCGAAGCCGGAGGGTCTCGGAAAAAAAATTACTCACGTGTAGGTCAGTTCCTATATTAAGGAGGGAGGGATGCGAATTTCCAAAGAAAAATGCAGTTGCAATGCAATAGAGCAAGTTAACTTTCCAATCCCGAAACCGCCAGTTAAGACAGATGAGGATACAACTGATCACCATTGTACTCTTCCTTGGTATTGTCCCGGCTACGGCTTCCTTCAACAACTGTAGTCGGGTCATTATAGCTTTAGAAAAAACAAACATTTTTAAAGCGAAGCTTTCTATGCTTCACTGATGGAGACACCTACCAAAAACGCTCTGCCGGAAAGGCCAACTTTTTCTGACAATGATGATGATAGAGGGTGAAGTAAAAAATGGGTTTAAACGCGAAGCTTTCTCTCTGGTCAAACCCAAGTCTTCAAGTCCAAAGTCAAAGTCAAGAAATCCACATCGTTACGTCCACAACGCACTCTAAGAAAGCCAACTTACACACCTGGCAGGCGCCTAAAAAAAGCGCTTTTCTTGGTCGGAATCGAATCTGGGCCCGTTACACCATTCCGACATGGACGAAGCAGTGTGAATTTTGTAATTTGACTTTGACTCAGGTTGCATGGCAGAAAGGTTCGCGTTTTACCCATCTTTCTCTTGCGAAAGGGGCTTTGATCCTTTGCCCATGTGTCTTTTTTTCTTTCGTCAGCGCGATTTTTGCGGCCCTCCTTCCTAAAGCCGTAGTTCATAGTAATACACGCTTCCTTACCTTTTCTTTAGCAACACGCTTTTTATACATGCAAACTAAAATTGAACCCTTGCAAGTTAGACCAGCTTGAGCTTTAATGCATTAGAGAGTGAGGGTGCTCCGGTATGAGAAACAACCTGGCCAGAAGAAAAATGTGCCGCGTCGATGTTGATAAGGGAATTCTAATTAATGAATCAATCCTGCGTGTACAGCTGGTTATTCTCAAAGAGGGAGGAATAATGAAGGCTCAAAATTTAATTTTCTCGGACGATTGCAAGTCATAGCACTTTGTTTTACACTGGAACACAAACGCGGGTACGCAGGCATTACTGTAAAGAGGGGATGGGCGTGTAACGAAATTCCTGTGCGATTGCAAGATACGCACCGCAGAACAAACCGCAAACTTCGGGATTAGTTTCCGCGCGTCTTGTCAGCCGCGAGCAGATTTTTCGTTCGTACATTCCGCGTGCGTAATCAGCTCCGAAGTGCATTGCAACGATTCCGAAAGAACCTTCGAAAGTATTCCATTTAATGGCATAACCTCGTTTCGTATAACAGATGTCAGCAAAGACTTCCGCAACTTTGTACATGACAAAGGGCTCTAATTTTGTGCTGGCCATGCTGGTTCACCGTAAATAAAATGCGTACAGGTTATATAATAATAAACGTTTATTCCTCTTCCTCCGATTGTCGTAATTCGGAAAAGGCGTGTCGAAAGATAAATTAATGTTAACGAATTATGTGCGCAAAGATTAAGAGGTATGATTTTGTATGATTCAATAGAGTCATGCGGAAAATATAAACTAACTTAGAATAATTATGTGTGTTAAAAATATGGTAGATAGTTACGTGTGTTCAATCATTAAAGTTAAAGTTAAATCATTATGTTAATTAACATACTTAGCAAACAACCTCTCACGAGCGAATTTGTCAAATAGAGGAGCATTTCTCGCGTTTACATTTCCGTTCAGATTGTTCTAAAGCAGCAACGTAGCACTCCCAATTAAGTGTTCTTTCAGGGAACACGTCAGAAAGTTTGGCTGCTAATTTCTCTAAGTATTGTGCACTAAAAATTACGCCTTGAAAAAAAGAGTGGTCTGTAATTCTACAAATATGAATGTTTCTCTCAATTCTATATCTCAGTGTATAGCAAACGGAGGCTCGAACAGCAGTGCTCATTTTCGCATTTAGGAGTGTAGTATTCGTCGGTGAATCGTCGAAGTTCGGTAGGACCGAGTGAATTCAGACAGCGCACCGTTGGAGCAGCAGGAAGACTATGGTAGAGGCTTTCGTCCTGCAGTAAACACAAGCTGGGCTGATGCTAACGATGGGGAAGATAAATCGCATCAGCTTCTGTATTATTAAAGTCCTCCCGACTATGATCCGCATAATGATAGCCTCATTTGGTGTCATTACAAGTATGCAGACCCCTACCACGTAACCCACAGGTACGTTAACTTTTTTTTTTCTGATTGCCACCCTCCGGCAAAGCAACGTCATTGCCTGAGCTGGCCGCGTCCCCTGAAACAAATATTCTTGCACAGGGAACCTGGACGCCCAAACTGCGATGCAGGAGAGATACAGTACTTCACCTCGCTTGGTTGACTCTGTCAACCTTGGCACCTTCCGGCTTACAATTATCCGTCAGAAGCATGAACTGAAGCTCCGTTACAAAGAAGGAACATCGAAGTGATACCTCCAGGCCTGACACCCCTGCAACGTGCTGAGGGTATCTTCCTTAACGAAATAAGCGTTAATGCTGCACATACCCGGCACAAAATTCCCGGAATTATTAGTACTCTCCCCACTTATTCAGTTTCTGCAATATGTCCTGCTATGCCTATCTACGTCATCTACCGTGGAATTTAGCATATTTAATTAATTCAGACAGGGAATGCGCCTACTTGCATACGAGCTAATAACCTGACCATCCGAATACCAAGCCATGGGATCATTATTACTCCAATAGGATTATAACACATTAAACGTGGGTTAGCCCGAGCAACCTGTATCACCTCAGTGCATTTTAATATACGCCCCATTCTCCGTCCGGTTTCTGGCCTTCCCGTCTCATTCAAGGTCCTACTCTTCAGCTACTGCTCTATGCGTCACCTGACCACATGCCCCCGCACACACACACTGACATATTCCACGATGGGTGGGGTTCGGCTGAACGCATTTGGTGCTAATAAATCTTTTCCGTTTGAAAGCAATACGCACTTTATTCCTCGAGCGCCTTCTTTCCTGGAGAGCTGTGCTCCCAACACCACTTCCCCAGTACCCTCCGCCTCCTCCGCTCATACTGCAAGATTTCAGACCGTAGCGGGCTGAGCGCACGACCTTAGTTATTCCTGGCATTGCTCTCCAAGGGACCCTAACGCTAATACGGCTCCCACAGTGCTCGTAAGCAGAAAGCAGGCATTACGAGAAACGGGATGCATAGATACAGTACGACGAACGTAAACGAACGTGGGGAGAGAATGACCGCCCTCAGACGCCCATCGTTGGCGGCAGTCTACCGCTGGCCCGGCTTTGCACGCAGTCCCCAGCTGCGCTAAGCAACAAATAGCTTTCGAACCCATTCAGGCCGTATACGACTCCCAGGAACTGTTACTTATTCAGGCGTGTTCCCAGTTCGACCAAAGGGAGGACCCTTAACGGTTCGGACGACCTGAAAATGACGAGTGCGATGAATCAGCTAGAACTACTTGCGATCTGATTAATTTTTTACACATTAGTTCGAGTCGTTCACGTCGAAACTAATTCAATAAAATTGCATGAAGAAATTGAGGCGTCCAGAAATAAGCATCTGCGGTGCCCGAATGATTTAAGCAATAAAAACTTAACATGTATATTGGGTGTGATCGTTAGAAAATTGAAGTGTTTGAATTTTTAGAGTGGTAAATTTTTAGAAGATGAGTGCGGCGGTGGACGATACGAAGACTTAAGTGTGCACTGTACAAATAAAGCACTTATATACTCTACTTTGCGTTTGATTTGGTCTTCTGCTGACAAGCTCCATATATATAGACAGAATCAATGGTTGTCAGTTACTTAAATGGCGGTCGTCGAGTTTAGCTTCGTGAGACCAACACAGCTCCGCTGGGATATCGCGCTTGCGCCGTTGCGCAAGATGACTGATTTTTTTTTATCAATGGGCCAGTATGGCTGCCGCGTGTCGCCAAGTAGTGCTACACTACTACTCGCCACGCCTGGTACGCGGGTGCAGTTCTCACATGAGCCCTGTTTTGTGCTTTCTGTCTGGTTGTTTTTATATTTCTAACTGTTGGAGGCAACGCTTTATCATAATATTTGCTAATCGTGACTTTCCATTGTGCATCGCAACATCTGAAATGGAACAAAAAGCCTCTTATGTAGAACTTTGTTTTGAATAGTTTTAAACGCACATAGGCGAAACGTGTTGCGCATAAAACCCTAAAAAGTGATCTCATTCAGATGTATGCGAAAAATATCCGCTTATTGCTAATATTGACAGCTTTCCTGAATACCGGATCATATTTCCCGGCTGATTGAGGACTCAAACCCGAGGTATTCAGCTTGTCGTTCATTGAGAGCAGCCCTCTCTAACATAAACAAGGCAGTTTAGGCCTTAAAGCGTCCTTGAGGAGATTTTGAGGTGGGCTTGTTATAGAAACTACTCAGTGTCATCTTGGTGACAGAATCAAGAACAGATATATCTTAACACTCAGTAAAGCTAAATATTTCCACACCCAATTGCATCCTTCGATACACTGCAGATATCACCCAAAGACAGGCAAAATACATTCACCCGATATCACCCGAAGACAGGCAAAATTTTTATTGCTCGCAAAGTAATCAAAAAAATTTTTCGGATTAATCCTTAAAAATGTTCGTCGTGAAAATACCTCCGCTACTTCTAAAAAATGTTAACAACGCGTTCCCAAGCTTAACAACGACGTTCTGCGTTATATAGTACAAATAAAGAATAGAGCTCGCTGCTACCTGCTTGCGTAACGCCATGCCTTTCGAAGCCCTATAGGGTTTCGAAAGCCTGAGTCACTCACAGCACATTTTATTTCTTTCACAAAAAGCACCTAGGTTTATCGTTTTCTTGGTAACTCTGTTGAGCTTACAGCTCTTTAAGTGTGTCCTTTTTCTTGCTTTCTTTCGGTAAAAACTTTAAAAATTAAACCCACCGCTTGGAGCTGCAGCTGTCTCCCTAGCCCACTAATCTTCATAAAAACAAACCCCTGCTCTTTATTTTAAGCGATATTAAAGTCCTTTGGGACGTAAACACGAAGCTGGGAGGATGCTTTAATTCGGAAGCACGTGGCTTCTCGACAAAGGAGCGGAGAAAAATAAAGAACACAGTGACCAAATGGCAAATAAAGGAGGGCTTTACTTTCCATGAAACTTCAGCCATAAAGGATTGCTCTAGCTTCAACTCAAAAAAAATTCTGGGTAATTTTTTCTTCGACATCGCCTATTCGCCAACCCTTGCTCCCAATTTTTTTTCCGCTAGAAAGGCGAAAAATTGCAAACCCTCTGGCTGCAAAGCCCCGCGGGGAAGCGATCACTCTTGGTAAGAACAAAATCCTGTCCTGCGTTTATTCCACGAGATCATGAACGAACTGTTTCGACTTGCTTTCCGTATTCGTTTCCCACATTGGACCCTCGGGGTTGAAATTGAGATATTTCTGCGAGCACAGCCTACCCGCAAATAATTTCGCAAACTCTTTCCTCTCGTTTTTACAGCCTACATTTTTTGGCCTCGGCCGTCTGTCGTAGTTTTTGGGCGCCTGTTTCATTTCACACAAACGCATTTAGTTTGTGTTGCCTGGAACCAAAGCAGCGACAGTAAGTAGAATGGTTTGTGTAGTTTTAATGCGGTTTTGACTTCAAATTACCTTTCCCTTCCGTTTTAACGCAACACTTCTCTTAAGAATACACTTCCAATCATTCTTTCAAACTACTAGAATAAAAGAAATATCGATATCATATTACGTAAACGTTTGTGTAAGAAAAATACTTGCCAAACGCGGTTATATGTTTCGTTTTGTTTGGAACCGTTTGATCCGCGAAACCGCAGCCAACGCCGCAGGAAGAGTTCGTTCTCTTGCCCAAGGGCGGTTTCTGTTGCACACAAAAGTGACGGAAACCGCTATAGGAGGCCATACGAAGGAAGCAAAATGCACGCAGTCGTCTTTCAAAGAAAGAAAGAAAGAAAGAAAGAAAGAAGAAAGAAAGAAAGAAAGAAAGAAAGAAAGAGAGAAAGAGATAAAGGAAAAGAAAACATTGCCATCCCTTATTAAAGCAAGTTGAGAGAAGCAAGTGCGTCAATACCTTCGCTAAAAGTGCGTCCAATTCTCGTTGAAAACCTGCCGCGGTGGCTCAATGGCTAATGCGTTGCGCTGCTGATCACGAGTACGCGGATTAGATTCCCGGCCGCGGCGACCGCTTTTCTGGTAGCGGCGAAAAGAAATCTCGTGCACACGGGCGTGTGCACGAGATTTTGGCGCACGTTAAAGATCCCCATGTGGTCAAAACTTAACCGGAGCCCTCCACTACGGCGCGCGTCATCGCCTGCGTTGCATCGGCGCGTTAAACCCTAGAACCAATCAATCAACCTCGTTGAAAGTGCGTTCAATCGATAGTCAAACATTCCAATACCCAAATCGAAACACAACCGAAGAACGAACCCATTCGACGATTTTTCGCGCACTGTGTAAACGGATCTACGAACGATCTATATGTATACCGATACGTGGCTGATGAAATAAAGCTATACTTGCGTACTCATTCCTCATGATCGATGCGTAAATTGTCTTATGTAAAACCATTTATTTTGCGCGACTTTAAGATATCCGTTTTGACAGAATAGAAGCCTGATTAACGCGCGCGCCATTGTCGAGAGATCGTATAATAGCTTTTCGGTGGACCAATCTGCCTATCGAGAAATTCGTTAGTTTTCTCGACAGGACACTATCGACAGGACCCTTTGACTTTAAAAGAAAGAAAGAAGAAATGATGACAGGGCAAACACCCGCGCTGGTGATGTTCCCCGGTGTCTAAGTTAGCGCTTTGGTTTTTACTTATGCATCTGCACCAATTATCTCCCCTCCCTATTTCACTACTGATTGAACAGCCGGGTGGCTGCGACCCAAGTTTCCGCTTTACACAATATCAGTATACTCAAGTTCGCTGGGTATCAGAACGCTGGTTTTCTATATCATTATTAGGCGATGACCAGCGATTAAGGGAGGGAGGCAGTGCTGAAGAAGATAGAAAAATAAAATATGAGAACGCGTTAAAAAACCGTTGAAGATTGCGAGATAAAAACACGCTGTCCCCACAGGTTGCGCGCGAGTAAGTGCTATGGTGCCAAACTGAAATTGGAATGAAACATCGTGGACATCGTCACAGGACGAGCGAGAGGGGTTTGGGCGGAGGAAGAAGAGGGCGTTAGTATGAGGAGCGATAGATATTGACGTGTTTGGACGACATTTCCAGCGAAGTGAGAAGATACGTGGCCAATCCTTTTATGCGAGATACGACTCAAGTCTAATACTTTCTCAGAAATCAAGCCATCCTCCATCTCTATTCTTTTTCCGGATATAGCAGGAACAAAAACGTTATTCTGAAACTGGAAAGAAACTTTTATTCCAATCTCAGTATACACTCAGCATAGAAACATGAACCTGAAACATCAATTCAAAATTACTACCCTCAACAAACTTTACAGATTTGGCTTACTGTGGGCACGGGACCATTGGTATTCACCCATTATTCACCGAGACGAATCAACATCATTTACATTAAACGTTTTTACGTCCACAATCTATTCCGCCCTAGTTTTTGGCAGGCACGTTATCTAGTTCGCGCTTCACAAGATCTGCTGTGTAGTTACGTTCCATCATTGTCTGTTCGTTTCTTTGTTTCGCGACCTTTTAACCAGGCAAATGTGCAACCGTAATTATCTTCCCCGCAGCCATGTTTTATGGTTTTTGATCGATATGCTCATTGGAGCGGCAGTGTTCTTTCAGTCTATAATAAAAAGTCATTTGTATTTCATATAGGCACCCACATTCAACCCATTTTGAACATAGGCAATCTTTTGAGTAACGGAAATTAATGCGGTGACTCCTAGCGTAATGCTGATATACATGCACATATATTGAGCTATGGCCGGCAGTAATCAATATCAGGGGATGGAAAATTTTTATAAACAATGTTCTTCAAGTTCACCTTGTTCGAACGAAACGAGCGTTTTTTTAATATTGTTTTATATGTGGTGCAGCAAGGGTGATTCATTTTCAGCGATGTTCAGTGAACCAGTTTCTTCTTTGCGTAAATTAGTGCACAGGGGCTGCCCGCAGATGTGATGCACGCCTCGGTGACGATTAAAAATTAGCATTTTAATTTTACTATTTGCTTGATATACCTTCCATTCGCCCCGACCCGCTTCCTTTGAACTCCGTAATTGGAAGCCACACATTTTTTTTTCTTTCTAGGACGCCGATGATCGCTACCAAGCTCGCGTTTTTTCTTTCTCTGGCTTTCCCCAAAAATTTGCTACAAGCTCTAATCAGGTTAATCCCTCTGACCTCCGGTGTTCACGCTTTGCATCTCTTTACTTCAACTGACCTACCCTTGAGAAGCTAACTCCTATGTTTTTTTTTTATTTTTAAGAGGCAAGTTTTAATTGCCTGCTTCCGTGACCGAAACCAGAACAAAGGAGATAATTAAACGTCCTGCTATTGGCTGAATACCGAATACTTTGTGCAAATATCTTTTTAGATGCGACTGCATCTCATTCACTCGCCTTGTCCCTGTATCCGGCGTCGGCGTTGTTGTCGGCGTCCGCCCCTCCCCCATTCTCCTCGCCGTGCGAGCTGCGCTCTCCGCCGCTCACCCCCTCTCCCCTCCGATAGCGAACACTCTCTCGCGAGGGGCATTGGATTGGATTCGAATGGATTGGCTTGGCTTGGATTGGCTTGGCTTGGCTTGGCTAGGATTGGATTGGATTTGGATTGGGTTGGATTAAAGTGGATTGTGTTAGATTGTGTTGCGTCATAGCCGCGGCAGACGCACTGGCGCCGGCGCGTCCCCTCACCGTTATGCGCGCTATAAAACGCGGTGCCTGCGCCGCTCCGCTCCATCTTTCCAGCGCCGTTCCTCCGCTGTCCAACGCTGCAACGTGAACCCCCTATGCGTCGCATCTACACAGGGGTTCCCGAGAGGGGACGTGGAAGATTTTTTAGGGGCGAAGCTCCTAAAGCCATGGGTCTGTCCATCCCTTGTGTCTCGTGGTACGTGACCGCCGCATGCTTTCGGAGATGTCGCAAAGTGGGCCGCGTTGCACGCGCAAGAACCGGCTGCAACCGGCAGCGCAAACTCGGCACCGGGAGCGCGAGCTTGTCTGTGTTCGCCAACGGAGGCGCGAGCGCACGTGCACTGCGAGGGGGAGATCACGCAAGAGACCACGCCACGAACGCAGGCAGTCGTTCTCGGAAGATCGAACGAGACGCAAGACCTTTGCTCGTTTCCTCTCGTCTTGTTCGGGCACAGTTTCGCCCTAAATAAAAGTTCTTTCTTACCGTTGTGTCCCATCCTACGTGACAAATTGTGGTGGAGGTGCGGGGTAGTCCTAGATGCCGCGGGGTCTTCACCGGTCTGGGCCTGGGAGCATTGACTCTGAAAATAAAAGTTGATTTAGTACAATGTACGCACACAGTCTTATGTCTTTTCTTAATGATGTAATGGGCGAACTTTCACGGGAGAGTTACGGTTACCGAATGATCTCCCCCTCTCGAGCTGCGCCCCACTTACCATCATTCATTCCGTGGATATGGCGTGATTTTTTTCCTTTGATTTCTTGTCTTTTGTCGTGACGTTTTGCAGATTCATTTTTCATCTTTGTTCACGTCCTTCGCGTGCGTGAAATTTACACACTTCATAGGTCGTTAGTTTTGTGAAATTGACGAGTCCCACGTTCTGAACCGAGTTGCTAAAACTGCCTCCGTCTGCCTCCCTACATTCTTTCTCGTTTCCCACTGATTTTCACCTACGTGTTTCATTTTTTTATCGACCTTTATAATAATTGCAACTAATATCCGGGAATCTACGAGTTTTCGTCATAGGAAGACCTATAATGTTTTTTTTTTAAGTGAAAGTTTTTTTAGTGGGACTGATGGCGTCCTGTCATAAAGTTAATGCATTTCCTCATAGACCGGTTGGTCGACCGAAAAGCTCTGATAACATCTCTGGACACACGGCAAGTGGGTGAAACCGGGCCTCTATTGTGTCAAAACGGTTAAGTCAAAATCACGAAAAAGGAACGGTCTACAAAAGACAACACGCATCGACCATGAAAGAGTACAATAATAAACCTTCATCTCATAAACCACGTGTCGGTATACATTTAGATCAGCCGCAGATCCGTTTACTTATAATCGATGCTGTCAAAGGCACATTTGATGTCTAGAAAGACAGCTACGACAATGTTCGTAAACACCATCTGCTAGGTTATGTCCCGTGATAACACAAGGACATTATTTGTGCTATCCAAAAGCATTTTCTCCGTAACCTTGCCAACGCAGCTCAAAAGTGCTATCGGTCTGTAAAAGTTTATGTCCGCTAGTGACTTGCCCGGTTTGAGATCTCGTCTCACAAGGCCGATCTTCCAGCTGTCTACGAGGCGCCCTGAGCTCCATGAACAATTGTAAATGGAGAGTAACTGCTGAAGGGCCTTCTCACAGATGGGCTAGTAAGGTGGGCGTTAGGTATAATCTTGTCGGAGCCTGGTGCTGACGATCGGATCGCTGATTTTGAGGTATTTCGGAGCTCCCGCATGGTGAAAGTACCGTCCAAAATCACAGCATTTGACGTGGAGAGTCTAGACGTCACGAAAATAGGCACTACGCTGGAGGTGGAAGTGGAAGTGATCTTTTTGCAGCACGCTTCCGCCACTTCGATCTCACTGAGTCCGCTACGTAGAGCCACTAATGGAAGTGGGTGCATCTGACACGGGCTCCGATTTCCAAGCTTCGGACTACACGCATATGCGTGCGGAAGGCTATGTGTGGGTGTCCAGCCGTGAGCAGTACAGCCTCCATTGCTCTTCGCCGAACTTGTCGATGTGTTTTTTGCACGCGCTTTGTCGTTCCGAGTATACTCGGTTACAACTCAAGAACGGCACCACCTCATGTAGTGTATCACTCCGCCAAAGCACCGGACCCGTGACGTCAGCGCGCGCGCGTTTTGAAAGGGGTTTGCTATGAATGCGTGATATCGCCTGCCTTGTCTCACGCAGTTTGTTTGTCGTCACTGGAGTCGTTTAAAAGCATATTAAGTCCAAAAAATCACGGGAACGGCTCACGCCATGTTTCAGAATATTCCCAGTAACGCCCTACTTGCGCCACGCGGAGAAACATCTGCTACGGTGATAATGTCACAGCGGCAACTTCCGGTGCCGTTCTAAAGTTGTCAACGAGTATAGCACGAATATCATCTGGTGACAACTCCCTCCACGCACGGCGTTATGCCCGGCGCCAGATGGCTCGATGTCACTCGTATTCAGCGTCGGCCGCAGAGTACGTGTGACTTGAATAGCTGAACTTGAACTATTCTTTCGGCAGTTGTTTTTGTTATGATCTCGGCAAGCTCTTCGTGAGATTGTGATTTTGTCACTGGAATCTTTATAAATGAGCTGTAGGCATTCCAGTCTATCCTGGCCACTTTGCATTGGAATGAATCCCTCGCGGAGACCTTTGATAATGATATAGGTTGGCACACGGTCGCTACGAAGGGTTTCAATGTCGGAGTGCCAGGTTACAGAGTTATTTGACAAGGAAGGAACCATTCTGACGTCCAACACACTGGCCGTTGTGCCCCAAAATAATATCGGGTTCCAGTGTTGACCACCACCAGTCCTACCTGACTCGCCACATCTAGTAGGCGACGAACCCTGGCCGGGAATCTGTCACCTCCCCAAACAAGGCGATGAGCATTAGTCGCCTGTTAGCACATGTGGTGGTTGGGTAGCCGTAAGCAGGGTACTCAGCCGTTTTGCGTCAAACCTGGCACGGGGAGATACATATGCTGCGATATCACACTGAGATACACTGAGATACACGGGGAGATATCACACTGAGCGCTATATTTTTATGTTTCACCGTAGCTGCGACATACTCATTCGACGAGTCCTCGGGCACAGTGTGCGATATGAAGGTGAAGTCATTCCGAATCGCAAGTAGAACCTTGCTTTGGTCTGCGCCTATGGCGGACTGGAAAATTTAGTATCCAGAAAGGCGAATTTGGGAAGACAGCCGAGGCTCTGAAATAGCTACAATTGGGAAAATGTGCTTGTGGACGAGTTGCCGGAGGTCTGAGAGGTGGCTACGGAACTCATGCGCTTTTCATTAAAAGACAGTAGCCTTGTTACAAATTTTATTTAGCACAGGTACTGTAAATGTAGACGTCGTTGTTACCGCCATTTAGAGAATATCGGCGAGACTAAATCAATGAGAGTAAGTATGGCGTGAGCCACAGTGAAGGAAGGACGAATGAGGAAATTGCGAAGGGTGTCCAGTATCATTCTCACCAAATGAAAGTTATTTGCCGAAATATGGTGCATGGTTTTATCGCACGACTGTTTGGATCGCCTGCGAGGTGCAGGTTTCGGCGGTTCCCTACCGGGGCCGTGCGTAGCCGTAGTCGAAACTTGCCCTGCAGGTGCTTGCTCAGGCTGAGGTGGTGGTAGTGGAGGAAACTTTTCAACATCTAGCTTCGGAGGAGTGGCATTCACCCTAGTCTGCTTGCTTGCCTTCCTGGAAGCAGCGGACGCATCCTTGCGGAGAAAATCACGCGGCTTCGGCAATGCGACTTTTGCCGCCAAGTAGTCCACATTTCTGAGGGTTTCAGCCTGTGGATAGCTTTCTCCTTTTGCCGCAAGGAGCAATGACAATCTGTCAATTCATGCTTCCGTCCACAATTCGCGCAACGGAGGTTCTCAGTGACGCAGCCAGAACGCCCATAATCCCCACCGCAAGAGAAATCGCTGCGAAAGCCTGCAGACGCTATAGCCACATGACCGTAACGCTGACTCTTGGTGCACTGTCGGGGAGTCTCGTGCTACTCGTGCACTTGATACCTGGTATAGCTCAAGATTACAAGTTCCGGATTTGTGTCTCAGCAGAACACAATCCGCACACTGTCAGATTTTTCGCCTAAGAGCGGAGCTGACGTTACGGGGACCCTCTGCCACAGTCTTCAAGGGTTTCATAATTTTGCAGGTCTATAGGAACGTCCTTGATCATCCCAACCCCACAGTTCTTGCGACGGGGCTCGTAAGCCCTAACAGCAATACCACCAACAGTCGAGACTTTCAAGACGCGTTCCGCATCGGCAGCATTGCATGGTTCCAAAGCCAGGATGTTAAGGTGGTGATTTGGTCTAGAACAGTGCGAGGACGAACTTTTTCAAAGGCGTCTTTCAGTGTTAGCGGGTTAGAACGGGTGACGACGTTCTTTGCGTTCACGGGCTCAACAATGACTGTTAGGTTGTGCTTTGGGGCCCATCCATGAGGTTGTCTTTCAAAAGCTAGGTGCGAGTGCTTTGCGCTATGACGGCGTTTTCAAGGAAGTACGAGTTCAAAACCATCGTTTTGGTCACACATCTTGAACTCCTCATGATTGTAGATAACTGTAGAACACATACTTGTTATGTCAGAGAGGATGTCCTCACTGTCTGGCGTAGCTCGTATATTAGCAGAGCTGGTCGCGCAGGAGTTGGCGTGAGACGCTCAAGCTACCCGCCCAGGAGCTTGCGTCGTCGTGGTTGGGGGTCCCGCTGGGTCTACAGATGTTGGCAGGAAGTCGGTGGGCACAGCCACTGGGGTGGCATGAAGCATTCCAGGAACTGGGAGCGGGATGGCGATTCCCGGCTGGACGCCGAGCTGTGACCCGACAGCGATTCGTAGCGAGCCAGGTGGCACCCCTTGTGGTGTCGCGCCCACCATCGTGGACAAATTAATGTTCGAGGCTTCAGATTGGTGGGCAGCACTCTAACCAAGAGGAAAATGCAAAATTATGACAAGCGGAGATGGCAGAACAAAGCACCACTTCGTCGTACGAAGAATGTATGTATGTATGTATGTATGTATGTATGTATGTATGTATGTATGTATGTATGTATGTATGTATGTATGTATGTATGTATGTATGTATGTATGTATGTATGTATGTATGTATGATATGTATGTATGTATGTATGTATGTATGTATGTATGCATGTATGTATGTATGGTATGATGCATGCATGCATGCGTGTATGCATGTTTGGAAATATGATGCCTGTATGTACTCTTGGGAATACTAAACTGCGCAGCATCACTTTTCTTACAGCGCAAGCTTGAAAAGTTGCTGCTTTCTTCTGGCTAAAATACGCATAGTTCCGCAAGCCCAATATCGGAGCTAATCATCTCGGGTTGGCATAGACACCTCGAATCCTTGACTCCGTACAGCGTTCGAAATAACATTTTTAAGTTTTCCTTTTTTTCGCGTACAATTACAGATTGGAATAAACTAACTGAATCGGCTGTGATCAATATTCACTCCATTGAACAACTGGAATTCTGAATGGCATTGTTTTGCAATTTCGATGCATTGTTGTGTATGTGTACAACCTATTTCCAACAGTGTGCCACGTGTATTGGTATTTTTGTAACTTTGGTGCATTCCTGTATTTGTTCAAACTATTTTGATCAGTGTACCATGTGTATTGCGCCTAAATGTTTTTTTTCCCTTGTGATGCCCCTCCTGCTTGGGCCCTTCAATGGGCTTGCAGTATGTTTTAAATAAATAAATAAAATAAAAATAAAATTAGCCATTGTAAAACAATGCAGCGTCGGCCTGCCGCTTCAGAATTTGGCAATAAATTTACATTAATGTCTGGCCGATCCTTCTGTGCAGACCAAAGTCTGCTCAATCTCTTTACGTAGGCAATGCCCGATTAAGAAAAAAGAAGTCCGTCCCTGATCCACACCAGCCTAGGTCGTGTAACCCACTGGGTCCCGCCGACCAAATGTTAGTGAGCCGTATGGACCTGTCAAAATTATCTCGTCTCGGGCTCCACGATGCTGGCCGTATCGGCAATAAGACAAAAGTGCGGGCGCCGAGCTTGAACGTAGCGTGGCACGCGTGAGTCGTGCCATCGTGCTGCACACAGCCTCAGGGAATTTGAGGCACCATGAGGAAAAATGCTACAGCAGGATGGAGGAAAAAAAAAACTCAGGAAAGGGGCTCACGGCCAGATATCACCGCGCTATGTCATAGAATGGTGGGTGACGGAAGTCACACGGCGGCGGCCATTTTGTGCACAGTTCTCGATTGCAAGTCTTTCCTAGCTTAACATGCGGCATGTTCGGCACGTCAGCTAATCCTGGGATAATCGGCAGCGCCTCTGTGTCCGATTTTAAGGCGCATAATTGCTGCTACTACATGTTTCAAGCTGCCAATTGCGTCTTGGCCCGGAACAAGTTCGAAAAGCTGTTGAGGCGAATTCGAACACCTTGCAGCGTATGAATATGTCATTTTTTTTCTATTGAAGAGGCCCTCACAGGTGTCCTTTTAAAACAAAAAGGATATAAAATAATTTATCAAATATATTTTTTTAAAAAAATTATTGAATAAAAAGGGGGGGGGTTGGTTAAAGCGATTTTTTCTTATTTTCTTTTTTTCCCCCCCCCCCCCAGACCAACACCCCCTTGATGAATGCCCTGGGGAAACCAGGTCCGTCCCCCTGCCATCCAAGCCTAACGCCGTCGTGTAAATGGGTCACAGCGCGGCAGGAGGAGGCCGGGACAGGCGTCAAATTTCTCGTCTCGGCGTTCCACGATGCGCGACGGCGACGCGTCGGGCGCCGACTTGAACAGCTAGCGTGGCGGCGGGGGTGGTCGTGCCATCGCTGCCATCGCCTCCCTACAACCGGAGGAAAGAATATCACATGGAGGAAAAAAAGTCAGGAGGGCCTCCAGCTATCCCCGCGCCATTGCAAAAGTTGGGGAGGAAGTCACGTGTTTTCGGCGGCCATTGGAAGTGGGTTAGCAACGGCGTCCTAGCAACAGCCCGCCCGCCGTCGCCAGCCCCTGGAGGAAAGGCCAGCGCCTGCCTCGTCGTCCGATTGCGAAGAAGTTGCGCTTCGCTTTGCTGCGCTGTGGTCTTGCGGAACTCGAAAAGGATGCGGCGAGTTGCGACAGCTGCGCCGATGTGAATATGTCATTTAATTCTACTTGCAAGTGCACCTTGTACCGCGTCAAGCTTTTGCTCCGGTCGCGATCACGACGCGCCTATTGAAGTGCAGATATCGTGAACGCGCCGTCCCGTCGTACGCGCGGACACCCGTCGGTTAGATTTCAGGGAAGTGATACACGGTGTGCAGTACGTAGGCGACTTTGCAACCGAACTATTCGCAACTCAATTTTTTTGGTTATCGCCGCTGCATGTAGTTTTGCTAGGCCGGCAATGCGCGGCAGTGCCTTTGCAACTGTTACATAGGTAGATTCCCAGTTGTATATAATTCCATCGTCCTATTACCTTAGTAGGTGTACGTCTGTTGACTGGAAGAGTGCTGGATCTGGAATCTGGATCTTTTTGTGGTCTCGCTCTGGATTTCGCTTTTCGCTTCATACAACGAGGTTAGTGTATGAACGTTTTCAACTTATATCACCTTGAATTTATTGACACTGAGACAAGTTGAAACTTGGCGAAAAAAAGTTTATTGACGCCACCCACCCTCTCCTTTTTTTTACTCAATAAAACGTTTTGCCTCCTCCTCCTCCTCCTTCTTCGCAAAACATTCTATCGAAGGCACGCGAACAACGGTAAAAACATTCCACATTTTTTTAGCTTGAAATCTGCATGAAATGCTGAATTGACCAGTCATCTCTGGGATTGCCAGTGAAACGGCAACGCAAACTTGGGCACTTTCCAGTCCGGTAGCCGCACGGCGTTCGCCCACTGTTTGCGGCATTCTCCATCGCTTGGGAACCTATAAACGGCGGCGATTGCAAACAAAGGATGAATGCACACCAATGTACAGCAATACTTGTCAGCGGAATGATGCACTAACCGGTGGAAAGTGACGCCCAATTCCTTGGGTACCAATCGCGACTTGCAGCCTGGCACCGAGCATTGCGGCATTGTTAGAGCGAGCCGCTTCGCAAAACTGCTGCGGCCACACTGAAGGTTGTGTAACGGTGTAACCGCGCGTTTAGGTTCACGGTCACGCGCTGCAAAACGGCCTTCTACCTGCCCATCAGCTGATTTCCGCCGGCTCGGCGCTGGCAGATGCAGACGACAAGAGAGGCGATACAGGACGGAGGAGGGCGGAGAAGGTGCACCGAGAGAGAGTGAAAAAGAGTCCGCCATTCGACTTACAGAAATGGCGTTTCCGGCTGCGCTGGGTGTGACGTCAGGGCCTCTCCTAAGCTTTTTTTTCCTCCATGAATACTCAGGAGAGGCCCCTAGCCATGGAGGAAAGAATACTCAGGAGAGGCCCCTAGCCATCCCAATGCATTGCGAAAAGTGTGAAGGAAGTGACGTCATTTTTCTTGAGCCCATGGACAATGTTGCTTACTTGTTTGCAGCTGCGGTGGCCAATCCTGGGCGAATAGAACAGACAAATTTTGAAGGCGCTTGGCATGTGGCTGCCTCGCTACGCTTGCAAACCAGCGCAGTCGCTACGACAAAACGTTTTTAGATCAGGCCAGTTTGAAAACTCCGCCGTCGGAGGCGGCCTTAACTCGTACCCCGGCCGCAGCGGCGCTTACGGCGCGTCGAGATCGGCGGAGCGAGCTGCTGCCGCCGCCGGCGACCTGCCGGGAAAATCCCCTTCGCTCAGCGTTGGCGAGAGCCACAGTTCGTTCTTTGCTCACTTTGTGTTTCTTCGTTGTGAAGTGAAGTGAAATTTATCGCTGCTGAGACGTAGCGCGCAAAGACCGCAGTGCTGTACGACCCCAAACAATGCTCCCGTCATCTGCGTTCGCCATCCCGCGAGCCTGTTGCTATGACGACGACAAACGCTACTTTGCCAGGCTTAAGAGCTGACAAATCGTCCTTCTATCTCAAACATATTCACAAGGCCCCTCCCCCGACACATGCACCCCGTCTACAACTCAGCGCGCCGCCAAGCCCGTACACGCGCCTTGGACCGGGAACTGGCAAAATGGCCGGAAGCGGTGTACTGTGATGCGGCGGAATACCGCCATCACAACGCCTACGCTCTGGTGGTAACGCGCAACTCCGCTTGCACCCCCCTCAGCACGCTTACCATCTTAACTACCTCCCCCACGACTGTGGAGGAAGTGGCCATTGCGCTGGCCCTCACCCAACGTCCAACCCCTCCCAAGGTAGTCACGGACTCCAAGCTTGCCTCTGCTGCATTTTGTACAGGGGACCATCTCTCTGAAGCCCTCCGCATCATCCAGAGTAACCCGCCTCAAAAGATGGTGGAGTTGGTATGGGCCCCGGCTCACACTGGCCTGCCAGGAAACGAACTTGCCCATGCCATTGCCCGCGATCTCACACTTCGGGCTAGTGTGAGCATCGTCCCCCGACATGGCGCGCGCTCCTCCAAAGAACACCTCATCACGTTCAACGACATCGTGGAGCACTACCCTCTCTCTCGTCGTACTTTATCCCCCGCCCATTCTTCCCTCACACCTCACCAAACCCGCTATTGGCGACTCTTGCAGACAGACTCCTTCCCATGCAGAGCTCGTCTGCACCACATCCACCCCTCATCATTCCCGTCTCCCAACTGTCCCCAATGCGGCCAACGTGCCACTCTGGAACATTCCATGTGGGCTTGCCCTTACGACCCCTTCCCTCAAATCTCGAGCAGCGAGCTATGGAGAGAGGCGTTGGGTAGCTCTAGCCAGGAGATTCAGGAGGGCCCTGGTACGCAGAGCTACCGAAGTCGCGGCTGGCCCTCCGCCCAGCCGCCACCAACCCTCAGTAACCATGGCTCAATAAAAGTTTTCTCTCTCTCTCTCTCTCTCTCTCTCTCTCTCTCTCTCTCTCTCTCTCTCTCTCGGCCGCAAGGCTAACTCCGCTGAACACCGCCACGGATCGCCAACTTGGCGTAGCGGCAGCGAACAGCAAGGAACACAGCACACAAAATTCGCCCACTCCGACGTTTATTGCAATGCAATAGGGGACGTCCGGCGCGTCGCTCTACACACCGCCAAGACCACCTTAGCCAGGACGGGAGAGACCCGGCGCCGAGGGCGGACAAAGGAAGGCCAAAAAAAGAGGCCGCAGACGCGGCCGCGGAGACGCCAGCGCATCTCTCGCCCCCGCCGCGGATCCTCCCGCGGCGAAGTGGCGAGGAGGGTGGTGCCGCTCGTCGGCACCCCAGCAAAGAAAGAACTGAAACTAAAGCGTGGCAAACTGTTCGCATGGCGACGCAGTGAAACATCCCCCTCGCGAGGGGTACGATCAAATGCAGAGAATTTCCGGGGGCGCACGACGTTAAGTAGTTTTCCGTTACGTTAATGTTGTTGCACTTGTGGCAACTGCTGACGAGAGAGCGCTCGTCAGCAGTAATTTGAATGAGTCAACGATATAAGGCGCGTTCGTAGCGTCCCATTCTGTGTCGGCTTTGTGGCGCAGTGGGTAGAGCACCATGTACATTGCGTTCCGCCCGCAGGGTCGAGGGATCGAAACCAGGCGCCGGATAGTATTTTGTTTTATATAGTGTAGGGGGAGGGGTGCGGACACCGACGGTGCGGACTACGACGGGACAACGCGGGTGACATCGTGAGTTACTGAAATGCTCTGCATTTAAAACGAAGGCCGTTTTTAGATGCAGAGCTTCTGATTCACTCGCCTTGTCCCTCCGGCGTCGTCGTCGTCGTCGGCGTTGTCCGCCCCTCCGCCATTCTCCTCGCCACGCCAGCTGCGCTCTCCGCCGCTCACCCCCTCTCCGCTCCGATAGCGAACACTGTCTCGCGAGGGGCATTGGATTGGATTGGAATGGATTGGCTTGGCTTGCATTGGATTGGATTGGATTAAAGTGGATTGTGTTGGATTGTGTTGCGTCATAGCCGCGGCAGACGCGCTGGGGCCGGCGCATGTGCAGTACTCTCTCTTCCGCGGTTTCCTCTCCTTCGGGCGCGCTGCGCATATAACCGGTGTGCCGTTCTCCGGCGAAGCAACATCCACGCTTGGCTCAAACACCTGGAGTTCACGCCGCTTTACAAGTACGCCAACGTCGTCATCGACTGGGACCGGCTTACGCAGTCCCCTCAACGTTATGCGCGCTATACAACGCGGTCCCTTCGCCGCTCCGCCTATGCGTCGCATCTACACAGGGGTTCCCGCGAGGGGAGGTGGTAGTTTTTTCGATTGAAACTTTGGGTGAGGGTTATAATGGGCAAATTGAAGGCGAAATCAACAGCTTAGAACATGACATCGCACCGAGGAATTAGCGACGAGGCTGTTTTCGCTTCGAAGCGGGAGGGCAGGGCGACGCCATGTTAGTCAAATCAAACCGGAGACAGCAAGGATGATGGGACAGAGTGCTGGCTCCGTGGGCTCAAGTCATGGCGGGACTCGGCTTTCACAAATGTGACGTCAGGGGCCTTTCCTAACCTTTTCTTTCCTCCATGCATACAACCGTGTGGAAGCAATGGTCGTGCGAAGCCGGCGTGGCGGGAGAGCCGAAGCCGGCGTGGCGGGAGAGCCGAAGCCGCTGACATACGCTCCCCGAGAGCGTGCGGCAGCGGCGTGCGCGTGTGTGCGACCGGGAGCTGTGCCGCCTCACTTCTCCCGTAGCCGTTCCGCAGTTGTGATTACGGCCACTGGCTTGGCGATAAAATCGATCCGTCGTCCCTGACCGAGCCATCTTTCGCCGTCTCGTTGCCGAGCCTCTCTTTTTCCCGCGTCGGGACTTCTGGCCGTTTGTGGGCGACCCCGGCGTGTTCGTCGCCTTGGCTAGACTCGTCTGCGGCCCTCGTTCAACGTGCTCTGTCCAGAAGACGTCTTCGCTTTTATCGCCTTCTTCGGCGCATGTCTCGGCTCTCGCGGACTCGGGAGTCGGCGCTGGTGACAATGGAGGTGGTGTCTTATTTCCTGCTGTTTATCGAGCTCCTCGACTACGAACTAGTCACGCTTGAACCAGATGTACATGATATAGACGACCTAGAAACTCGATCTATTGCACGAGCCATATACGCCGCTACCACCCATATAGTTCGTCCGCAAACATCCATCATCATTGTCACCGATTCGCAAGCCGCCTGCAGACAATTGATCAGAAATGATCTGCACCACCGCACAGCCCGCCTCATCAAAGACGCGCTCGACTACAAACCGTACAAGTTCCACATTATTTGGACTCCTGGGCACGAGGGTTTGGCAGGAAATGAGCGGGCACATACGCTCGCCCCGAGCAACTATTTACCGGGCACCTGACCAGCTCTCATCAACCTCAAGCGGTACACAGCCCGTCCTTAAGTGATGCACAGCCGTCTTTTAGCCCGCGCGAATACCTCGATTCTTTTCGAGCGCAGCGCAAGGTACATCCCTCCCCCCATCGTACACTCACAAGGCGGCAGTCCGTCCTCCTCCGACAGATTCAGACAAACACATTGCCCACTGAACATCTCACACATCGCTTTCGAAATTAACCCGGCACCCCTACTTGCTCGTTCTGCGGATGTTACCCAAACATATTCCACACAATATGGGCCTGTGATCGACATCCAAAGTTGACCCCCATCCCGAATCCAACTCTAGCATCCTGGGAGGCAAGTCTGGCTGACCCCAGCGCTGCGACACAGCTCCTGCTGACGTCCAGAGCGGAGGGAAGCCATGGCCACGGCTTCCCAAGACGGCGCCCTGGACTAAGGGTGCTCAGAAAAATAAAGTTTACTTCCTTCCTTCGGCGCCACGGTCGCTGTTTGGTGTCGCTGATAGTGAACCTGGTGCGGCTCGCCCTGCCGGGGAACCGCAAGTGGAGTCCTTGCGCGATAAGCACGTGCTCGTCACCGGCGCGGCACATGGTGTGGGACGCTGGAGTTTATCCAGAATTTCGACTTGGGGTTGGGGGGGGAGAGATTTTCCTTGGGGGGTGTTGGGGGAATGTAAATGAATCCCTAGGTGGGGTGCTTGTGGTTGTGGAATATTTTGGGGGGTGTCGAAATCCTTGTGGAATGCGGGGAGGGGGGGGGGGGCGCAGGGGGTGTATAAATCTTTTCTGGGACGGGAGATTGCCCTGCACTGCGCAGAGCTCGGTGCTAAGCTCATACTGTTGGACATCAACGAGGTGAGCAGAGCTGTGTTTAGTAACCGCATTTGGCGTCACTGATTTCCACAAATCCAGCACGCTTGTGCCTTTCCGTCTAATAGCAGCCAGATTTTCCGGGAGATGTATTTTTAGTCAGCGCACCTGTTGCAGGTACACAACGAGCGCCCAATGAATTATTCGAAAATTTGGCTTCGCGTGGAAGAAACACTTTCTCCCTATTTACACCGCGACAATTTAATCTGGATATTGATTACCAAATCCTGTAACGGCGTCGACAGCACATGCTGGGCGGTTTCTCTGTATTTTCGTTGACCTTCTTCGGGCATCGAGACGTTGTTCGAAGTACGTAGTTTATGTGCTTTTTTTCTTCAAATTATTGTTCTTATGACTTGACCGATAAAATAGGCAAACTGATAACTGATCCGCAAGCTTTTAACCGTGCGGGTTGCCTCGCCTACGTTTTAAGTATTCCGCGACGACCTTCCCCGATCGGCTAGTTTGTAGACGCAACTGTCGCAAATTATCTTCTGATACATTGATACCACTTCTTTCGTGTTTGGAGTGTTTTGGAGTGTTTAAGGCGCCTCTCAGCCCAGGTGTTGCTTCGGCGCCTTAAACACTCCAAATTTCAATTTCAGACCCCATCAACGGGACAAGAGCTTACCTCTTTAGAACATGAGGAGTCCGCGACCTTAACAAACAATGAATTGACAAGATCATTGTCGATAATGCAGACTTTAATAACTTCTACTGGGACCGGACGGCCGTTGTATGGCACCACCGTCGTTTCAGCGAACAGCGCCGCCCGTGGCGAACCGCTCGTGAGCGGAATGCCGGTGGCGGTCAGCGCGGCGTACTTGTGCATGGCTTTGTCATTCTGCTGCAATACGGCTTGCAAATCCTAGATAACCCCGAGGAATTTTTCAAATCAGTAAACCTTCAGAGTGGGGCGACCTTTACGAGGCATGCCATGTGTATGATTTACGCCCATACTCAGTAACTGCAAATCGAGACGACGCTCGCCAAGCTGGGAGTCGAGACGGAAGTGCAAGTTCATTCCTTCACGCAAATATTTCATGCAGTATTGTTGTTTGCATGCACTTTGGCGCAGAGAGTTGCACATTGCAGCTAAATGCTCCTGAAAAGCCGGCGTGGGCAGCCGATTCAACTATGCTGCGATGCTGGCCTTTGGCAAAGGACGAAGAAACGACGCAGTGAATGAGCGACAGCCCAACTTCCGGGGGTACCTTCTGAAATTTACCCCAGAAGAAAACGACGACGGACGACGCTACGTAACCTCGTTACTTACCGTAGAAACGTGGTTAATTTCTCAGAAATGCGTCTACAACAGCTATCCGGAATCGTTTCCAGAATAAATACCGCCTGAGAGTAGAAAGGTATTGCTTGACGAGGAAAAGCATTGCTTTATGCCTGTGGTAAGACCTTGGGGGCTGGCTAGTTGGTTAATGGGTGATCAAAAAACAATTGCGAGGTTGGACGATGAGATACAGGAGGGTGCCAAAAATCTGCCTTCAGTTTCACAACTCAATGCCGCGGTCGCGTCTTACAAGCTGCCACATACGCTTAAATCAACAAAAAATGCGATCTTGCGCTCCACTGAAACCGCTGTCACAAGTTGTACAACAAAACAAAGCCCACAGCATAAAAAGATTCGCAAAAATGTTGACACTGCGTAATAATGCGTGAAAGTTTCTATGTGGATTTTCCATTTCACCAACCTTGCGTGTTCTCGGAAGCGTTAAATGCCTAAATCAAGACAGCTAATCATGTGAGAGTTCGGGATCGGGATACACGTTTATTTCGCCAGCTCATTCTCAATTCTCTTTTCCTTTTTTGTTTTTAAACACACATGAAAGCGCATAATTACGAAGAACTGTAATTTATTGATTCCATTTTCAATATTTTTTGTGTGTTTTCCCCGGCACATATTCAGCTCATAACATCCCCTAAACCTAAGCAAACACGAAGAAAATTGGCTGGCGATTACGATACTTCCTAATGAGATATTTGAGCGCAGGAGCAGTGCGCTGAGGCAGCACTCACTCCTGGGTTCTCTCGACGGCAGCGGTGAAGAGCCTCTGCCTCGGCGGCGTGAACTGCGTCCCAGGAAGAGACCGCGAACTGCGTCTTAAGCGAACGCACACCATAGTCACGCGCATGCCCTTCTCACGTTTTCGCCAAGCATCGCGCCGTCGAGCGCCTCGTGCGAGCGCAGCATAATCCCCCTCCCTCCCGCACCGCACACCTTCGGAAAGCGCTGGCTCGCGCCACCACAGTAAACCGTCCTCCTCTAACAATTTCGAGACACTCTCCTCCTTTGCTTTCTTTCATCGTTCACTTTTTCTTTCACACGTCGGCCTTGCCATCGTTTACTCGGTTACGCCGACAACGCGGCTCAGCCCATAGACGGCCGCCTATGGGCTGCGCCCTAAAAATTGCGGAAGGATGCGTAGTACAATGCGCACGCCCATTCCAGTAACGAGGGGAACGCCGAGTGGTGGCACCAACCGTCCAACTGCCTGGTCCCTATAGGCACTCCTACAGATCGCTCGCCGTCGTGAGAATTGACGCCAGCGAAGGAACACGCGCAAGGTCGAAGCAACTAACCTCGCACTTCGCAAAGTTCAACGTGTACAGATAAGGCCACCAGTTTTCCCTCCGCGGTGAAAGCGGGCGCTTTTCCGAGATTCTTCGAAAGTTCCTCTTTACGGCTGCTGCGAAGGCAAACTTGTTTACCTCAGACCACGCGTTTCTGTTTTTAAAGCGAAGCCTTACATTATTTCGCCCAGCGGTTTCGTCGTGGATGCGCAAGTGCACCTTTTGACCGCCGACACACTCCCTGCGACACACCCCTTGAAGCTCATCGCGTGATTCCCGGGACCGCTTTCAGCGCTGCGCACAGGGCCCCGTTTTCCGTCGTTCCGATCAACCAGCAGCGGCGGCCGCCGCGGTTGCGGGCGCCCAGCTGATCGGCAGCCGAACAACCCCGCCGCGTACCAGCGCATGCGCCGTTGTATCGTCTCGGGCTACGTGACTCGTCTTGCGCCGCGTTCGCCGTGAAGTGAAAGCGAGGCAGGACCTCCTTCTGTGATTGTTGCATGGGACCGAACGGTTTTGAAGCAGGAGATCGGCAATGCAGCTAGATCAAAAGGTAGCCAAGCGAAACCAAGACTCAACCAGACTAAGCCACGCTTTTGCTTTGTATATACAAGGTTAGCTGAGCTAAGCCGCATCCATTTTGTTATTCGCGTGTGCGTCTTTTCGACTGTGTTAATACAGTCCGGAAGCCACGTGGGTATGTACGAGGGCATCCGGAAGTGTTGCGCAGTCCTTGGTCCTTGAAGATGCATCTATGCTTGACGAGAAGATATCCTTTCAGGCAAATTTTTCAGTGTTTGTAGTAAAAGTACAGAAAAAATTAGCAGTGGCGTAGCTCGGCTACGCCAGGATATGCGTAGTGTGAGCTAAGGTGCAGCTAGGTTATTCTTAGCTTTCCTCGTTGTCTGGGATTAGCTTGATTATCATTGTTGCGATGCTGTTACGCAACCCGTGTTCTGCGCTCGGGTGAAACACCAAAAACCTGCTGTCGGTCTTCCCTAATCGACGTTCGACGACCCGTCGTGTCCACCGTGGCGAACTATGCTGCTACTTGACAAAACCCTTTCAGCGAACTCATGGCCCCTCAAGCGCCAACCGACCAGCGGCGGTGCTGACAATAGCATCACTTGGCGCCCCGCACTGCAAGCTTCGGCGGGGTGCCTGCACATAATTGTCATGCCCTTTTGCGGCGTAGTCTGACGACGCTGGGCAAAACAGAACGTATAAACATTTGAAGTAAGCGCATAACAGCTACTATTTCATACGTTTTCTTGGCAAGTAACTTCGATCACATTGCGAGATGCCTAACAAAGTTCGTATTCATGAGCCCTCACCGCACAGGAAGTTGTCTAAGGGTGTCGGCTAACTCGACAACGGTCATAATGAACAACGTGGAGTTTGTGCCGTGCCTTCGGGCGTTATTTCCATACCGCTCATTGTTCCTTTCTTAGCCATCTTCCTCGGATTATTCATCTCTCATGAATGGATTTCGGCACCTCTCTCGGCGCTATAGTTCTCGCGGCGATCCGTTACTGTCACCAGAGTTCTGCGCTTACCTCTGTTATTTTTCTTCGTGTACGCATGTGAACGGGTGAAAGGGGGAGCTCGCTTTACGCCCATCCTCTAGGAGTGGTCCAGCGCGTCTTCGGAGGAGCAGACCCGTTCCTCGGTGGCCGCGGAGCTGGGCACTTACCGTGGTTAATGGATCACGTAGTGGGGACGCGCTTTCTGTACTTTAAAGGGGCGGATAGAGGTTCTTGCAATGAGGAGACAGAGAGGGGAGTTCGAAGAGACGGGCTGGGCTATAGTTGCGCTGGTCGTTCGATTTCGATGTCGTTTTCTCACCGCCCGTAGCCCCGTAGCGGTTAAATTGTCGATGACTCTGGGGACGCACGGGGAGCGGCCTCGCGGGAAATAAATGGACTTTGCGATCGCCTTGGAAGTTTCGGCTGAGCTCCACTCCCAGAGCGTGCACCGCGAAAGATGGCAGTGGAAGCGACGTTCACTCGACAGGTTGTTAAAAGTTATTCGGACCGAGTTTGTGGCTGCGTTGCCGGCGGCATCGTGCATCTTCCTGAGTTTCTTCTGATTTGGGTTGTTCCCCAGGCGTGGGTGGAGCGGCTCGAGCGAGCCTTCTTGAAGTTTGTCGTGTTAATTGGCGCTCTTTGATCACTGGCGCAGTCGATGTCGTAATTGGAACGCGAACTAGCTGATTTGAGAAATAGCTATTCCAAGCGTTATAAAAAGGAAAAGCTTTAGTAATCTCCTCACGCGGTTTCACCCGGCGGTAAATTTTGACTTCATGTAACCGCAGCTGCGCCCTACCCTTGGCAACGCGTCACGTGACTCGCCAGGCCGAGCTACGCCGACAGGTCGCGTTCGCCGCTGCTGCCGCCGATACCGGCTTGGCGCGTGCGCACTCCGAAGCTAGTTCGAGCCGGAGCGCGTGACCCGCGCGTGCATGCGATCTTGTCCATGAATGAGAGGGATGCCAGGCCGTCTTCTCTGAAGCGTTGTGTGGGAGCTGGAAGCTTCAACCGTCGTCGCCAAGCGTGTCTGAACACCCCGAAGATATCGCCCGGTGAGCTGTTCGGCTCGGGAAAGCGCTGGAAGTGGGACCACAACCGTAGACAAAGGCAGGGTTTGGAGGAATACTATAATAATATAGCTAAAATCAAAGGTTAATCGAGTGAAACCAAGACTCAACCGGGCTAAGCCAAACTTTCGCTTCACATATCCAGGGTTAGCTGAGCTAATTCGCAGCCATTCTCTAAAGACTATAGTCTTTCTTGCTACTTAAACGAAAAAAATGTTGGTCGGTACGCCTGTTTGTCTGCCTCTCGATTCAGCTACCCGGCCAAACGTTAGAACTACTCTTGAACGAGCTAGACGACTATATAGTCAAAACATTTCCCAACAACAGTATCTGGAATCATAGTGCATAGTTTTCGACATAGATACATTTTTTGTACATGCAGTGTTCCTTTAATTGAAAACAGACGTTGGCGCAATTTTTGCCATAGCAAAAAAAAAAAAAGCATTAAAAGATATTTTAACGCAAAATACAAAAAAGGGCTTGCGCATGTGCCTTGGGCTCGTTGCTTGAGTCTTGAACTCGAGCCTCGAGAGCCAGGCGCAACATTGACAAAAGGTCCCAACAGATAGAACGCGAGCCGTGGAACGCGGGAAATTCGAATTGACTTGACCAAATCTCCACCTCGCTTATTGTGAGGGAGAGACGGGAGAGGAAGAGCGTGTGAGCTGGGCGAGGGAGAGACATGAGGCAGTTGCGTAATAGCGGTGGCAGGAGATTATCGTCATTCGACGGCATTTGCAGCGAAGCGAACCGATACGCGGCCATTCTTTTTGACGGAAATGCCGGCCTTTAATCGTGCTTATCGAGCGTAACCACCTGTCTGTGACGATTTGCTTTTTGTCTTAATCGGTCCTTTTCCCTTTTCAACACGCAAATACTTCGTGCCAGTTATGGTTGTGTAAATATGTGAATGAAGAAAAGGGAAGAAGAACAGAAATGGGCGGCATTTTTTTCGATGCAAAATGCACCCTTCTATCCGTTTTTTTTTTCTTTTTGTGTGTCCTGAAAGCGTACGAAAGAATCAGGATTAGGTCGTATTGGGCTGTAGCTATGGAACGGATCTGACGCACGCGGTACGCGTGTGTAGTTAGATGGTGTGATTTGCTACTGAGATTCGAAGATATAGAAACGTCACGGGTTGGTTACGTATAGTTGAGACAATGCCGTTGAAACAGAACCTCAGTGTGTTTCTGAGCACAACAAACATGCAAATTGCAGACAACGAACCCACCAAGCAACACTATCTTACTGGTAATTTTTGATTGAGACAAGTTTTGAAATGATCCTACTTTGGTGGCGTGTTCTGTTTGTGGCTAAGTCACTCTGATAGGCAGGAGTTAGCGAGTTAGACTACGTTCCATGAAGTTCTAGCGGCAGAAAATACGAAACCACCCGTTTAGCACACGTTTAGGAACACTCAGGAACCTTAATTAGCTGGTTCAAATTATTTTGAGACTCCTCTACGCCCTGTAGACGAGTCTCAGGTGCATCAGGAATTGGGCGCCCCGCCCTATGCCGGATGAAATTCAGAATTGTTTAAAAATTTTACAGCAACTAAACAGCTGTAAAGTGCATAAAAATATTGCACTGTTTGCCGATCCACGCAGTTCGTTTTAGCAGTTTTTGTGCTTCAAAGCTAACTGACCACGTTCTCCTCGTCGTGTACGTTAGCAACTCAAATTGGGAAATGAACACAGTTAAATCCCGATATAACGAATTAATCGGGAATTGCGAATTATTTCGTTAGATCGAGAACTTCGTAAAATCGGGACTGTCATTTTACAAGCAGTTGACCCAGAAATTAGAGGCCTAAAAGGAGGCGCATCCCAACAGCTACCACGACATTGTAATTTGCGGGCGTGGAGCTCGCCTGCCGATAATTTACCAATTGCGCTAAAACTCCGTGGTGAAAATAATAAGCCAGCCGGGGCTTTCCCTGAAGTCGTCGCCACCCAGGAGATGCACGCAACTCGGAATTTTTTTTTTTACCACGCCCCCTATGAGGGTAACGTTCTTGGCTCTCATATCCTTGAACCACGTAAACAGGGCTTCCTCCAACATCTCGTGGGGGCTGGTCTTGAGGTTAATGTTTTTCGACGCAATTCCAGACGAAATGGCATGAATTATGGCGTCCTCTCCCTTCAAGATTGTGAAAGGGTGCTGGCCAGGATGCCATGTTTTTCTTCGTGTACGCATGTGAACGGGTGAAAGGGGGAGCTCGCTTTACGCCATCCTCTAGGAGTGGTCCAGCGCGTCTTCGGAGGAGCAGACCCGTTCCTCGGTGGCCGCGGAGCCGGGCACTTACCGTGGTTAATGTATCACATAGTGGGGACGCGCTTTCTGTACTTTAAAGGGGCGGATAGAGGTTCTTGCAATGAGGAGACAGAGAGGGGAGTTGAAGAGACGGGCTGGGGTAGAGTTGCGCTGGTCGTTCGATTTCGATGTCGTTTCTCACCGCCCGTAGCCCCGTAGCGGTTAAATTGTCGATGACTCTGGGGACGCTCGGGGAGCGGCCTCGCGGGAAATAAATGGACTTTGCGATCGGCTTGGAAGTTTCGGCTGAGCTCCACTCCCAGAGCGTGCACCGTGAAGGATAGCAGTGGAAGCGACGTTCACTCGACAGGTTGTTAAAAGTTATTCGGACCGAGTTTGTGGCTGCGTTGCCGGCGGCATCGTGCATCTTCCTGAAGTTTCTTTGATTTGGGTTGTTCCCCAGGCGTGGGTGGAGCGGCTCGAGCGAGCCTTCTTGCAGTATGTCGTGTTAATTGGCGCTCTTTGATCACTGGCGCAGTCGATGTCGTAATTGGAACGCGAACTAGCTGATTTGAGAAATAGCTATTCCAAGCGTTATAAAAAGGAAAGCTTTAGTAATCTCCTCACGCGGTTTCACCGCGGCGGTAAATTTTGACTTCATGTAACCGCAGCTGCGCCCTACCCTTGGCAACGCGTCACGTGACTCGCCAGGCCGAGCTACGCCGACGGTCGCGTTCGCCGCTGCTGCCGCCGATACCGGCTTGGCGCGTGCGCACTCCGAAGCTAGTTCGAGCCTGACCGCGTGACCCGCCGCGTGCATGCGATCTTGTCCATGAATGAGAGGGATGCCAGGCCGTCTTTTCTGAGCGTTGTGTGGGAGCTGGAAGCTTCAACCGTCGTCGCCAAGCGGTGTCTGAACACCCCGAAGATATCGCCCGGTGAGCTGTTCGGCTCGGAAAGCGCTGGAAGTGGGACCACAACCGTAGACAAAGGCAGGGTTTGGAGGAATACTATAATAAATATAGCTAAATCAAAGGTTAATCGAGTGAAACCAAGACTCAACCGGGCTAAGCCAAACTTTCGCTTTACATATCCAGGGTTAGCTGAGCTAATTCGCAGCCATTCTCTAAAGACTATAGTCTTTCTTGCTACTTAAACGAAAAAATGTTGGTCTGTACGCCTGTTTGTCTGCCTCTCGATTCAGCTACCCGGCCAAACGTTAGAACTACTCTTGAACGAGCTAGACGACTATATAGTCAAAACATTTCCCAACAACAGTATCTGGAATCATAGTGCATAGTTTTCGACATAGATACATTTTTTGTACATGCAGTGTTCCTTTAATTGAAAACAGACGTTGGCCGCAAATTTTTGCCATAGCAAAAAACAAAAAAAAAAGCATTAAAAGATATTTAACGTCAAAATACAAAAAAGGGCTTGCGCATGTGCCTTGGGCTCGTTGCTTGAGCCTTGAACTCGAGCCTCGAGAGCCAGGCGCAACATTGACAAAAGGTCCACAGATAGAACGCGAGCCGTGGGAAACGCGGAAATTCGAATTGACTTGACCAAATCTCCACCTCGCTTATTGTGAGGGAGAGACGGAGAGGAAGAGCGTGGGAGCTGGGCGAGGGAGAGACATGAGGCAGTTGCGTAATAAGCGGTGGCAGGAGATTATCGTCATTCGACGGCATTTGCAGCGAAGCGAACCGATACGCGGCCATTCTTTTTGACGGAAATGCGGCCTTTAATCGTGCTTATCGAGCGTAACCACCTGTCTTGTGACGATTTGCTTTTTGTCTTAATCGGTCCTTTTCCCTTTTCAAACACGCAAATACTTCGTGCCATTTATGGGTGTGTAATATGTGAATGAAGAAAAGGGAAGCAAGAACAGAAATGGGCGGCATTTTTTTCGATGCAAAATGCACCCTTCTATCCGTTTTTTTTTCTTTTTGTGTGTCTGAAAGCGTATACGAAAGAATCAGATTAGGTGTATTGGGCTGTAGTAATGGAACGGATCTGACGCACGCGGTACGCGTGTGTAGTTAGATGGTGTGATTTGCTACTGAGATTCGAAGATATAGAAACTCACGGGTTGGTTACGTAGAGTTGAGACAATTAATGCTGTGGAAACAGAACCTCAGAGTGTTTCTGAGCACAACAAACATGCAAATTGCAGACAACGAACCTACCAAGCAACACTATCCTACTGGTAATTTTTGATTGAGACAAGTTTTGAAATGATCCTACTTTGGTGGCGTGTTCTGTTTGTGGCTAAGCCACGCTGATAGGCAGGAGTTAGCGAGTTAGACTACGTTTCATGAAGTTCTAGCTACAGGAAAATACGAAACCACTCGTTTAGCACACGTTTAGGAACACTCAGGAACCTTAATTAGCTGGTTCAAATTATTTTGAGACTCCTCTACGCCCTGTAGAGGAGTCTCAGGTGCATCAGGAATTGGGCGCCCCGCCCTATGCCGGATGAAATTCAGAATTGTTTAAAAATTTTACAGCAACTAAACAGCTGTAAAGTGCATAAAAATATTGCACTGTTTGCAGATCCACGCAGTTCGTTTTAGCAGTTTTTGTGCCTCAAAGCTAACTGACCACGTTCTCCTCGTCGTGTACGTTAGCAACTCAAATTGGGAATGAACACAGTTAAATCCCGATATAACGAATTAATTGGGAATTGCGAATTATTTCGTTAGATCGAGAACTTCGTAAATCGGACTGTCATTTTTACAAGCAGTTTGACCCAGAAATTAGAGGCCTAAAAGGAGGCGCATCCCAACAGCTACCACGACATTGTAATTTGCGGGCGTGGAGCTCGCCTGCCGATAATTTACCATTGCGCTAAAACTCCGTGGTGAAAATAATAAGCCAGCCGGGACTTACCCTGCAGTCGTCGCACCCAGCAGACGCACGCAACTCGGAATTTTTTTTTTTTTTACCACACCCCCTATGAGGGTAACGTTCTTGGCTCTCATATCCTTGAACCACGTAAACAGGGCTTCCTCCAACATCTCGTGGGGGCTGGTCTTGAGGTTAATGTTTTTCGACGCAATTCCAGACGAAATGGCATGAATTATGGCGTCCTCTCCCTTCAAGATTGTGGAAAGGGTGCTGGCCAGGATGCCATGGTCTGCGGCCACGGGACTGCCGAGGTTACCTCGTAGAGCTGAAAACTAGACGCGTCCTTTATTTCCCTGACGTTACGAAATAATCTTCGTGGCGTTCCGACGAAACAAATACGAAATTGCACCTTTTTAAATGTGTTTGTCTCTCGAAATCCTTCGTTCAATAGAAAATGGCGCTAAATCTGTTTCGTTAGTTGAGTTCATAAAAGCATTGAGCCGTAGAGGCACCTGCGGGGGAGTCCTAATTTGTTCGTTAGATCGGGAAATCCGTAAGGTCGGGTTTCGTTAGATCGACTTTTGACTGTAGCTTGTTCCGACCGACGAAGACTTCCGCAGCAAATTCGGTCTACGTTGGCAGGCAATGTAAACCATCCATTTATGTTAAAGTTTCTATGCATTCCGTGCAGCGTTTACAGCCGTAATCCATTTCAGCGGCAGCCTCGGATGCATCCGATACCTCGGGTTTTACCAGTACGTCCTATACATAAACTTAGTTTGACTTGGACGTTTTATTGGATTTGGATGAAGCCTGCCTATCACCCCTCAAAAGTAAGCGCGTGGCGTTAAGAACAACGAACACATCATGGTTTATTCTCCTAAGCACCAGCAAACCTGACAAGCGCACGCTCGTAAAGCCGACCGCCGTTCGCTGACAGCATCCACCGTCTCGCATCGGCCTCGTAAGGGCCGCTGTCAAAGTTATCTTTATTCTGATATCGTCTTATAGAAAATTTAACCTGGCAGCCAGGACATACTTAGAAAAAAGTGCTGCTGTAACAGGAAATGTATTAAAAAATAAACGTGAAGTCGTGCAACGTGCGCCCTGTATTCTGGCAGGTAGTGTATACACTTCGGCAGGCGTGACATGTTGATGCTGGAGCAGATGCTTCTCCCAGTAACTTGCTTAGAGCTGTCGTTCCCAAATTAATAAGCCACGACGAAGTCATGAGGCAGCGTTTCAGAGAAAACGCGATTTTAATCTCAGTATGGGGTCTTCATCGCTTTTTTAAATCCCACCATTTCCAATAAACTGCGATGGACTCTGAGGCCCCGCTGGAAATCTTACCAGGTTGTCCCTAAACTGAATTGTTTTTGCTTGTTGGCATTTGCTTTTTTTGACACTTCTAAATGTTTCCTCACTCCAGGAGTATGCTCCGCGAGGTATTGTAATTTTGGTAGTAGTTAGCATTTGAACCAAGTGCAGGTATCATTTCACTTTACTCAAAAGTTACAATGAACGCAGGGATACAAGGTTTTCGAGAACTCTCAGATTGTGGAGTTATTTCATTTATGGACCGGGTACCGCATCGCGTGCTGCATTTTTGACAGCGAAGCGGCGTGTGGCTAGGATCCAGGAGATCGCTTCCGCGGACGTAAACCAACAATTTTCTTCCTCGCCACCACCGACACCTCTTTCGCAAGTTGTAAAAATTTTGAAGCAAGAAATGAATACAGGCAAAACTTTTCCAACCAACTCAATATTTTATACTTTTCAACACTGTTGAGCAAAAATACGACGCTGGGCATGTTTGAGGCGAAACATCAATGCATGACTGGTACTAACAGTGTTTTTTAATGGAAAATAGATGTTTGCTTCATTTTCGTGATAGTGAATTAAAAATACGCGTTGAAAACAGTGTTTTGACCCATAAATACCAAAAAAGGGCTCGCGCCAGAGCAAAGACCTCGTGGCGGCATCATCAAATGGCAAGCACTAACAAAGAGTTCCAATAGATGGCCCGCGACCAGAGGAAAGCGGGAAATTTTAGTTTGATTTAACAACCTTCACCATGTTTATTCTATGAGGAGCAAGACAGGAGGCAGGGGAGAGTGAAAGGGGGGGAGAGAAGAAAGTCATTTTCGAAGCAAATTTCCGGCAGAAGAAGTAGTTTCTCCTCTCTCTCTCTCTCTCTCTCTCTCTCTCTTAGCTCGGAGAAAGAAGAGCGGGAATTGAAGGAGCGTCGGTGTTCGGTTGTAGCCCACCATAGTTACGGGTTCGCTGGCCTCCATCTTCACAAAGTGGAAGGGCTTCGAATTTTCTTTAGGATTATCGGTTTGCATTCACTCTCGGTGTGGACTGCGGCCGTCCGTGTGCGGGCCTACATTGTTGCCTATAAATACCCGCCGCTTTATGATTGCAGACAACGTGGATAATCTTTAGGCTTCTGTCGCGGGGTGCCTACAGGAACGTCCAGCCACCGCTTCCGACATCATCGCGGAAATGCGTGCAGTTCTGCGTAGCCATTGCTCCAACAGCAATCGTTGCCTTTTCGTGGTGTGAAGTAAGACTGTCCAGAGTTTCGCATTTTTGGCGACTCTCTGGGGTCCACGCAGCGTTACGCAGCTGATGAAGCAATCCTGAAATTGAGGTTAGAGCGCACGCGCACAAAAAGCAAATTCGTCTGGGAAATGCTAGTCTTTTTCCCTCGCTTTTAGGCCGAATACTTTTTTTTTCTCTCATATTTCAGAGTTTTTTGTCGCTTGCTTCATTAGTGTCGAGTGCCACCGGACTCGCGTCTTTCTCTCTATTGTCAATGTGATCTAGTCTTTCCGAAACACTGAAAAAAGAAAGCTTGGGAGAAGCCTTGACCACCCTTTCCGTGTTGGCGGAAACACCATTTTTTAGACGTTTTCCTATTTTCTTATATTTCGCGCGTACTCGTCACGTCTTACGCTTTAATTCGCTTCCGTTGTCGTCTGAACCGTCTGCGCACGTCAACCATCGGATACCGGTTGGGCCGCGTGGTGACGCAGGGCCTCGGTGGGTCGGTATTTGGCCGCCGTCGCTACGACGCCGTTGCCAGTAGCCTCTTGAGAGCGTGAAAGGGCAGCGTGTCTTCTTCCACCCTTCTCGTAGTACTCCGGATGGCTAGCGAGGCCTCTCCTAAGCATCCTTTCCTTCATGCTTCAAAATCAAAACGCGAGGCATTAAACGCGACGAGGCTCTTAAGCGTCAGCTTTGTCCGCTTGAGCTTATGTCGGCTTCGCCATTATGAGCTATTTTTTCGGCTTAGTTCGTTTTGCAGTTCGGTACCTTTTCGCTCAGTGACTGCTTTAGTGTCGAAACAAATTAACTTATAAGGGGACCGGAAGATACGGCAAGCGGATTTCCTTTATGGGCCACGCGATCGCCAAGTGGGGCTGCACTTCCCACTATAACTGCAACGACGCATATCCCCTACTCCAGGGCGCACAACTTAAGGGAGCCGCCCTAAAAAGATAAAGGAGCAAGAAGAGGCTATAGCGAATCCACTTAGAACCGATTAGGGAGCTCGTCGCAAGGGCGCAACCCCCCTCTTCGTGCTCAGCTGTCGGCACCAAGCCCCGCTAAGTGAAATGAAGTCGCCTCGCTGTCTTCTCCTGTGGCTCCAAACGACCTTCCGAGCTTGATGCGGGCTCGCGCGCAACAGCCTTCTTGCAGGACCGCTTGTCTGCGTGCATCTTATGCACGGATATCATCTTTTCCTCCCTTTAGTTGGCTGGCCGGAAAGGCTTACAGCAGGAGACAGTTAAATATGCGGCGCGCTCGTAGACGAGTTCGCCTCCTCGACTCGGGACCACGCTTGGCCGTGTGCACCGCCTTCCCCGTTATTAGGAAGACGCCTGCTATCTCTAGTGCCCTCATCTGTTTTTCACCCTCATGCTTTCTTCCTTGAACGCTGTAATGGCTCGTCTGGGTGACCGTGCATGCAACCATAAGAGTTTGTAGGTCACGTAGGTAGCGTGACAGGCCACAAGATAGCAGCTTCCTGTTCTAAAGAAGAAAAAAATCGAGGGTTGGCGGGGTTTGTAAAGAAGATAATGGGTAGAGGCGTGGTAGTTGCCGTGCATGGCAGCGTGAATGAGGCTTTACCTTACACTAACACTATATTTTAGGATCAATTTCTGGAGCTAAGGCACTACTCTGCCATTCATGGGATGTCTCAGTAGTATAGCACAGTATCAGTGGTTCGGAAATGTCCCTCCGGCTGTTGGGGATCGTGTTCCTGTCGTTGGTTGCTCGTCGCTAAGCTTTAGGGTTTGTTTTTAGGGTGAGGCTGGGGAATGAGGCGTTTTATGGCCCTGTCACGGAGTGCCCGTTTATATTTCTCGGTTGGGAACTTAAGGTTAGCGTTTTATGGCACGAGGGAGGTTGGGGCCGAAGTTCACTGGAATCTGTTTTGTCGGCGTGAATAGTGTACTTAGTGCGGGGTAACGTCTGCCCAGAAACTTTTGTGAGGTGATATTGAAAGTAAAATAAAGCAGCAATGGTGGTGCGAGAGAGGGAGGGAGGGAGAATGGGTGGGCTTTTGGGTGAAGGATGCCGAATTCCATTAATTCTTTTTCTAATCCGCCTCAGTTGAATTTGAGCGACGGCGGTTGTTTGAGAGGACAAATTTAGGGGGGCATTCGTGTAGGCTTAGATCTATTCCAGCTTGTGTGTAGGATCTTGTTGTGTACGAGTGCAGCTAAAACTTGCGTTAAAACTTTGCCGTGCTGGCTATAGCTACATAAGTCATACTAGCGTGATAATACGGCATTTCGCTGTGAAGCTGCGACAGGGGTCGCAGCTTCACAGGGTCGCAGCTGCGACAGGGTCGCACGCAAGTCGTTACAGTTGGGGCGCCGAATTCACGCCGCTTTTGAGAAGATCAGTTTAGACTGAAACTTCTGCCTACAATACGCTCGGAGTTACGTCGTGCACGCGCGAAGCTTCGATTAGTAGGGATAAGACGTAATCACCTCGCCACTCATAAAATTTGCGTCCGCCACCTGAAGAAGCGAAGACGAAATCCACGCTTGGTCAATTTTCTTCAGTGGTACTTCCATGGCCGTAACCCGGCCTTCTTAATCTTCATAAACTACCTACAGTCGCGTGCCTGTCGTACCGTAGACCGTTCACGTACTCCACTGGCTGCAAAAGTGAACTCGGTAGGATTCAGCTGGCAGCCATGTCCGCCGCAGAGTGCACCTAATCGAGTTTGCAAGCGCTGCCACCAGGCCTCGGTTTTGCAAGAAATACGTGCACCGGTTTGAGCCGCAATAAAATGCGTTTTCATGTAAATTCCTACATGCCTTACGGCGTTATCTTTTTTCTTCTATACGGTACATCCTCCATCCTCGTCTTTTTTTTTTTTTTTTTTCGCGGGGGCTGTTCGGCCAGTGCAAAAACTTTCCCTAGAATATTGTTTCTTGTCCCGGGACCTCAATCACGGTAAGTGTCGTGGCGTGCAGATGGAAAGGGGGCCACCAGGCCGCAGCAGTGGGAGTTTCGTGAGGTGAATATTGTATACATCACCGGCTAGAACAAAGTTCCTCCGGGATTTTTGTTCGCCTTGGCGATCGTGGCGGAAAAGTAGCACGTATGCGGCTCACCTACAAGCGGGTTAACTTGTCTAAGACATTGGAGAGGAAGAAACGTTGTCTTTTTGTGCTGTTGCTGAAATGTTGGAAGCAGTTCCGTTGCACTTAAGGATATTTGCTGTTAGAGTCGTTATCCGGTTATAATGATTTATTTTACCCCACCGCGCCCCAATCACGTGACGAGCGTGTCGAAATCCCGCTGTACCCCCAGCACAAAAGGGTGTTATTGTTTTCTGATAAAACTCCATGTAGGAATAGTTCAGGATCTGCGACGCCATATTAGTTACAATGCTGCAAATGCCTGCTTTTTTAAAAGATGGTATCTGTTTTCCTGCGTGGAGATTTCATGTGGTAGTAACAATACTGATATCTTTATAAAGACTTCTCTGTCTGCGTCGATGCCGCATTCGTTGTCGTTGCCTCAACCGTCGTTCACAAGGTATATCCACGCACAGAGCTACTCCTTGCGTTCAGTGATTTACTCTCCCTGATTTGCCTCGGGAACGGGGCGCCGCACCTGCGCAGTGGGCGAGCGGAACGTCCGCGGCCGAGCGCTGGTCAGAGGGCCTCGGACCGAACGCGCGCCGTGCGCAAAAGACATTAGGCGCCGCCGTAGAGGAAGAGAAATTTTTGCAGGGAGCATGACGTCAGGCGGTCCAGCTTTGGCAAGCCAACCTCGTCTGATGCTGCATTCTGCTCCTTGGGCTCCTCCGGCGCACTGCATCCTGGGATTTTCACCTTTTTCAGGCCCGCGGTAGCATTTAGTGGCTCCGGCTGGCTGCCGGTGGAGGTGGAGCCGAGCGGCGTCGCCGAAGGCATCGTAGGAGATTTTTCGCCAGAGTTGCACTCCCAGCCTCGTATCATGGAACTACTGCCGTTGTCGCTGTTCAAAGGGTAGCGTGACGTAGATCGCATGCTCAGGAAGCACTTTCACGAGCATCGAGCCGAATATGACTTCTGACGTCGGATCGCTTGAACCACGACCGGATTTGCTCGAACGCACGGCCGTAAACATTCACGAGCACGGAGCGGCCTACGGCTTCGTGGTGTACCACGTTTACCGGTGTGCTTTGACGATTGCATTTGGCATTCTGCTGGGAGTTACCGCGCCACCTTTCTTTTACATCGTAGCGGTGTAACGAGGGTCCCATCAGCTGAGGCCTGGTTCAGACAGTTGCCGCAACTGTCGTAAACACTTTAACGAATGATGTCATTTTACGTCTCAGCCAACCGAACTGCGTGACACGCCGTTTTTTTTACGTCCGTATATCACGATATGGTTTTTGCGTCGGTGGTCCGAACATAGCCTGAGAGGTTTGGTTTCACTCGCATTCGCACTTGCGTACGTTCGCCGCTCTGGCTGCTGGCACGTTGTATGTGCCACTTTGTCGTGATGACGTTTGTGGTACGTTTTTGTCTCCGTCAGTGCACTGGAAAACAAAAGATGCAGAACCACCAATTTTGGGGGCGGGCGTGGGAAGAACGGATCATTCTCGGCCTCATGTTGAGGGTAGTACGCGGACTGGTTGTCCGAGGACTGCTCAGTCCGTGCTATAGGTACACGTGACAAAAACGAATGAGGAGTTACGCCTGGGAGGGACCGTTGATTACCTTGAATAAACGGTTGATTACCTAAAATAGGCCCTGAGCGTTAAATTTAAAAAGATAAAATAACCAGAACCAAGAAAGTGCGGTGTGTTTCGTGAAATAAAATACAAGGCGCGGATGTCGTACCCTGTCATCACTTTTGCACGGCGGCACACAACACATTAAGCGGCAGCGTGAACTTCGAAGGATCCGAAAGCTCAATACACAAAAAATGTTTCCTGTCTCTCTCGTCCGACTACTTCGCTCGCGAGATCAGCCCGCAGCGCGTTTCGGGTTGTAGGCAGCGGTGCGCGCGACGCCCGGACGGCCCGGCACCGACAGACGTACGGACGCAGCCATGCACGCAGCGCGTACGGGCGGTCGCGTGAGGCGCAAAGAACTACCGCTTGCCTGTCATGTGAGGGCGAAGTTTCCGTGGGTTTTTCCTTTTTATTTTTTATGACTGGGCTTCACACGATTGTCACGTGACGCTCCTTCCTAAACTTTTCTGAGTAAGCAGCGACGAGAGGTAGTCGCTGCTTACTCAGCTATAATGGCTGTGCAACGGATCGTCCTTTATTTTTTAGTGGCGAAGCACCTTAGGGGCTCAGGCTGTCGACGTCTCCTGTCGTCTCATGTAGTTACGGTACTAAGTTTTCCAACGTATCGCGCTAGAACGTAATGCGTATTAAAAGAACACTCCGGGGCACTCTTGTCCAACGCCTCCCGCTACAACGTTTCATCTCCATGGGCAAGAACGCGTACTAAAAGAACACACCGAGACACTCGTTTTCCAACGCCTCGCGCTAGAACGCACGCTGCGGCATGTGGCACGAAGACTACTTACGGCCAGTCTGTCTCTCATTTAATTGCTTAAATGCAGTTCAACGCAACAGAGGGCGCCACCGCCTCAGCAAGCGCGCGATTGCTCCTCCCACCGGCGCTTCTCCGGCACCCAATCAGCGCGCGTGGTGTGGCAAGAATGAGACAATCTTTAAATTCCCTTGTACACTGCATGTTTCACTCCTCCTCAGTTTTCACGTTTGTAGAGACGGCCTAGGATTTTTTAAGTGCGCATCACTTCAGAGTGCCGGCTTGTCGTAGCTCGTCCAGTGTCACGCACCCAAACAGAGGCTCCGTAAGGAAAACCTCTTCCCCTTGTCGGGATCGAGCCTTCTATCGCACTACGCCACAGAGACACACGTTCCTCATGTGCAAAGGGTTGGGGGTAATCTTTGCGCTGCGCCGCTGCCCGGACACTGCCGTTGCTAGGCATCAAATAAATGCACAATATTATAAAATAAGGAAAACGTCATGAATTAACGCATTAAATAAACAAAAATAATGAAAACTAAATCCAGTGTCTCTTTGTAGGTCTTTTCTAGGAGCTGCGGTGCCTCTCTTGACTACTTTCGGTATCCACGCCAGGTTGATATTGAAACTAGTCAAGAGAGAGCACTACAGCCCTCGTGGCGAGCTCCGAACTTCCCGACAGCTTTCAAATTGAGTGGAACTGCTTTAATTTTTCATTTTGAACTTTTCGCCGACTTCACCCAATTGCCTCGATCAAGACGCTCCCGGCAAGACCTATGTGGGATTCTTGCGGTAAAAGCGAGAAGTCAGCACGGCCTTTCGAAGTGTTACGCTACTAGGCACGAAGTAAAGGGTTGTCTCCGCAGTCGCAACTTTTTTCTTCTCTCATATGGAAGGCGGGGGGGAGGGAGGGGAGAAATCGACCGCGCAAACGCGTCTTCCCGCACGTGTAAGCTAATTTAATCACTTGATTTTCCCTAACAAAGGGCAACTTCGGTTGTGAAACTGCTTTTGTGAACTTCGTATGAACCGACATGAATATAACACGATAAAGTTGACAGATATGTTCTCACGCTAAACGTTGCTTTATTATGCTTGTATTTTTTCATTTACATTCCTTTCTGGCAGCTTGCATCCGAATGGCAAACTAGCTGCTTCCATATATACTATTTGGGTGCTGTTGAGTTATCTTGTACGAGATTAATATGATTTCAGCCTCTGCCACCAGGATGACATGAAACGAAAAAAAAGAAATAGATGAACGTACTTAATGCGAGGACGTTTCATGATTACGTTAACACAAAAAGTCATGACATAAGACAAAATAAATTTCAATGTTGCACGATAGCGTAGCTGCCTTCCGAGTACCGCGGTAGAGGAAGGCATGATTAAAAAATAATAGCCCACGGGGGAAGGGGGAAAACGCAATACCGAGGGTAGCAAAAAAAAAAAAAAGGGAACCCGGAACAGCAAGTATGCAAATGGTGAAACAAAAGCCGCTTATTGACACACGTTTAAAAATGGAAAGACGGAGATTCCCGTCATCTTTTTTTAAACCGCCATTTGAAAGCTAATTTTATTATCCCGGAAATGGGAATCATAAATTGAGACAAAAATTAAACCTTGATGGAGGGGCTATGTAGTAAGAAGCAGTGTTCCCTGTCCCAGACATTTTTTTTCTTTAAAATTTATTGGCAGTGTTTGCGCACTTGTGCAGATTGAAAAAGAAGAGAGAGAGAGAGGGAGGAGCGATGGCATAATGAGGCGGAATTCTCGTTGGACGTGATCCCATCGGCCTGGCTCGAAGTTCTCGTCTCAAGACGTGTTCCCGAGACTTTCGCCGCGGTGCAAAGATTGGCGAAAAAAAAGTGACTATAACTTCACGATTGCTCTCAGCGGGTCTAGGTGTTCTATTAACAGTTCCTGCAGAAACGATGTCATACTTTTTTTTTCTTTTTTGATGAAGGACATTCAGGCCTTTCTTGCAATCGGCGCCTTGTTGGTTTGACAGACTTTGTCTTGTAAGTTTAATTACATCGTCGATTCCCCTGCCCCTTGATTTGTTCGCGTAATTTCCTCGTTTTCAACTGAGTCGTATGATTTTAGACCGCGAGTGTTTCTTTTTTTTCTTTTTCACTCCGAAGTGAAGGCGACGGCTTCTTTATTTTTTTTTACCGCACGCTGCACACACGTAGCGCAGTGAGTTACTTACATCCGCTCTTTAACGTCGTTTTATTCGGTGTCTCTCCGGTGTGCAGTCTTATTATTATCGGGGCATGCGTGTCCGCGCTATGCATTTTCAGGCAGTTTTGTCATCCTATCTTTTATATCCATTTTGTTGCCCTAAAAAGCTGGCTATAACCCGTGAGATCTTTTATAGCTTTTTTTTTATTTCTTTCAAGTCAGCTCTAAGAAAGCGGGAGTTACGGTTGCTACATATGTACTTCGAGTCGGAAGAAACAGCTGTGCTCTGAACGGCCGCTTCTGCCTGGTTTCTTCAATGAAGTTGCATTACCCAAATAATAAAGAAAAGAAAGACGTTGGGACATCTGCTCCGGGAAAAAACGGACGCGTTTTAGGCTCAGGCTTGCCATGTCTTATTTATTGATTTTAGATTTACTACTGTTAACCAAAACGTTTTTTATTTATTGTTCTTTTGGGGAGCGACTGTGATTCCTGTCTTGTTTTCAATCCGCTTCATTTGCCGGAGTAAGAGTAACTCTGGTTGGGCACAATCAATAACATGCTTTTTTTTTCAGGTTATGTCGAAATGCGCACGAAACTTGTTTCATTTTTCGTTTTGGTTGAACCATGATGCAATTATTTAAGCAAATGAAGTTCGGGAAACTGTCGGGTACGCCTTAACGGGAATCAAATTTTCATCAAAGGAACGACTACATAAGGTTTTTAGCGATCTCAATGCCAAAAAAGAAACGTATAAGGAAGTCTTGCCACTGGTTGCCTTGACCGGTTATTGAGGTTTTTTTTTCCCGGACACAGAAAACTTGCTTATGTGTATTCTTATGGTTTAGAGCAAGACATGCCAGTATAACCCCCTCTCCTCCTCCTCAATCTATAGCGCTGGCTTGTATTTTATTCTGTGCTATGTGGATGGTATCTGATGGACAGAGTAGCATCACTGATTTCCACATCTCTTTAAGGTCGATACAAGTTGAGATGTTGAAACTCTCACCAAAAAATTGCGGTCTAACGAGACTTGGTCGTGTTCGGGAGAGACAGCTATTTATTTCCTAATAACTTTTTTTTTGCTTTAGACTAACCAATAAAATGTACGATTACGTAAAATCCTCCCGTGGTCGTAGTCGAACATCCGGTAGTCGGAATCGAACCTGGCTCCCTCGTGTTATGAAACCGGGGTCTATCCGATTGAGATATCATCGCATTCCAGGCGCACAGAATTTCCTTTGGGTTCGTAGCGGGGGCGTCAACTTTGAACTTGGGCGCGAGTTCTAGCGCGTTCTAAAGAGGTCCACTTTGGGAGAGATGGGGAAGCCTGCGGATGAAACGATCCGGACCTGGCAATCATGGAGAACATTCAGCGGCAAGTTCGAAAACAACTGTGAGGTGCAACAGCCGGCTATCCGACGATGGGAGAAGGGCCGCCAGCTCTGCCGTTTGTCAAGGCTTGCACCACTAGTGCAATCTGCTCCAGTGTTTTGTATTCGCCGCTACTAGCGACGTTCTTCAAGTGCAAAAGATCGATTGCGGGCGTTGCCCCCGCAAGCATCGCCGAACAGTTCTAACAGCAAATTCGTGTGCGGCTTGTGCACCGTTATCTTTTCCTTCGTTATTGTAGTAATGCAGAAACGCGCACATTACGGCGATAAAAATTAAACCTTGTTTGTCTGTATGCATGGACGGACATGCGTGTGTTCACAACAGCAGACGTTGAAAAGGGAAAAAATGTAAGGAACGCTAGCTTCTGATTCCACATATAAACTTTCGCACGCTTTGTTCTGTCATCGTCCGGCAATGAACGGAGCGGGCTGAACAGCAGCGGGAATAGTGTCGAGCCTAGTGGAACGCCCTAGCATACTATGGTAATTTGCTGGGCCACTTGGATCGTATTTTTCAATGTAAAAACCAGCTGGCAAGGGCGTTGCACATTGAAAAGAAAAATATACGGCAGGCCACACCTTCTTTTTTTTTTTTTCTCGTCTATGTGCACCTAGGTTGCCTACCAGTTTTTACATTTCAAAAAGCCTAGGAGACGACGCTCGCATCGGCGTGGTCATTGTGCGCATGCGCTTGCTGTTGCTGATTTCGCCGTTTTCCGCCTAGATGAGGCCATAACACTCACCCGCCTGTCGACGCTCCCACGGCTCCAGTAAAGTTTGCGGCTGTACACATTATTTTTTAAATCCTGCGCTATTTCGGCCGTTAACGGAGTCGATTACGCCATTATCTTAATATGTTATTCCTTGGTCGACGTTGTTGACCGCCTTTATTTCGTCGTCTGCTTGGGCCCCGCAAGTCAAGCGAAGTTTGGCAATCAAGTGTCTTTAGCGAGCTCTGTGTTGACATACGGTTAGAAATAAAAGAGAAATTGCGGAGGTCGAGGTTGAGCGTAGCAAAATCTCTTCACTAAAGGGGTCTCATAGCGCAAATATTTGCGCGCTGAGAGCAGCAAGGTTCATTGCGGAGAACTGACGCTCGCGACAAAACATACCACCGCGCTACTGCAGCCATTACTTTAACGCCAACGCTGTGTCTGTATTTTTACGGCTAATTTCAGTTTCGGGCTGTAAAAACACTAATAACCACGGTTTGGAAATCACCCAAGAAAGCGAGGTTAGCCTGTCCACTTTCTTGCTTAAAAGCAGGCGCCGCAGACTGTAGGTTATTTCGTTGGACGACGTAGAAGCAAGATACCGCCGGAACCTACTCTTTGTCCTATCTTATTTAAAACACGAAGCCGTTTAGCGCGAAAGCCGTGACGTCATGTAGGCATTTTCACTGATGTATCTCTTTATCCTTTCGCGCTCATGGTTTATTGAGCTCTTGTAATGTCTAACGTGCACCACAAAACGGTCAACTTTAGCCGCATGGTTACACTGTCACCATCGAAGCTGTGACAGTTCTAGTGGTTTCACCATTTCTGAGATAAATTCGCGTCTTCGCTCTGTATTCTTTCAATTTTGCGGCGCGCATTGGGTACCTGGTTTCCTGTTTTCCCCCCTTCGTTCTACTTTTTTATCAGTTTCGTCCCCAGCAAATATTTTCGTATACCGAGCGTCGTGAGGAGACTCCTGGGAACGACGGCTGGGAGAGCTTCCTTTCCGCCGATCCGATTGAGCGAACGGACAAGAATTTCGATCGGGCGGCGGCTTTAAGGAACTGACTTTGAAGGAGTTCATTCCGCCATCCCCCTGTCATCTTCCTCTTCCTCTTCATTTTTTCTTTACTATGGTCGCGTCCTGTTCCGTCTCATGTCCCCCCTTCTCCCTCCGACTCTCAATCGTTCCCTTTCCCACGCCCCGTCTTCTGATGTCGATCCTTGCTTCACCTTCACGGCTGAGCGAGTAGTCGATCTCTGAGTGTAGGCGTCGCCGGGGGAGGAGAAGACCTTTTAAGTTTGCTCCAGATTTGGCCCCGGCAGTTTCGACAGGACGCTGGAAGTAATCCCGGGGTTGGTCGCTGCTTCTTTTATTTAACTCGCTCGAGCTCGCTCGTCCGCACATTTCCGGGCCGTTCTATTTTGCTACGGGTGCTAATAAACCTCGCGCGACCTTCCTGTCAGAACATACGGTTTAATATGCCTTGGAATTATTTGAATAGTCTACATGAATGATCAGACTTTCCTGCTTTTGTTTCTTGATATTTTTCGTATCCCATCCTTTTAATATACGTTACGAGTAACACTGTCTATGCTCGCTTGCAATGTAGGTATCAAAATGATGTCATATATTTCTCCGTGGTACTTTTTTTGCTGAGGGGATGTGTATTCGTTCCGAAACTGCACGGCCGTTATTAATCCTGCATGTGGCTGCTATTGCACCTCAAGCAGAAGGTTTGGATCGCTTGCCACCGTCAAAGGACCAAACTTAGTGAAACCTTCATCAACGCGTCTTGGGAGTTTTGGTCATGAGTACATGAAGTTTCAAAAAAGAAGGCCCCCCGAAAAATTCCCCGCCATTCGACTCTGTTGAAGGTGGGTGGCCATGGCAACTATATTTTTGGTTGTCCACGAACTCCCTCTCAAAACCGCAACCGTCCTCGCCGAGGTAGCGTTCAGCGGGATCGCAGCCACGACCGATGTCTTGCGTTTCCTTCCTCCTCCGGTAATTAGAGGTCCTTACGGGCATCGTGCTTACGCTTGGCCACCGCGGCCGGATCATCCTCGGTAGTCTTCTTCTGATGTGTTCGCACCCATCGCCGCGTATTTCTTGTTTGTTAGTTGGCTTCACCGTGCAACAGACAATGTGAGAAAGCCAGATTACAAAAAAAAAAAAAAATTAAAGCCGTTCCACTAATGTGAAAGCTGTCGGGAGTGCAGAGCAGTGATTCGCCATAATCGGCTGTACCGCCGTTATGGGCTTACTGCTTCCACCCCATGCAATTCAAATTCCCCGCCTTCGTAGTGCTCGCGCGCCCCCTGCCTGAAACTGCGCCAGCGGGAGTTCTGTTCTCTTTGTGCTTTTCTCCCCGCACGTGCCGGCATCGCACTGCCACATTTTGCGTTTACTATCGTAAAACCCAACCAAACGGGCGTCCTTAACTAAAGGAACTCGGGCGCTGCCTGTTAATTACGTATATTTTTCCTGAAATGTACCTATAGTTTTTTTTGCGCCAGTGTTTCACGAGTTTCGAACGCTTATGACTATATAAACCGCTTGGCTTTCGAAGCCTCTGGGGTACGCCGCGAACAAACAACAGCGTTACCCCGGGACACCGCCTTGGTGCTCTATATACTTGGGTCGAGCGAGCGAGCGAGCGAGCGAGCGAGCTAGAAAGATAAGGCGAGCGCCTGAAGTGCTCTGCACCTAAAACCAAGTTCACGCCGAGCTTTTCAAAGTCGGCTTCACTTTTAAACAAAAGCCGCCCGCATCTTCCCACGGGGGGAACTCGAGTAAATGCGTCGCATCTACTCGAGTCAAGCAAAGCGTCACGTCAAGCGAAAGCCAAGCAAAGACGCCCTTGACTGAATTCCGAACGCGCGCTCCGCCGCTTATATACGTTGAGGGGATTGCGTAAGCCGGTCCCAGTCGACGACGTTGGCGTACTTGTAAAGCGGCGTGGACTCTAGGTGTTTGAGCCAAGCGCGGATGTTGCTTCGCCGGACAACGGCACACCGGTTATATGCGCACCGCGCCCGAAGGAGAGGAAACCGCGGAAGAGAGAGTACTGCACATGCGCCGGCCGCCGTCGCGTTCCCCGCCGCGGCTATGACGCAACACAATCCAACACATGGAGGAAAGAAAAGGTTAGGAGAGGCCCTGACGTCACATTTGTGAAGCCGAGTCCCGCCATGACTTGAGCCCACGGAGCCCAGCACTCTATCCCCTCATCCTTTGCTGTCTCCGGTTTGATTTGACTAACATGGCGTCGCCCTGCCCTCCCGTTTCGAAGCGAAAACAGCTTCGTCGCTAATTCCTCGGTGCGATGTCATCTTCTAAGCTGTTGATTTCGCCTTCAATTTGCCCATTCTAACCCTCACCCAAAGTTTCAATCGAAAGACGGCCTTCGTTTTTGAGATAGAAGGACGATTTTTCAGCTCTTAAGCCTGTAAAATTAGCGTTTGTCGTCGTCATAGCAACAGGCTGGCGGGATGGCGAACGCAGACGCCTCAGACGGCAGAGCTTTTCAAACTGGCCTAATTTAAAAACGTTTGTCGTAGCGACTGCGCTGGTTTGCAAGCGTAGCGAGGCAGCCACATACCAAGCGCCTTAAAATTTGTCCGTTCTATTCGCCCAAATTTGGCCGCCGCAGTTGTAAACAAGTAAGCAACATTGTCCATGGGCTCAAGAAAATTCACGTGACTTCCTCCGCACTTTTCGCAATGCATTGGGGTGCTAGAGGCCTCTCCTGAGTATTCTTTCATCCATGATCCAACACAATCCACTTTAATCCAATCCAATCCAATTCAATCCAAGCCAATCCAATCGAATCCAATCCAATGCCCCTCGCGAGAGAGTGTTCGAATCCAATCCAATGCCCCTCGCGAGAGAGTGTTCGCTATCGCTCGACTCGACGCGCATGCGCAGTGAGCGTGCGGACTACGACTACGGACGTCAACGCAGGTGACATCGTGAGTTACTGAAATGCTCTGCATTTAAAAGTGAATTGCTGAAAAGACATCATTTCGGAGGTAATGCACGCCTTCATGTGTCGGAATAGGAAGCGCTGGAGGCGAAGAGGAGGCCGAAGGAGAGGGTAAACATACGTGCGGGTGAGGAGAGCGATTGTCCTCGGTCTACTCGCGGAAAAAAACGGGGAGCTAGCCTGTAACAGCCCCGCCGTAAGAAAAATCCGAGGCTGCCTAATCAATTGTTTTGGTGTTTAAATGTGGGAGCGTTACCTCCCGTTGAGTTTAGTTTTGTGGCGCGGCATTTTTTACTGCCGACGCTGTTAGCATTAGGATGGGACGTAATAGGGAATGACTGCTTCGGTACAGTTTATATTTTCGGGCGTCAACCGACGGCTGGTTCATAACCTCTGTTCTGGAGTACCTCGGCCTCAGCATGCGTCAGCATAGAGGGTTACTAATAAAGTTATCGTTCTTGTTTTACGCTATTACCTTGATATAGTGTACCAAGCTGCATCGGGTGGCTTACAAAATTCAGATTTCTAAAAAAAGTTAAACCCTAGAAGCTTTTCGGGAAACTACAATTCGTCAGTTCTTGTTGCTGCTTATTTAAGGCGTCGCCCGTGTTTAGAGACGGTTTGGTCTTATCCAAAAAGCATTATTTCCTTTAACTGGACGTTTCACGTGTTGAATAACTTGCAACTTGCAAGCCAGCCACAAATTCAGGCTACGGAACGATTCCGACCTCTCGGAGTTTAAATATTTACCCAAGTCGGGCTTGGGTTTGTGTTACTTCTGGGCAGCATGGTCTTGACTGTTCGAGCGTGCGTATCAAGTAAACCCTTCGGCATCCTGCCCACCATTGGTGCCCTCCCTCCATCGCCTTTTGCACCCCCCCCCCCTCCATTGCCCCATCCAGCTTTGCAATACTTTATTATAAAATTCGAACAAGGAGCAGTACAATATTTCAACCACAGTGTTTTCCTATTTGGTTACAAGTGAAGCGTACGCCTGCGGCCAACAACCCGAGCAGTGCAGGCTCGGATCACGTGAGAAGTTGCACAAAACGAACTCTTGGGAAACGCCGTTTGCGTGCGTCCTTTTCAAAGCTGGCGTGACACAAGAAACTGCGCGTATGCGCAAAAAAAGCGGGCCAGCACGAGTATATATTTGCTCGACTTTACGCCATTTGTTTCCTCATTCTTGCTGTTGGATAGAGATTCGCGGACATTTGTAACGCGTGCGGGTCTTGCATGCTTCGGCCCACGCATGAGCACAGTTAGGCTGCGGTTTACAAAAAAAAAAAAAAAATACCCACCCGTTTACCGTTGATGAATTTCACGTGAAACGTGATATGGTAAGGAATCGCGGTTTTTTGTTGCTGCTGCTGCTGATGCGGCTGCGAAACGCCAGCGGCGTCGTGGCCTGCAAGGCAGACGAGTGGCACGACAACGCGGAAAATAGAGTAAAAGAAATCGATTTTGTGTAAACATTCCTGCGGCCGGCAGCATACTGCGCGCATAAATGCCTCCACGAGCAGTTCGAACACTAAGAGCGGGCTGTGCGGTGGAAGCCTGGAAAATCTGGCTGCTTCACGTACTCATAGATTTTCGCTTTTTCCCCACAATTTTTATTAGCATTTTTTTTTGTAAACCAGTTCCGTAACGCCGTTTCTGCCACCTTTCTTGTACGCCCCCTCTTTTTCCCACCGATATTTTTTCCCCCTCGTTCGACGACGCATTGACATTTTACAAGCTTTCTTCCATCGCCACCAGCGCTGCTCGATACCCATCCTCCACCTTTTCTCTTCCCGCGGTTTTCCCCGCCGCTCCCGGGAAAGCGTCCTCGGCGGAACGTGCAAGGAGCGCTGCTGACGCCGCGATGAGAAGTGTCCCATTCCGAAGCGTCGGGCTGTTCCATTTACTTCGGTCACGCGGAAGCGAGTCAAGCCGCGGGCTGCTGTTTCTGACACCAGCACTTGAGTCGTTTTTCTCGGCTGGGTGTGGCGGCGAGGCCTGTCGCCATGTGGTGGCGGAGAATAGGTGGCGGTGGTGGCAGCAGCTGTGTGGTGGTCGCTGTACCCATCTCGTTTTTCGGGGCAGCGCCGTACACGCTAGCGACTCCGTCTTCTACAACTCTGCGCCCTGCCTTTTTCTCTGTCGGGGCGTTGTGCAGAGCGTCGCCTTTTTCGTCATATCTTCCCGCGTGGTTCGAGGTGTGAACTGCAACTCGGCGCACCCTTTCTTCAACTCGCTTACTACACAAACCCACTTTTACGTGGCGGTACCTCTTCCTGGGGCATAGATAGCGAATCTTGCCCCTTTTCGCTTCGGTTGATTTCTAAGAATACCAGCCGTCCCTCCCCTTTCTCCACTTGCTTCGTCTGTAGGGTCAGTGTTGGCATTGCCGGGCGCAGTAATGGGCCGAAGACACCCCTTATGCATCATAAGCCTCTCTTTGTTCACGGCAGAGGGAAGGCCTCTCCCATTGAGTTCAACTGCTCTCCCGAGCAGGCCGACCCCGTTTTTTGCCACCAAATTTCTTAATTTCTTCCCTCCGTAGAGTTATCCCTCTCCTTATGTGTAGTTCCAGCTCTCTGTAGCCACTCCTTTACATATTGCTGCTAAAATTTGGAAGGTTTAACACGCCTAAGCTACACGTGGACTATGCGGGCGCTGAAGTGGAGGGTTCTGGTATAATTTTTCGACCACCTGGTCATCTTTAGTCACCACCTGCTATATATATATATATATATATATATATATATATATATATATATATATATATATATATATATATATATAGGAATGGGGTCGTTGTGGTAGAATTGAGAGAAGAAGACCGGAAATGAAGAGAGTGATTTGTCGCTCTATATATATATATATTTGAAAATAAGAAAGTTGTTAGAACGATGCTGCAGTTGGTGTATGAGAGCGAGAGCAGAATCCGTCTTTCCATCTACAAGCTACGCGGTTGCTTACGTGTAGGCCTCACTTTGGGCGTATTTACAACTTTTATTCCCTTGCTTCGTGGGCCACCCACTTTACGAACGTATCCTTTGTTTTCTGGAGCGCCGACTCGGTATTTTCGAACTCACGGCGCCTACACCGTCCATGAATGTGCGATATGTATACGACTACATATCGCCATTTCAGAAATGTCGTTTATTGAAGGCAACTCCTCCTGTAAACAGGAGAGAAGAAGGCAAACAATAAAGTTTTACGAGTTCCGTTCGGAGATTCCGCGCGAGATCGTTCTCCAGGCAGCTTACGTAACGTCGTTCGCTGGAGAAGTTTATCGTCTGGCAACTACTCTTTTTTTTTTTTTTGTGCGTGTGCAAGTGCGCTGGATGCGGCTCTGCAGGACCCGGGGCTTGAAAATGGGGGACGTATCCCGGAATGGCTTTAAAAATGTCCGCACGTCCGCACTGCAGGCCCCTTTTTGCGAGAAGCAATCTGTCCGTGCGAAAGCGCATCGAGAACATGCCGTTAAAGCTTAAAGAGAGAAACGTAGAACGCCCCGCGGGATATTTTCGATAGGACTAAGGCACAATGAAAAAGAAAACTACAGTACAATGGAAATTCCTGTTTGTGTACTGTTGGGCACTCTGTTCCGCACGCATCGCAAAGCCTCATGGGCGTCCGCTGCACACGCCAGTTGTTTTTTATAGATCTCCGCTTGAACGCATCACTGCCTCCGATCAGCTTGTATTGAATCTGTAAACTGCATTATATCATGAACAGTAAAGGCAACGTGAATTCTGTGAACTGCATCTCCGCATAAACTCAGTCGTGTTACAGCGGATGGGACGTTTTCAGGGTGTCTGTCGAAACGCATGCAGGCAAGCGCGCTTACACACGATCGAACATTAAAAAGCGAAATTGGGCGCACGTTTATATACTGCACATTTATTGGGGATGTCATGCCGAGAACTATAAATTGAACTTTATTTGGTGCACCGACATGGCGTACTATACAGGGTGTCCCAGCTATCATGCACTAAGAATTTGAAAAAAGAGCAATGGCGTTACTCGAAGAAACCCTAGTGGATAATGTTTGCAGTACTGTGGAGAAGCGGACAGTAATTTTTCAGTTAATGAAGCTTAACTAATTAATTGTAATTAATTATGTAAATCGAAAATTACTGTCCTAACCACTGAAGTGTCAATGAGTCACTTGTAGGTACTCACAAGAGGAATCTAGCTGAGGTATTTTCAGCGACAAAATTATTGCGTACTCAATTATTCTGACTGATAAAGAAATCCTGCGAAATATAAAAAAAATACCACGTGACTGCGGTTCCATGCGCATTGTAAAGCAGCGTACCCAAATAAGCTGATTGAATGCAACTGCTTCGCCCGTCACCCGCCCGAAGAGACAGCCCATTACCGCAGCGATGGCTCAGAGGTGCAGAGGGCACCTCTGAGGGCACATACTTTAGTGGGTTGTATTTCACAAAGATAAAAGTGCCGCTTTTGGCCAATTTCTTTTAGGACAATCTTCCTGCACACTTCTATGCTCTCACTAAATCAACAGTTGCTTGACCAGTTTGGTTGCATTTAAAACCGCCACGCATGCCTGTAAGAAGCGTCTTGGTACTCCACAAAACACTCAAGAACATTTCATATAATTTCCTTCACACAAAAGTTATGTCCAGCTTTTTACCATTTTTCTGGGACAGAAATTTCCTCCTCGATCAACTTTTCTTATGAGCTTTCACAGTGCTGATTCTAGGAGAGATCGAACAACTGCCTTAATTTTCAATCTATTTTTGGTGTTGTTTTCTTGAGTTACGTGCACACCACTTAATAGTCCAAAAGAACTTAATTTCCTTTTAATGTCGTACTTCTAATGTTGCCCTGCTTCTGACGTCTGCAGTTCTATCCAACTTTGTGTTCACGCAACGAAAAGCTGCCGTGTCGTTCAAAGGCGTTGCTTTAGCAGCTGCTTCATGCCGGCTGGTCGTGAGCGTGCTGCTTCACCCGTTGTTCTTTATATACTTTGCTAATGATTCAGTGTTGATTTAGACGTAAGCCTTCTCACTATTTATTCGTTTTCTAGTTAGATGACGTAATTTACATGCACTTTAAGGACACCGTTTTTGACTGATTGTAGGGTTTAACGCGCCGACGCAACGCAGGCGATGAGGCACGCCGCAGTGGAGGGCTCCGGATTAATTTCGACCACCTGGGGATCTTTAACGTGCGCCGAAATCTCGTACACACGGGCGTTTTTGCTTTTCGCCTCCATCGAAAAGCAGCCGCCGCGGCCAAGGACACCGTTTTTATACGCCAGGTGTATGCGAGCTCTTGCTTACCTATCCAAGTAGCGGTTTCGGGTTAAAAGATTCCGCATCTGTTACCATATGGATCGCACGCCCTAAGCTCGTTTCCAATGCACTTTGCAAACGTAAAACTACCGTGAGTGGCTTCACAGAAACAGAAGAATGGATGACACGTTAGTTAAATGTGTTACCATCCTAACATTCGGACGTTCATTGATTGGTAGAATTACTCGCTGCGGTGCGCGCTAGGTCACAAGTTCTGTTTCCGGCCGTGGGGGCTGTTCTTAGAACAGAGCGATATACCAAGTTCCCGTTTGTCCGGTTTCCCTGCCGAAGTTCAAGAAACCCATGTGGCCTAAATTATTCCGTAGCCACTCACTGCGGTCTATCACAGCCCTGGTGTCGCTTCGGTGCTATTGTACCGCGGTTTGGCCTTATTAAATCGCAGCTGTTAAACGCTTGTTCTTGCGGTTGAGCGGCGTCGTTACCGAACGGAGGAGGAGCGCGAGCAGCACAGGGTAGGATGACGGCGACAGCAAAGTGATCGCGAGGAGGAAAGCGGAGGAATGCACAGCGGAAGGATGAGGAGGAAAGTGGACGAGGAATGAATGAATGAATGAATGAAATGAATGAATGAATGAATGAAATGAATGAATGAATGTTTTTATTAAAGGGACACTGAAGTGAATTTGTCAAGCTCCCGTTGGTGCTTGCACTGCGTAGACTGGCTCAAATTAACACACTTTTCATCGTTTACGCGGTTGATAAGTAGGTAATTATTTTATAAAACCCGAAAGAAGAACAACTACCATGCGCGGTCGGCGGCGGCCGCGCCAACTAAACGCTGCGACGTCGGGAGGATGTGCACCGTGGTTGGACGATGTCCAAGATTAGCATTCAAAGAAGTTTCGGTTTCGGTTTCGGTTCTGTAAAACAACATGCTTGACATCCAAAGTTATCGCGGGATGGGCATTCTCGATATCTCAATAATCGTCATACCGCGCTTCTGTGATGTTGGCGGCTGCAAAATGCCTAAGATAAGCCTCCCAGGACGGCTTGGAATCGTAGCAATCACTAACCGAGGCCTACGCAGTGGATGAACTCCCTCCGTGTCACCACAGACGCTCAAATATTATGTGCTTTTCCCCCATATTTGGAGCTTGCCTTACTCGCGCGTGTATCGTAAAAAGCGTGTTCGCACCAGTCCAAGGGTCTGCTGGTTCTGGCATGTGCACACTGCCCGCAAGCAGTTGGTGCTCATAGCAACAGCACGCTAACGAGAACCCGCTAGCGCGTCAATGTCAGCCTGCGCGCGTTCTGCGAACTCATTCGTGGAGCAGTGAACGTTACGGCCCAAAAATGGAGAAGTCAGTATAGAAAACATCGGCGGAAAACGAAAAAATCAACTTACAAAAAACAAGGGACGTACCCTCGGGGATTCGAACTTCCAACTTGCAAAACGACGTAGCTAGCGGTTTAGGACGTTCGGCCACGGGCAAGCGCTTCCTGCGTAGGAAATATAAGGTGTATAGCGTACAGTGTGTAGCGAGGGTAATTGGAACACTTTAAAATTTTTTTCCTGAGCAAACCGCCGCTCTGTTCGCACTCAAACTTCACACGAAGGTCGCATTTTGTGGTCTATTTTGTTTGACACGGGAACAACGACGGGGCGCGTACTTGTTTATTCTGAAAAGAAATAAAAACGATTTTCGCCTATGGGAAAAATGGCGGCGATTTGGACGTGCGAGCCCGAAAACAGGGTTTCTGATCGCCTGTTAGCTCATTTTAGGAGCATTTTTCTGATCGTCTGCTGCACCATTTGACTCGTACGTGAATCCCAAACATGCGTTTCACTCTGCAGGTGGTTCCGTCGTTTCAAACATCAACTTGCGCTGTCTCGCACGTCCAAATCAGCCGCCATTTTCCATAGGCGAAAATCGTTTTTATTTATTTTCAGAATAACAGGTAAGTACCATCGTCTCCCGGTTCAAACAAAATAGACCACAAATTGCGACCTTCGTGGCAGTTTGAGCGCGAACAGAGACGGCGGTGGCTCAGGAAAATTTTTAATGTGTTCCAATTATCGTCGCAACACCCTGTGTAACCAATTTGCACTTTTATTTAGTTTTAGAACTTCAAGCAGCTTAGGTGACTATTTGTTGTATAGCGCCCGTGCAGTAAGCGTTCCCCAAATTTCCAGAATATGTCACGTCTAGCAATTGCATTTCTTAGAAGAAAGCGTTCGCAGATGACTAGTCGTGCTGCTGAAACCCCTGTGCTTGTTCACCCAGCGCAAAAAAGTGCTTCCTGCTCCCTAGTTTTACGCTGTACGGTAAAGTTTCAGTTGATTTTATTTCCTTAGTACCTATATTGACTTCGCTGACTTCTCCCGCCTTCAAGTGGCCTTAGATTTTCCCAACGTTGGATTTCCCTACTAGCGTACCAGTCAGCGAAGCGTCGCATGTGTGCTTGCGTAGCGCTTATGTAGAGCGACCTGGACTTGGAACCTAATACAGTTACAAACTAACAACTAAAGAAACGCGCATTATTCCATTCACAAACGTGTCGTGCTTTAGTTTCAACTGAGCGAACGAACTGCTAAGACCCGTCGGTGGCCGGCGGACTAACGCTGGGCCGACTGACTCTGTCGGAAAGGTCGGTAGCCGTGCAATAGCGCAGTCAAGCCAAGTCATCTCCTCCTGACGTCACACGAAAACGCCACAGAAAATTGGCGAGGATGCAGAGTGGCAGACATCATTTTCGAATTGATTTTTCTACTAAATAAATTCGCGTAAACGGACTCAGAGTTGTCGAAACATGGCCTATGGACTCAGGACTACAATTTGCGCTCGTAACATCCCGCAATGCTATAAATCACTTCAGTGTTCCTTAAGGAGGAGGCTGTATACGCCCGTTTGGGACTGGGTCAGGGAAAAAAAATCGACAAAGTAAATTTTATTGTGCGTGGATGGCTGTTCAACATTCGTCTGGTTATGGCGAAAGAATTAGGAGGTGAGCAGATAGCCGCGCTTGACGTGGTCCACAGAGGCCAGCGAATGTTGTGAAATCCGCATGCACATCACCCATGCGCTTTATCCCGCGATATCCCGGATATCGAGCCCATCGCGCCACACTCCCGCTCAGTTTGCAATGTGCCGCCAAATTATTTTCCGCGCCTACCGCACCACTCCCAGCTTTTCACAAATAACGATGCACCCGGTGAAAGGGCTTCCTCAGCCGCTGATGCTAACACGCTGCCCGAGCAGAGACTGGAAATTCGGAGTTTAGAGCGCAGCTCCTAAATGGCCGTTTATGCAAGTTGAGTGCTGTCTGCGTTACTTTTATCCTTAAAGTGTGCAGAGGACGCGTCCAGAGATACCGTAATTGGAAACACAGCGCTCCATGAGCGGAGATCTGTCTGTGGTGGGTGGGAGATGACAGAGTTGTCTGTAACGACACATACACGAATTATTTGCCGAAATATATTTCAAAATCAAAATACGTAAAAAGCTGCCTCATATTTCGCTTTAGGAAGTATTGTAATCATTTATGAATATTTTTAGCTCTTTAGAGTCGCTGTTTTCAAAATGTGAAACCGTAATAATCCGTGTTTTAAAATTGGATGTCAGTGATGGCATATATTTTTTGAGCTGCTTGAAGGGAGACAAATCCCACACCTCAGCTAAAAGTGCGGCGTCCGCGCGCGCAGTTCTACGCGAATTGAATCGAGAGAACAAGCTGAATATATTAAAACGCAAATCAGATCGACCATGTGTGGCGCTGCGTTTCGTATAAGCGCTGAAAAAAAAAAAAAAAAAAAGACAACGTACCACAATACGACCTGGCGCGCTCGCGCTATGATTGAAGTGTTGTCTGGGTGAAGGACGGAATAAAAAGTTTTTCTCGTTATACCTTTGTGCGAAGGCGCACACTCCACAGGTGTGGCTAGAGTAGGTTGAAATTTGCATAGATATGGGAAACCGCGTCGAGAAGGTTAAAAGAAAAAAAAAAAGAAAACGGGGGAAACCTGTTATTCATGCAACCGCCCCGAGACTTTTTCTTTCAGTAAAATTTGGCTCTCAGCTCTCCTAATTTTCCTGAAAATTCAGGCTGTTGCCTCCAAAATCCGGCCTCTTATATCACCCGTCAGGTATCCACTGGAGCACTCTGTGATTAGTATCACTTGGCTTGTCTTGGCTTCGACTTTGTGTCTACAGCAAAATCCGTAGACCGTGGCTAGAGTTCCACCGTGCACGCAAATTCATGACAGCTTGGGGTTCTTGCGCCGTATAACCGGATGAATAATGATAAATGTGTTTTTTTTTATGCGCGAACGCATTGAAATTCTTTGCTCCTGCTTTTGAAGAGCGGCGCGATGGAAAGTAGCGAAGCAGAACAAAGTTAAAAGCAACCAAAGAACACATTGTATCAAGTCTCTTCAATTTCTGCGTGCTGAGAACTTACTTTCCTTCTAATAGAACCATTTGGCCCAGATTGACATCCTAGTTTTTCTTGTTTTTTACGCGACGACACGTAGTTCGCAATTTGTGCGTCAACGTCGCCCAGAGAACGAACTTTGCTCTCAAGATTACGGCTAATACATGATAGGCACTTTGCGAAACAAAATGGCCAAAACGTCAGTTTTTAGTTTTCAAGCAATGAATAACTTAATTCCTCGCCTGCAAACCTTGCACTTCAGCGGTGCTAATTTGACGCCGTTATTCTACGCGAGCATTAGCATTTATACCTACGCGAATGCTTCACTCGCTTTCCGCCAACATGGAGTTTGAAACTCGAGAAATCCTACCGCTTGTAGAAGCAGTGGGTGGAATTTTCCAAGCCTCATTTCACCGGTGAGCCGGTAATGTGTGAACACGACGGGCGCCCGAGAATTTCCTGCTGTTTCAAAGTAACCAAAATTCCCTCTAAGAAAAGTCGAGATTATACAAATAAAAATAAATGATAACGAGCGACATATTTGGTTTTGGATTAAACTGGAAAGGATGAAATGAGGCCCACAGACTCAGAAAATCCGGCGGAGTATTCCTAATAATAGGCTTCGGTGAAAAAAAAAAGAGCTGCAGCGTGCAACATGTACACCCGGCGTCAAATGTTTCCGGGACGCGACTTTAAAAATCGAAGCGAATTCCCCTGCTGCCTTATGGTTTAGAACTTGATTTTTTTTTTCCCAAGCGAAGAAAAAAACTTAGGAGCATCATCCCCATACGCATAGCACAAACGTGGCCACCAGGCGGTGGGAAATTATGTTCCACTTTCGAAATCGCGTCCCATAAACTTTTGACGACGGTTTTAAAGGGATCCTGCAACACTTTCGATGAGCGCTTTCACGCTTTCCTTCGCGTCTGGAACCATGCACTGCGAAAGTGGTAGTTATCGCCAGCACGGAGCGGCTTTGCGTGATTTGCTCGTCACACCATATACGCCTTCCATGTCTTCTTTTTTTTAGGGGCGAAGCTCCTAAAGCCATGGGTCTGTCCATCCCATGTGTCTCGTGGTACGTGACCGCCGCATGCTTTCGGAGTGTCGCCAAAGTGGACCGCGTTGCACGCGCCAAGAACCGGCTCGCAACCGGCAGCGCAAACTCGACCGGGAGCGCGAGCATGTCTGTGTTCGCCAACGGAGGCGCGAGCGCACGTGCACTGCGAGGGGGGTACGCAAGAGATCACGCCACGAACGCAGGCAGTCGTTCTCGGAGATCGAACGAGACGCAAGGACCTTTGCTCGTTTCCTCTCGTCTTGTTCGGGCACAAGTTCGCCCTAAATAAAAGTTCTTTCTTTACCGTTGTGTCCCATCCTACGTGACAAATTGTGGTGGAGGTGCGGGGTAGTCCTCGATGGCGCGGGGTCTTTCACCAGGTCTGGGCCTGGGAGCATTGACTCCGAAGCCCCGTAGCCCGAGTTCCCTGTAGGGACACCGACGGTACATGTGTCCTGCCTCGGCACAGTGGTAACAGAGGGGGAGTTGATCGGGCAACGAGTCACCGGATGGAGGAGGTGGTTGTTGGCGACTTCCCCAAACGCCTCTGGTTGCACTTTGACGACGCTGCGACCGGTAAGCTTACTCGTCTTGACTCCAAGCCACTGATGCTGGAAGCCAGGCGGAGCGGTCACGCCATCCACGATTCTTGGGTTCCCATCGAACATAAACCTGCCACAGTAACCCTGGATCGCAAGCTTGGCATTACTTGCAAGAGAAAGCAGTTCCCCCTTGTTCAGGCCAGTGGCATTACGGTCCACAAGTCACAGGGGGGAACGTACTCGTCAGTCGTCTACGAATACGGCAGAACGCACCCCCAGAAGTTGGTGTACGTCGCACTCAGTCGATGCACCAACTTAAATAACCTGCATCTCACGAACGCTAAAGGAGATCACAGATTCTACCACACAGATACAAATCAAGACATGGCGATGCTGCAGTCTTACGTCTTGCTTAATGATGTAATGGGCGAACTTTCACGGGAGAGTTACGGTTACCGATGATCTCCCCCTCTCGAGCTTCGCCCCACTTATCATCATTCATTCCGTGGATATGGCGTGATTTTTTATTTTTGTGGCTTTAAAAAAAAGCTGCTATCGAAAAGCGTTCATTGCTGCAACTGAAGAAAAACCGGCCAACAGCCGCTACGTGGCCTTAGTGATGTAATTCGAGCGGTCGGAGAACGCCAACACCTGGAAAGAAAAAAATCTTTTGAGCAGGTTTACAAATTATCTTACGGGCATAGAGCAGTAATTTTTGGCTGAGGTACTTTGCGACTCCCTAATCTATGTACTGGTCGTGTTTGGTGAGTACGTTCTGCAAGCATTTAAGATTTCAAAAAAAAAGTTGAAGCAAGTGTTGCAGGGTCCCTTTAACTATAACGAAGAAATAAACTACGTGGGATGCAGGCTCAGCGATAAATCGATAAATTTGTACCTTATTCCCGGCCTAGGTTACGAAGCACAGCGTAATATTTGCAGGCGCGTTTCACACGGCATAGCATTAAATGATGTTTGGGCGTCTAGGAAGCGGATAGACGAGCTTCGGTAGCTGAAACCGCCCCGCCGTGTTCTGTTCCCGATAGCACGGTATCGTGGTGGATGAAAACAAGAATTCGTACGGAAAGTTGGGCAACTTGGTGCTGGGACAACTGGGGCATATTTTCTAGCGCAAAAAAGACGGGAACTTCAAGAAAAATACGGACGGGACAAACGCTACTAACGAGACTTGCAGTGGGCTTCTCACATGGTTCCGTTTTTGCTCCGATTGCAATTTCCGATACCGCTTGGCGCCTCGAGACACAAACGCAAGCTGATATACTTTGTTCATTCGCTACAAAAAGGGCGTTATCTTTAAAAATATGCATCTAAAAAAAATTGGGAAAGCTCAGGCGTACACAAAGTGGGGTTAAATTCAAGTGACCAGCCCGCTAGTTGCGGCAATGCGCTGGGAACTATTCTGGTTGTTTTCTAGGAGATCCTACCCGTCAGGAAGAAACGTTCCGTATACCGGCGAGGCACCGTAAGCTATATTTTGGCCTGGGAAATGGTGGTGGGAAGTTAGAACACAGGACTGAAATATTGGCTTGTTTTAAATTTCCGCAGCACCAAGAAGTTTATAAAAAGAGCAGCCGTAATGTTTGTCCTCGTGGCTTGTTCTGTTCCCCCGTTAGAGCGAGAGCATAAATTTGCTGGTGCGTAGGACGCGTCTCGACAGCCTTCGTGGTTTTGTTCTTTATACTTTGTTCCCCCGAAAGTCGCCAAGGCAATTCATTTCCCTAAGGCAGCACCTCCACAAGGATTTCGAGAGGGAAAAAAAAGGAAGTGGCCGGTCGTTTTTCCCGGCATGACGCAGTGCCGTCTACTGGTTCTGCGGCTTTTTAAGTCTCCGCTCTATCCCCATGGTGTCGACGAAGGTCCACTCATTCTCTTTTCGTGAGGAAGCCGAAGAAAAAGGACCTGTCAAACTACAATGCAGACGCAGTTAGTTGTACCACAGGTCTCTTACTTCTGAGACTTGCCTCTCTCTCTCCCCCTCTCTCTCCTTTTACATACATGCATGCATACATACATACATACATACATACATACATACATACATACATACATACATACATACATACATACATACATACATACATACATACATACATACATACATCAAAGATGCAGTCCTTATTGACAGTGCTATTCGGCTACTTGAAGGTGCTTTATAGCGCTGAATGAGGCTTCCGATCACGGCGGATCGAGTTTGATTTCTTCATTTCTGTATCATACAAAAATGACAATCACCTCATTCAGCGCTATTAGGCACCTTCAAGTAGCCGAATAGCACTGACAATAAGGAGTGCATTACTGCATGTTTAACGTGTTCTTGCGGTATCCTTCGTCCCATATATTTCTGTTCAGCACATTACCCGCTCATGACAGGCTGTAGACGGTTGAAAAGAAGGTCCCCTTCTCCCCGTGTAGTCAGAGTGGCGCTGGCTACCACCCTCAAGCGTCAGATACAATTCTAGTAAATATAAATACACCAGAAGTGAAGGAGAACACAGTCGCCCAGATAGCCGAATTGGTAAGGCATTCGACATGTAATCGAAAGGCGTGGGTTCGGTCCCCACTCTGGGCGCGTGTTTTCTTTCTTTTCTTTCTTTCTTCTGTATATTTAAAAAAAATGTTTACTTCATTAACCGTAGTGAAAAAGAAAAGAGCCTAACCACACCCCTATGCCTCCTTTGGCGTTGTAGACTGCTGACCTATCTTTCTGTATTTCCTCAACGAGCCCTCATTTCCTTACTATATTATTCTGCGAAAGCCTAGCGAGGGTCTCGGTTGTGGCAGCCTTGATGCCTAGGTAGCATAAGAGGTCTTCCCGCCAGTTACCCGCTCATGACAGGCTGTAGACGTTTGAGTCACGCCCCGGGGGTTGAAAAGAAGGTCCCCTTCTCCCCGTGTAGTCAGAGTGGCGCTGGCTACCACCCTCAAGCGTCAGATACAATTCTAGTAAATATAAATAGCCCAGAAAGTGAAGGAGAACACAGTCGCCCAGATAGCCGAATTGGTAAGGCATTCGACATGTAATCGAAAGGCGTGGGTTCGGTCCCCACTCTGGGCGCGTGTTTTTCTTTCTTTCTTTCTGTATATTTAAAAAAAAAATGTTTACTTCATTAACCGTAGTGAAAAAGAAAAGAGCCTAACCACACCCCTATGCCTCCTTTGGCGTTGTAGACTGCTGACCTATCTTTCTGTATTTCCTCAACGAGCCCCTCATTTCCTTACTTTATTATTCTGCGAAAGCCTAGCGAGGGTCTCGGTTGTGGCAGCCTTGATGCCTAGGTAGCATAAGAGGGCTTCCCGCCAGTTACCCGCTCATGACAGGCTGTAGACGTTTGAGTCACGCCCCGGGGGTTGAAAAGAAGGTCCCCTTCTCCCCGTGTAGTCAGAGTGGCGCTGGCTACCACCCTCAAGCGTCAGATACAATTCTAGTAAATATAAATAGCCCAGAAAGTGAAGGAGAACACAGTCGCCCAGATAGCCGAATTGGTAAAGCATTCGACATGTAATCGAAAGGCGTGGGTTCGGTCCCCACTCTGGGCGCGTGTTTTTCTTTCTTTCTTTCTTCTGTATATTAAAAAAAATGTTTACTTCATTAACCGTAGTGAAAAAGAAAAGAGCCTAACCACACCCCTATGCCTCCTTTGGCGTTGTAGACTGCTGACCTATCTTTCTGTTTTTCCTCAACGAGCCCCTCATTTCCTTACTATATTATTCTGCGAAAGCCTAGCGAGGGTCTCGGTTGTGGCAGCCTTGATGCCTAGGTAGCATAAGAGGTCTTCCCGCCAGTTACCCGCTCATGACAGGCTGTAGACGTTTGAGTCACGCCCCGGGGGTTGAAAAGAAGGTCCCCTTCTCCCCGTGTAGTCAGAGTGGCGCTGGCTACCACCCTCAAGCGTCAGATACAATTCTAGTAAATATAAATAGCCCAGAAAGTGAAGGAAAACACAGTCGCCCAGATAGCCGAATTGGTAAGGCATTCGACATGTAATCGAAAGGCGTGGGTTCGGTCCCCACTCTGGGCGCGTGTTTTTTTTCTTTCTTTCTTCTGTATATTTAAAAAAATGTTTACTTCATTAACCGTAGTGAAAAAGAAAAGAGCCTAACCACACCCCTATGCCTCTTTTGGCGTTGTAGACTGCTGACCTATCTTTCTGTATATATATATATATATATATATATATATATATAAATATAGATATATATATATATATATATATATATATAGTATATATATATATATATTGTGTGTGTGTGTGTGTGGTTTGTGTGTTTCCTCTTTGATGCTGTGTTGCTTTGCTGTATGTTGCATTTCACCCCCCTCTAATGTTGCGTCTGTTTGCCGAATGGACACCCTATTGCAGGCGCCACAGATCGCACGCTATTAAAAATGGCCTCTTCAATTAACTGGCTCTATAAGTAGTTCAGAAAGGTGCATCTCATATTTAAGCCAGAAGACTTACCGGCTAGTGCGGCGGAATGGGTCCTTATGTTCAGAAAGATGAAGTACCCCCGATTTTCGCGCATCTTAATGTTATCATCATCGTTTCTTTGCCCCGGTTTTTTGTCTTGTGGCTTTTCATGGCAAATTTTATAAATTCACATTCTTGTCCTAAATTACCACCGCATGCTTCTTCGTCTGAAGCAGTGGCAATTTAAATGCGTTTTTTTTTTTTTCATTTTACATGCGTACAGAAAGTCAACGGTGTGGCTTCTAGTGGCGCAATGTCCTCTTCCAGCCCTAAACTAGACAAAAAATGTCATTGATTAACAGAAGCGTCTCTCTGCGCATGTTTAGTTTCGTTTTGTTCTGTTTTGTTAACTGGCACTCTGTCTTATTTTTCCTTCTTTCGACAGCAAAGAAATCGCTCTTCTAAGTCCCTCGAGAAGTCTGAGAGTACGCAAGATTTGGTCGCGAGCTTTTTCGCTTCAAAGTGGCGTGTCTCACACTCGATTTTTTAAGGTCGTCCCAAAGCTGTTTCGAAACCTGCAAAGCCGGCCATCAACCCCAAACTTTTTTCACAAAAGGCAGCAGCAGGCAGCGCATCCTATTGTACTGTCCTTCAATTCTTCGGCGAAAACTGGGAATGAAAGTTTCGGGTGCTTTTTCTAGCTCCGAGAGTCAGTCCGCAGTCTACTCACGATTTGCGACGGCAAAAGAGGGATGAGCAAACGTTTTTTTTTTTTGCTCTTCTTTTTTTCACCTGCCCCCTTTTTTTACCGATGACCACAGCGCCTCACATTTTGCGGTGCAACGCTCCATAGATAAATGCAGCTAAAAGAAGCGCATTGGCGATGGTCTAAAACTGACAGGGCTCGCGTGAACTCTGTATGCTGGTACCGAAAGAAGGAAACCACTTCACAGCTTAACAGATAAAATATGTGTGCTGATATTTGTGTTCTTTCGGCATACATTTCAACCGTTGTTGTTTTTTCTACGCGAAAGGGGGGGGGGGGGGGAGTTATACCTAGCGCTAGCTTCGGGATTCAGGTGCATATATGAGTGGGTGTACCTTTCTTGTCTCTCTCTTTTTTTTTTTTTTTTGGACTGGGTGGTAAGCCCAGTACGGATAGGGACTTTTGAGATTTCACGGAAATATTATCTGTGACCAACAGTTTCATTTTGTCGCAGAAGGACTTGGTGAAATTTTGAACTTGGATTTGGTGAAATTTTGTCCTTACGTGCGCCCAGCAGAAATCACTTCAAATGTCTTTTGGGGCGGGTGGCGTCAACCAATCACGACGACTGCCTTAGCGTTGCACATTGCAGCAGTCGCAAAAATAAATTATGATATTTCTTGCCTATGCTTAAGCTTTTTTGTGCAAATAGAAACGGTGGTATCGATTTTATCTTGTTTTGGTTTTACGTATGTTCTTTAAGAGTCACTAGATTTGATAACAAAACATAAAAAAAACTTTCTCTGCAGCATCCGGTGTGCGAAAGTGTAACAACGAAAAAAAGTAACTGCAAGAAAATGGACACTGATGACTACGGATAAGGGAAAACGCATAAATCGTCAAGACAGGTGCAAACTGTCCATAAAATAAAGGTAGGAAGGTGCACGTCTTCGTTACGGATGAAAATTCCAGCCTTTCAGCGACCAGCCAATGGGTAACGGTAGCTCACATAACATAATTCCCGCGGCTTCCACAATGCGCCACACATTGTCTGCTCGTCTAGATCGGTTGATGCTCGCGCGATAACCTTCAAATTGACCCCTACTCCAGGTCACGAATTCTGTTCGCTTCAACCACTCGACAGTTGAACGGTATTCACCAAATTACGTACACTCATGGCTAAAAGCGGTGTTGCACATATTAAAAAAAAAGTTGTATTCAGGCAGGTATGTGGGCCGTTGTTCTGTTTGTTCATCATCTTCCTCGTTGTGAACGAAGCTGTGCATTGAGTGGCGCATTTGCACCTAAACACAGTCGTAAACCTGTGGCGCACACGAAGCTTCTCCTTTCTTGGTTTTTGTTGAATCAATCTTGAAATACTTGAATTACCGGTTTGGCGCTTCAGTTATTCTACCCAAGCTGGTGCCCTTTTAACGCCTCAACGGGACACGAAAGCGACTAGTAATCATTGTTTTATTACCTTTTTAGATTAACATCTAAAATGCGTAATGAGTTTTTTTGATGAATTTTTAAGCCATTTTAAAGCGAATCTTTCTATGTCTTACTGATTGCCTTCGGTGTCCCAACATAACGCACTGCACGAAAGCCAACTTGGCACAATGGGTTTCACACAACAGTGATGATGATAAGAGAAGGCACATGAAGAGCCTCAAGAAAAAAACGCTTCCCGGGGTCGGAATCGAACCTGGCGCCCTCGCGTTATGAAGCAGACTCTATCCGGTTGGTTGCAACATTCCGACACGCTCGAAGCAGTTTGGATTTTGGACCTCGACTCAGGTTGCATTGGAGAAAGCCTCGCGTATTCACCATCTTTCTCTTAAGAAAGGGATTTTATTCTTAAACCGTAAAGTGCGGTCGAAGGGACCGTTTCTCTCGCGAAATTCTCCTCCGCCATGTTGCGGTTTATTTATTCTGTCTGCTCATGTTTTACCGGTTTTTATGTACTTTTTAAAAAGAGGTCCCCCCACAGTGATAAACTACGTAACCTCTTGTTGCATTCCTTACCAATTTATGTTCTATATAATTGCAAACTTCCTAATAAACTTCAACTTCAGGCCAGCCACGAATAATAGCCATTATTAAGACATTACCAAACACTTCCGTGGCCCTTTGATTGCGCCTTCCACAGTCAGCATGTCTTCTCCCAACGCACCAAAGTCAAGCGGCAAGACCAGCTTCAAAGGGTTTGGCAAGCTGACCATCGACGGCGACTCCAGACCACCCGATTTAAGCGCCTTCGCGTCGTCGCGGTAGCACGAAACGTGAGCTTATACACTACAGATAACCCTAGCTGGGTAGTGCTCTGAGCAAACTGAGGAACACTTTTCCCGCCGGCCATTTATCGATTTGTGTCTGAAATAAAGTTATCGACACGTTCTTATTCGCGTCACTTGTAGCCTTTGAGACGAGAAAAGCAGCGAATATTATCACGACAGAAATGACATGGGGTTCCAAGGTTGACGACATGGATATCAGTCATACCGAAAACAGGCGAGGCTTAGCATTCGCATTCAAAGCGGCGTTCCGGCCTTCCAGTGAAGCCTTTTTATCGCATCGCCGCGTGTACGCCTCCACAACGGATGGCAGCACTTACCGCTAAGCCGAGTCCATAAACCCCTTTGCCTCCGGTAAACCCGAGATCCTTGCCATCTCTCCATTTTTCCTCTGCACACAAGAAAGAGATCACTTGAATACCAGTGGATGGCTTCGGCCAAGCGAAAAGTCGGGCTTTGTGGAGAAAATAAAAAAAAAACACCTCTATCCCTTCTCATCTATATCGTAACTATCCCGAATTTCTAGCTCTTGCAGTGCAGGCGCTTCTGAAGCGCTCGAAGGATGAAGAAACAGAGAAAAAAAGAAAAGTCAGAGATGTACGGCGTAGGTTCGCTGCTACAAAGCTAGGTAATCTCATCAAACACTGCGGTATTTTCAGTTCCAGGCTGCGGCGTGATTCCTTCAGAAGCGATGTTGTAGGAGCCAACTTACAGGGGCCGTTTTGCAAAAAAGTAAGAATGTGAGAGCGATACAAACAGATGAAAAAAATCCACTTTAAAATAGGCGAAAGGCGATTTGTGTTGTATAACCGCGTGCGAACTAAACTGAAATGCTGTGTGATACGAAAACAAGAACGACGCGGAACGGGCTCAGAAAGAAACAAAATTGGGAACGGAGGAAGATATCGCAGCCAGGCACACGCGAGACGGGAGTTTATTCCTTAGTGGTCCTTCCCCTTTCCTTCTCCGACATCGTTTCTTTTTTTTCCCCCGTTTTCTCTTTTTGTCGGCATTCTTTTATCGCGTTCCTGGCAGCCCACAGCGGAAGCTGCTTTTTGTAAGTATATAGGGCGAACGGGAAGCGCTAAGCGATTCGCTGCCTGCATGCCTTTGCTCTTGAAGGGCGTCCCAGCCTCCTGATTTGGGAAGAAAAGGATGATACCCGCGCAAAGGAGAGGGAAACGGTGGAGCGGGACTTCACTTTAGGTAGATGGGAAGGGGGAGCGAAAATGTGACACCGACGACGACAAGAGGACAGGATGGGAATTGTTTTCCGGCCGGGAACCTCATTAAAATGTGACAATCGACGCTTGCGTTTATTCTAGTTCCGCTGCCCCGTTCCGTCAGTGCGCTCATTCTCTGATCATTTCCCCTCCTTCCCTCCCGATAATAAATATTTATATATGGTGAGGTATCTTCTGTTGCGCCACACTCTTTTTCTTCTGCACCGCCATTGTTACTTTGTTATTTCGCCCCGCCCCCGGTACGAGATAAACCATTGTTTCTTTGATTTATTTCATTCTTTGGCTGTCTTAACAGCGTATTGTTTTTGTACGCTTTGGTTGTACGTGCTTGGTGGTGATGGGCCCCTTCCACGGCTACCTCTATTACATTCTTCGTTGGGAACATACTGTCACTTCATCGGTCCGTTAACTTTAAAATAAAACACTTACTTTTATTTATTTTATCCTCTATAAGAATGTCATGAAACGCGTCGCTAAAGCGTTGACATTCATTTCAACCTATTCGTTTCGCTCGTAAACACACAGTCCCGTCCTCAAAGTTCGCTTCGTTCCATTACGACGTCTCGTCTTCATTCAGCTGTCCGTTCAGTAGATTCTGGAAGCACCGCTCCAGCTTCGCCTTCAGTATATTTCTTTTCGCAATCATGTTTAGTTTCTAACGGTGACCTCCCCCTTTTCCCCTCTGTCATTCGGTGTCGCTATCTTTTCCGCTTCCGGACTGGAATTGCGGAAATAAAATTAACGTTTATTCCGTGATTGCCTAATGCGGCAGTTGTGTTCGCGTTTTCTCTGTCTTCGCTGAGATTGTAACAGTCCCTGTCACCACCAACTTACACGCCCCTCACCACCTCCCACGATATTTTATTTTCATTCCGTGCATCTGCTGTCTGTCCACCTCGGAACACAAAACTCTCTCTCTCTCTCTCTCTCTCTCTCTCTCTCTCTCTCTCTCTCTCTCTCTCCTCTCTCTCTCTCTCTCTCTCTCTCTCTCTCTCTCTCTCTCTTTGTGTAGGCCTCACTTTCCACGGCCTCTTCGCAAACTTTGGTACGGCACCACCACGTCCTTCTGTCAACCGTACGAGCTAGCAGGCAAAAGAACTGGCTGGCGCCGCTTTGCTGCCATGCTACGGCTCCGCTTTTGTTGTTGTTGTTGTTTCTGAAATCTGTTTGTTGCAGGATGCTCTAGGCTCTCCCGACACTATATATCGCCTGATACGTTTGAAATCCGCGGCAGACTTCGCCCTTGTTTCGATCACAGCATTCTACACTTCCAAATTCCGACGTAAATTACTGCCCTTTGGTCTGCTGCTCGAGGGGCGAGGGCCGATGCACTTTATTTGTAATGCTCATGAATGATCCGCTTTACTTTATTTCCATCGAATGCCCCTCTCCTCCCTTTTTCTCTCTCCCTCTCGCTTTAAGAGAGACTATAGCGAATTTTGTCGTCTTGGGGTGGTGACAGATAGGTGCCAGTGCGCGGAACGTAATACAGCCATTAAAAACGCATCTGTCTTACCTCCACCGATTTAAATCGCTTTGATAAAGCCCACTTCATCAACAGGCATGTTGTTTCAAGGCCAAGAAGCTCAATTTATCATTCAAATTCGACGTCGCCCAGCATTGTTTTTTGTCGGGCAAAATGTAGTGTCCAAAAAAAAAAAAAAAAGACGAAGTGCTCGACACTCTTCTCCACCCTGGCTGAAAAGCACCTTCAGCGCTCTCCGATTCACGGAGAAACGCGAATCCTTACTTTGGCCAATGGAAATGAACGAAGTATGATTTGTTGAAGTGACGAAATCGGTCTTTCGACTGCGATCACGTTGCGCCCTGTCCTGATTCGCGCTTTGGGTTGCGCGGCGGATGGTGGGAAAAGCTTCGAGTCTCTGCCGTCGTGCTATCTCTACTTCCCAGGTGCGTTGCAGACAAAGTTGATTTTCGGCGAACGTAAAGCTTATAAGTTGGGCGTTCCGCTTCTTCTCTTCATTGCATATTCATTTTTTGTACTTCTAAGTGGTCATATTCACATGGCCTTACGAAACGTGGTAAGGTCCTAAATTTTTTGGCGTTATTTTCTAGACCCCTCCCTTTTTCCACCTTCCCTCCCGCCCTTCCTCCTCCTCCTCTCCTCTCCATTAAATCTACTCCCAGAAAGAACAACTGCGCAATTGTAGGAGTGCATAGCATTTGCCTTAGTCGTACCGCTGGAATTTAACCCACTGGGAACTATTTTTAGCATTACCTCTATTACGTCACAGCCGACATAGTGTAGCCTGTAACTTAAAATCTTTAGTACTTATTGTTAATGTTTTAAAACCCTACTGTCTGAGCTGGAATGGGGTTGAGTGAGCTACAGAGCCGGTTCTTTCAAATTAAGTAAGGTTGTATTCTGTCTTTATGGCCCTCTTACTACATTCAACAAATCGCTAGTACACTAGTACCCAGCACAACACAACGCGCTCGTACTAAACCTCCTGCAATCGGGGTAAAAAGGGTAATATCCTCCTGGGAACCCCGTCTTTGTAAAGAGAGACTCTCGTTATCGCTCGAGTTTTGTTATCGGTGAAGTTCCTACGGTGTCTTTGCATTATTAAACCACTCCGAGCTCTTCAGTGCCGACACATGTCAGAGAACGCCTTGTCTGCAGCAGGATCCCGGCGGGACAAAAGCGGAGGAGCGCGAGTGCGCAACTGCGAGGTGAGAGATTGTTCATGGGGCGTCACTTTAATCAGCATGGAGCTTAATGACCTTGCCGCAGCGCGGAAGAAATGGAGGCGGAAGGGCATGCGAGGTTTAGTAATTATGCAGCAGTAAAAGCGAGAAAGCTAGTACGGACTGTGGCATCTTTGTGCCACATGTGGTTACGCCGAACAAAGGCACGGTCCTAGATAGACCGCTGTATTGGAAGCTTCGACCCATGTATAGTCTCTGTAATACCTGGGATACACGAGCGTTTCGAAGGCCTTTGAGACGAATGTGTTTTGACTCAAATGACCCCTTTGGGGTGTGATTTGACGTTTTTAAAAGGAATTTCAAAGGCGTTTTTGAAAGCCATTTGACTGAAATGCCATTTCAGGCGAAGGAGGACGACATCCGACTTTATGAATTCTCAAAGGCCTTCGAAAAGCGAACGGTCGTACTCTCGGGAGCAGTTTCTGCATGCCGTAATTACAAAAACAATTGTGCACGAGTAAAAATTAGGGTTCAAAGTGCCGAGCTTCATAATTTCTCACTTGTTTTTGTTTACTATTACTCGCTGCTCTACGATCACAAGGTAACTTGGTAGCATCAACACCGGCGCTGCGAATAAAAGAAAAAAAAAACTGGCTGTCAGAACATGTTTTGTGCGCGCTTGTAGAGTGCTATCAATTTGATCGGTAATAACTGTGTTTTGCTTATTTTACTCTAAAATTAAATTATTGTCAATAACGAAACAGGGACAGCAGTGGCGACACCAAAAATATGGCGGGCGAACGCGCGATCTTTCAACTGCCTTTGAGTACTGTCGTGTAGATCGGCGGAACTCCTTCCACTTCGGAATGGCATTTGCAATTTCGAAGGTCATTCCACTGAAATGTCCTTTCAAACGCTCGTGAACCACAGGTATAACGTATGTGAAATGTCAAACGCTGTGGCGTTTTGTATTTGCTTCTTCGTTAGCAGTAAGGACGCCATCTAGCGAATACGGCTGTTCATTTAAGAGCCTTTTATTACTTACCAAATACGGCGGCATGTACACTCATAAAGGCAACCCGTCACGTGTTATAGATAAACGGGGCGGGCGGGTGGTAAAATTTTGGGGGCGGGGGGAGTCGCCAACATCGCTTATCCACTAAAACACGGCGGCATTGTTGCTGTTACCTGTCTGAAGCTGGGGGGAAGCAGACAGGAAGAGGCCGGAGAAAAAGTGGAGAGGGAGGGGGTGAAGTGAGCGCATTTCGTCAAAAAAAAAAAAGATCGTACGCACAATGACACAGATAGCACCTGCCCCCCCCCCCCCCCCCCCCCCCTGCCTTTCCCCCGTTCCGTCCGGAATGAATCCCCGTTAACTTTTTACTCTTTACCATGAACGTACGAACGCATGCGGGTCGTTGTCATTCGGCAAGGTTCGCCAACGTAAATCAGAAAACGCAACACAGTCGTGGCACGGCGGTGTTCAATCTGGATGTAAAGGAAGGCGCAACTTTTTTGCTCCCAAAAAGAAGGAAAGAAGCGTTAAGCTACATTCGGGGCCAGTAGAAAAAATTCGAGCGCTGTTCGTGAGTGTCATATAAGGCCATGAATGAGGATACCCAGTGATCCCTGCGCCATCGCAGGGACCAATAAAGGCGCTTCCGCGCCGTAAACCCGTCGCTGCGGTGATGGCGCCTTCGCCTTATTAATCCGAGGCAGCTCTCGGAAAGGGATAATCTGCGGAGCCAGGCTTTGGGAAGCACCCATCGGTATTACCGTGGCCTTCTTCATAGCGGAAAGGCAGGCACGATACACAAAGCCAAGCCCGTTCTTCGCCAGCGTTATCTACAGTCAGGTTCGGAGGTCGAGCATTACTCAGCGAAAGTCCGAGGCATAAAACCGGGAGCACGGAGGAAGCCAGAGAGAATGCGTGAAGCTAACGAGGAAAAGTGGAAGAAAAGCGAAAATGCGGCAAAGGAGGCAACCTTATTTCCGGATCGCGGATCCCCGGATTCCGAACATTCCTCGGTTTTTGCCACGTCGGGTTCGGCTTCGCCGCATGACTGCCGCTCCCTCTGTGGGTTCACACTTCCTGGCAGACCGCGATTCAGAAAGAAACAGCACGACGGGCAGTGCGCTTGGAACAATGTCGTCTCTTCGTCCGCAGGAAACGGAGAGGAGGAGTGTAAGTTCCGGAAGCCTCGAGAGCGGTGGTCGTGTTTTCTTGCTGGCTTTATGGACGGATATCATCATTTTCGTTCATTTTCTCCTTTCAGCTGACGTTCTGCGGTCGAGGCCGATAAAGCGGAATGTCTACGGAAGAGTGCTTCCCTTTTCTTTCCCGTTTTTTTTTATTGCTCCTATTCTTTTGGTTGTGTCGGAGTCTCCCATTACCTTGCATAACTTTCGTGCTTATCTTGCGTGGGGAGATGTTTCCAGGACCTTCAGTAAAAAAAAAAAAAACAATTTTGCACCTTCATTGCTTTGGGGAATGGATTTTATGGGGGACACAGTCATACTCGGGAGAAGAATCCATCCATCGCAGGAGATGTTTGCCTTGGGTGTAAAATAACGACAAATACTGGATAGTTGAGGGCTATAGCGTTCGCTGTTTCGTACGGCAGACACTTTACAACACTTAGATTAAGTCTTCATGAGGCAAAAATAACATTGCAAAAATGTGGTGCGGGCTTCTCAAAAGCAAAAGAAAAAAAAAGGCAATTGCGACATTACACGGGCTCCAGGAAAGGAAATCGTTTGGGAACAACGAAAGCACTAAGTTCCGGCCTGTCCTGTTCACTGCTTCTCACTCTTTTATTAAAATTTAAAGAGGGGAGTATGGGAATTCCCTTTTGCTTTCACTTTGTATCGCAATTAGGTCATGCAAATGGTAGAAATACAAAATAGCACGAAATATCCTGCTCTTTAAACGAACAGACCTGGCAAAGTAACACACGGTTCGTACCGAAGTTTGCCTCAACCTCGCCACGTGGCATTACATAACACCTTCCGATCATTAAACAGCCCGATGCTGCTAAGTACAGTTCGATAAGTTTTTCACCACTTACTGTGCCCCTGTCCATACTCCGTGGCACTCTTGGCCTTTTCGAAGCTATCCCTTCGGGGATGGCAATTTCGATGGCAAACACCCGCATGTTACTGCATCTCTGAACACTTGGATCTAAGCTCGTCGACGAACGAGCACTCAGATAGCTCTGTTACGAAACATCCGCATATACGCTGTTACGAAAGAAGCGTGAACACCGTAAAAAAGCTAGAATGTATCCGCTGAACGAATGCGTTAATATACGCTAAATGTATTCGCAAGTGCAGTTACGAAAGACGTTGAAAATAGCGCGGGTCTGAAAGAGTAATATTGGTTTTCTTCGAAGCTCCCTGCTTCGATGGCAGGTTTGCTTACCGCAGTCCCTAATCAAAAAATCTCCCCCACAGCGCTCTGTTCCCACTTCACAAGTCAAGAACAGGCGCCACGCTAACGAAAGCCTACGTTAAACAGGCCGATCGCCAACGAGTAACTGAGATGACCAGGACATCGGTGTGTCAACGAAATTGTAGTCGTCCCTTAATTTCAAGAAACTTTGAACCAAATACCCTGAAGGAGGGCTGTATTTTATTTTTTCCTTACTACTACTCTCCTCTCCTTCTCTACACCTCCTACCTTTTTCCCTATCCTTTCCCCGCAGAGTAGCATGCCGACTAACTGATGTAGGCAAACCTCTCTGCATTTTCCTCTTTCATAAAGAGTTTCTCTATATCTCTCCAGCTTAAGTTCCTACTTAGAAGACAAAAGACCAGTCATGAAATATCCACTGCGTGACTGTGAATGGTTGCAACTTACCCGGAGCCAGCAGACCAAGGATCTTCTTACATAAGGAAGACCCACGGGCCAGAAATTCCGCGGTGCCTCCCTCCCAATCTGTCGGACGTCTTGCGGACTGCAGGTGTTGTTTAGCCCCCACAATTCCTTCCCCATATGGGACGTGGGCCAAGTTTGTCTTCATACATTTTTTATTCCATTCAAGTCACTACGAAAAGCGGTGCTTTGATTGGGGTATTTTGTTTCCGCAGATTCAAATTCAGTGCATGGCTTAATTCAAACCCACAAACGCACCACCCTCACTGTGCGGGGATTAGGCGCATTTTGGCAGTTACGGCTCGCTCGCTGAAATTGGCATTGCACATGTTCGTAAATGAGTGCGTGTGCTTGCGTGCGTGAGAGGGCGAGGGCGTGAGAGACTTCTCAGCGTTAAAATGTAAATACTTTCTCGAAAATTCTTACATCAAGTTGCACACCGCAAGTTTTGTGCTTTTTGTAAGTATACAGCTAAACGACGCTTTTCTCAAGCCGTTATCGAAGCACGATTCTTCAGTTACGTTCCAATGACCACCGTTCTTACATTACCACTTGACTTGTCCCTATACGACTTCCCACAAAAAGCAGGCAATCTTAACTGTAAGTCGACAGGCAAGTTAGCGATACCTTTTATGGCTCCTTTATAAATGAACTATGTTTGCCGAATGTGCCCGCGTATAGCCTTGTAAAAAATATCGTTTAAAAGAAGCTTAAATTCTACTTCGCAACGAGCGCTGTGACGGCAGCACGTCTTGCCGATAAGTGTGCTTCAGATCGACGTGTAACGGTACTGTACAGTAGCGAGCTGCTGCTTTCAAACTTAACTATGTGGCGGTGTTTCTTTTTTGTCGCTCGTTTTTTTCTGCTTGCTCCCCAAGTGTCTGCTGCGTGCACACTTGCCGCTGTCTGGACAGTGCAGCACCAAATTACCTGCGGTTTACTCATATTACACAACTTTGCTGTTACGCGGGAGATTCGCGTGGTTATCTATCTTGTCCATTTTGCTTCTGCTTTCGCGCACATCGGCTCGCCTTGCCAGCGCGCGAGGTGCTGAAGAAAATGAGCGTGTAGCCCCGACCGACTCTCATTCGGATCTCCATCGTCTGATGGGGTTCCTGGTTGGTAATGGCTGCAGGCTCTGATTTATCGCTTTGACTTGGTTTCAAATAACGATTCCCGGAAAGCGGGTCTCGATCCGTGTGTGGCCACCACCCTCCACGACCACTGCCGTGCTATAATGCACCCTGTGTAACTGTTAGACATGAACGAGGAGGTGGGATGAGAGGTAAAGTATTATTTATTTTAACGAGTGGCGTACGGAAAATAATAAGAAATATAAGAGAGGAAACGATACGTGCCCTGACGCTTCGACGCATGAAAAATAGAGATTTTGTGGTCTCCACTGCGCGAAGCTCCGGAGCCAGCTACATCACGTTGGCACCGGGTGGGGTGAAATGACAAGTGCTGTCTATAGTCGTTAACGGGACCAAATGGTACAAGTTTATTACAGCGAAATGATTAAGTGGCTCAATAAAGTTTTAGCGTACCATTACCGTGTTTACGTTACCGTTTAACGTGCATGCGGGAGTCGACTGCGCATGCGCGAGACGTCAGAGGGTTATAACAGAGCGGAGAACCGGTCCCGGTACGAAACTAACTACACCTGCACAGACCCACAGCCAGTTTTTTCCGCCTCTGCGCACGCCAAGTAGAGCCGGTCGTTTACTGGGTACCGTACCGATATCGGTCCTCCGCTCTGCTACAACACACCGCGAGCGGTAACTTACCGGCTCAGGCTTTACCGCCGCCAGCGAGCTTCCTGAGCATACGAAGTGTAATCTTGCGCTTTGATTACATGGTCTCACTCACTGCTTCTCAGATCGGACATTGAGGTAATGAGTAATATAGGTCCTTTACGTCCACCGAGAAGGCTCCAAACCTTTTATTACCAAGGGTGCTCAGGAACGCGTCAAGTCTTTCTTGGGCATCTGACGAGGAACGGGTCGTCTATTGTCAAGACAGAGAGGGTACGCTGGAGGTAGAGACCTAGCGAGTTCCTCGTTCAGTGACAGTGACCTTGAAAGGGCATCCTTCCTTGTGCGTCTTCGTGGAGAAGACTGTAAAGCTGAGGACACTGGTTTTCTTGACCGACGCAGCCAGTTTTTCAAGTTCCGATTCGCCGCACCAGAGTCCCGAGTCGCCGCATCGGGCCTTGAGGTAATGAGTAATATAGGTCCTTTACGTCCACCGAGAAGGCTCCAAACCTTTTATTACCAAGGGTGCTCAGGAATGCGTCAAATCTTCTCGGGCTTCTGAAGAGGAACGGGTCGTCTATTGTCAAGACAGAGAGGGACCGCTGGAGGTAGAGACTTAGCGAGTGCCTCGTTCACTGACAGTGACCTTGAAAGGGCATCCTTCCTTGTGCATCTTCGCGGAGAAGACTGTAAAGCTGAGGACACTGCTTTTCTTGACCGATGCAGCCAGTTTTTCAAGTCCCGAGTCGCCGCACAGCTGTGGGTGGCGCCATCAGTAGATGGCGCCACGTTCCCTTTTAGGGGCGAAGCACCTTCGGGGCTTGGGCTGTCGGCGCCTCCTGTCGTAGTCTCCTCTACTCACGATACTAAATCAGCGGGGCACTCGTTTTCCAACGCCTCAAGCTAGAGCTTAACGCGTACTAAAAGAAAAGTGTCGAATGGATAAAACTGGTTCAAAATAAACTAACATGATTTAAAGATTTGTGGAACGCTCCCTGTCGCTTCAGCAATCGTCAAGCGCAAGCTGTTTGTAGACGGGTTATAATTTGTGTTACACTCAAATACCCACTGGCTTTTGACGCTAGGGCTGATCGCGTCGGGTGCCGGTAGAAGCAAAAAAAGCAAAAAAAGGGCCATGCATTTCTGGTGCCGGGGCCTCGTTGATCACCGAAAATGAGCCCCCAGGGGGAGGCGCGGGCATTGCACTGCGCTCGCGTTGACCCTGCAGCTACCCCAAACTGGGGCAGATGGGGCATGCAAATTGCCTAAATCCGTTTCAACGCAAGAGAGGGCGCCACCGCCTCAGCAAGCGAGCGATTACTCCTCCCACCGGCGCTTGTGCGGCGCCCAATCAGCGCGAACCGCGTGACAAGACAGAGACGTACAATCTTTGAATACGTATACCACGGCCGCTCCACCTCTCCCATTTAGATGCGACCTGCCGAGAGAGAGAGAGAGAGAGAGAGAGAGAGAGAGATAATCAACTTTTATTGAGCCCAATTAAGGTATTGGCTAGTGCACGCCGGCACCGGATGGGGTGGAACCTTCTTCAGCGGGTCCCATATGCGTCTAGCAGTTCCTGGCTCCTGGCTGCCAGCGCGAGCTGGATCGTCAGGTCGGGGCTAGACAACAAGGTCTCCCATCGCTCTCGGGGTTCGGGTGTGGGAATAGGGGTGGGGGGCTGGCGGATCACAAGAGACTCACACTCAGCCAGGACGTGTGCCAGAGTGCCTTGTCTGTCCTTGCAGAACGGACAAATACTCTCGTACTGTCCGGGTACATCTGCCGAGACGTCTCGCGAACAAAAGAACTCCTGTGAAAGGGGAAGTTGACTCACTGGCCACGGCGGGAGGTGGGGGCCCTGCTTATGGGCGCGAACAAAGCGCCTCGTACGAAGGTGGCATTCTTCTTACTCTTGACCCTGCTGTCGTCCGGTCAACTTGTGACCTCGATATTTTTCTTGTGGCTAGCGTTAAGTTTACTAGTCTGTGGATGAACTAAATTGCCCGCGATGACTAAAAATGGTTTTGTGCCGCTTTGTAAATCGATATAGAATGCCTGACGAAACCCGGAACTGTGCTACCATGCGCTGCCATCAAAAGAAAACCTGCGAAACATTTTCCGATCAGGGACCGACAAGGGCAGCTAGTGGCAGACAAGCTCCAGAAACATTGTGTGTTCGCTTCACTTCACTGCACACGATTACAAGGTAGATAGGTCGCCAAATTTGTCATGGAACAAATTATCAACTTTGACACGGCGTGGTCGACTTGGCAGGAACCCACGCTGCGGGAATGTGTGTTGTAGAAGGCGACAACTTGTAAAGGCTACGATAATGTGAGGGCAGAAAACTGCTGAAGCTGCCCTGTCGAAGTACACTACAAATGTTCGTCGGATCTTGCACAATAGACTGGTGTAAAAAGCCTGCAAGTGGATAGGCCTTCAGAGCTTTCGGTCACAAAAAGAGCCATATTGCGGCCTGATTATTGACTAAATGTCAATACAGCAAACAGTAATTTATGACCGTCAAGTCTGCAAAATTTTTGGTTTTGTTGACATCGGCTGTGAACTTCGAACGGGCGATGCCACTGAAATAGCCAACAGGCTCCTTTTTTGTTCTGCGGGGGCTTTCCACGGCTTGTGTTATTTCCGTAGGGTATTTTTTTTACCTGGAACCTAAAGAATGACAGGTTCCGTAACCTGTCTCTGAGTGTGCTGAGAGCTGTGGAAGAAGCGTGGTTCCTCATTATCCGTATTGTGACGGACAACCACCAACAAACACCGCCATGTTTCGAAGTATGTCAGATGACAACACACTGCAACATGTTGTGCCGCATCCAGTGCGGGAAAATGGCCCACTGTTCCCTTCATATGACCCGGACCACCTCATTAAGAACCCCAGAACAAATCTGCTCGAGAGAGGGAGGTGTTTGACTGAACGCAGAAAATTAGACCAGGTTTTTTGCTTCTCAAGGTCCCCTTTGAGATTGAACAAAAGCTGTTGGTGAAGCCAGTTCGACTCCTAAGCCGATCGCACGTTGAGCCGAAGGACCTAGAAAACATGGAGGTGTCCCGCGCAATCTTGATATTTTCGCCTGTTGCCATCAGCAGCCTGCAGGTTCTTCAGAAAAATCCCAAAGCTCACGAACGGACCTTAGAATTTAGTGATTGCGTATCGACAATGAAAATTTTTGGCATTTGGTACGACCACAGCATACCTGCCAGGTTGCCCGGGATGGCATTAGGGAGATCTATCCGGGGGAGGGGGGGGGGGTGAGGAGTAGGAGGGGTCTGAGGGATCGAAGGATTAGTAGCAGTATAGTGGAATAATTTACACACATTTTCAATTTAGTTACAGCAGTGCAGGAACTGAACTGATTCGTCCAAACAACTAATAAGGTATACGCCACTGATCAGATGCTAAATCCTCGGCAGGGCCGACGCCGCCTTTTTCAGGAAGTCTTGGTAATACTGCCGAGCGTAACAATAGGTCTCCCTCTTTTTTTGCCTACTCAGAGAAGCTCTGATCAGCTCCAAGCAGCTCAAACCTGCTCCCGACGTTGACGTTCTATGGGCAAATAAAATACGGAGCTGCTTGGAGCTGCTTCGAGAAAACAAACAAACAAACAAAAAATGTTTGCACCTGCGGCACCTCACCAAAATAACGCGACTAAGAGTTGTATTAATGATGATGGTGGAAAAAAAATTGCGCAGAACGGAAGGTTTTACGGCCGCTTGCCGGTAGGATGGGTGCTCAGAACTGGGTGCAATTTTTCTTTGCTATGCTGAACTGCATCTCTCATTCAGAGTTGATGTGGTGCTAAGCAGTTTGACTTCCGCGCATGACCGACTACGCTTTTAACCTCCTCACTGACAACGATTTCAACTGCTGCGGGATGGCTGTGGGATTGTTTAGACTGCCGTGTAGCTCCGGCGCAATGTGCCAGACCAGGAGAAAGTTTTGGCCTGACACGGGCGCGTATTCGGGAGATTTTCGTTTCGGCCGTACAATCGTACAAAACCATCAAAATTCGGGAGTTTCCCGGATAATTCGGGAAACCTGGCAGGTATGCAGTTCTGTCTGGAAATACAGGCAAAGGCCGTTTGTCGCAAGTGAAGAAGATCGACTTACGTGGCTTGTCGCCGACTCCATCGGCTACATCGAGAACATTAAACTGGAAAGTGCGAATGCTCGAAAGAAGTCCCTCTCTAAGGAAACTTACGAAGCAACCATCATGACGACAAAATCAACGGTCGCTGTCGTGGAGTACCTGCTAAACGACGTTGGGCAAGTATAAATTTAAAAAAAGAAATACCTGATTGACTACAATAATTGTGTGGCTGATCATTTTGTGAAATGATTCGGGATAACTATTTGATTACTATTTTCAGTTTCACATAAGTCTTGACGCGGGACCTCAACAGTGATCCGGTTGAGTCTCTGTTCAGCTGCTTCCGACAATTCAATGGCTGAAGCCCCTTTCCCGCAAAGTCCTCCGCTTGTCAACTCTTGGGGCGATATGATTTTAAGTAATAAATAATGTGCACCTTGTACTATTTACGTAGTATCATTACAGCCAATTGTCCGATTCATATTGTCCAATGGCAACCTGCATGTCGCAAAAATAAAGTTGTAGCGACGCGAAAATTCCGGTATAAATAAGCTCAGTAGTGCTTACCCTTGACCCCTTAAATGTGGGGTGAAATGTTAAGGACCATGTCTCTAATTCCCGTAAGTATGTGACTCCAGCCTGTTCAGCAGGGCGTCTCAAGGAAAGCATGACAAAGCGCAGTAATACTGCAGCCAAATTACATTCAAATGCCGAATGTGTGGCCGGTGTGGCGCCTTTCCGAGCCGCCGCTGCCGCGTCGCCGATAGAACGCGCCACAGGCGGCGCTGCGGAGGGAAAGAAAACTATCGCTCTCAGAGGCGGAGAAAGGAGCATTCGGCGGGCCGCACCAAAATGGGGAGATCGAGCGGCCGTGCTTTACACTGCATGCTTCGCCCCTCCCGGGGTTTCACGTTAGGGGAGATGGCCCGTTTTTTTAAACCTCTACGGGTGATGGATACGGTATTTTCAAAACAACTAACGTTAGTGTGAACGCTTCATCCAAAAAGTGAAACATTCGAGATACTGTAAACGAAAGTAAATATATAAGAGCAACAAAATTATGCGGGATTTGCTTTGAGACTAATTCATCAGATGTCGCTATCTGTCCAACGACGGCCGGAATGCGCAAACCGCAAACGGTGTTCTAAAAACGAAAACTCCGGCCTCCGGCAACACGGTAAACGGTAATTCAAACATGGTAACAATATGATAAAACTCTCTGTTGAGCGAGAAAGCCGGCGAAGGCGTCCCCAGCCGCGAAATGGCTTCTAAATTCATTCCATCGGCATAGCCTCAGTCTTAAAAGAAACCCGGGACACGGTAGCGAAGTAAGTTTCCGCTAAACGTACTCCTTGCTTGCCAGGCAACACTGGCGCCATCGTGAGTGATCCGCTGAAACCTCTGAGAAGACGACGCTGCCACAACAGATGGCGATGTGAACGCGGGTATGTGCCAGCCTGACGTTAATGCCTAACGTCACGCCCTGAGCTTCGTTTGAACGTCGTCAACCGCTCCACGAGGCTTGATGTACCATTTTGGCATTGCTGGACACGTATGATGACGCAGCCAGCCGAATTGCTGGCGCCGTAGCGGCAAAAGGGGGCCGAGGGTGTGCGCAACCGTAAAGTTAATCCTAACTTTATGCTTTGAGGTCTCACATCATCACCCGGTACCCGCGTGTTCGCGTGCAATCAGTCTGACGTGCCGTGGCACGTTTTTAGGCTTAACGTTACCCCTGTCTAAAAAGGGTGATTGGCCAAGGCTCTAATATCACCATCATATTTTATTTCCTTAAAGACCCCCCAAGGGGGTATTACATAAGGGGTGGATATACAGGGTATCAAAAACATTTGCCACATAAGGGGTTGGTACACATGATACGAAAATATTTTGCTACATAAGGGGTGTATACAAGGTATAAAACATTGCTACATAGGGACGGATATAGTGGGTATACGTACACTGCCGTAGGGTCTCACTGACAGAGATGACGGGTTAAAATTTTAATGAAGTTGATGGGCAGGTGATTGTGACGATATGGTTTGGGAGGGCGTTTCCAGTTCTTCGTAGCACGGGGAAAGAAGGACCCGTAGAAAGTAGCAGTTCTAGCGCAGTAACGGGAAACTTGGAGGGGGTGGCTCGTGCGGTGCGAAATGTACGTCGGGAGGATGACGTATGTGGGATGGTTGAGGGGCGAATGGAACAGCTCGTGAAGCAGGGAAAGGGCAGCTATGCGGCATCGAAGGGAAAGTGGCTGTAGTCCAGACAGGGCTTTAAGGATGAAACACTAATGTCATACGAATATAACGAATGTATGAATCGGGCTGAGCGATTTTGAATTTATTCAAGGTCATTGATTAGGTAATTTTAAGGAGGACTCCATATAGCTGAGGCGTATTCCAGTTTTGCCCTGATGAGGGATGTGTATGCGAGCTGCAGTTCTACGTGTTGGGGTGCGCAACGCAGATGACGCTTTATGAATCCCAATATTTTGTTTGCAGAGATAATGTTTGTGACATGCGCATGCCAAGTTAGATCGGCCGCCAGTGTGACACCTAGATAAAACACTGTACTATTTCTAGAGGGACGTTAGTGATTTGGTATAAGAATAGGAAAGGGTTTTTGTGGCGAGTGAACGAGACAACTTTACACTTGTTGGGGTTTAGTGGTTATCGTGTTGACCGGGAACCGACTGCACCTGCGCGTGCAGGCATGGCGAGGACATCGCACCTCACCGTAACGAATGCGCGGGCACGGTGAGGGCCGGCCGCGGAACTAATCCCCCCTACCGAAACGAATGCAAAAGTGTCCTAGACGGGTGCCGATCATCACGATAACAACGCAACAGAAGGAGCATGCGGAGTGCTAAAACTCTCTATTATGAACACAACTTCCGTTTCCTTTACCTATTCAAAGGCTTGGATTTGAGAAAGGGCACTTCCCACGTACACGCCTGTCGTGAGCTTCCACGCCAAGGCGCTGTTGCCTCCACATGTAGCGCTCTACAATAGTTAAAAATGTCCCCCACGCGGCAAGATTGATGGAAATCTGCAATTCGGCTTGCAGCGTGCACGCAGCAGTTCGGCGGTTTTCGGAATCGTAGCTTTTCATCATTTGGCTGTCGCGTCCAGTCGCTCGAAGGGTATGTAGTAGGCCCGTCTTGTCTCGCCGTTATTTCCCCAAACGACTTCCGTAGTGTGATGGATGGCGGCGGTTATTATTTATACCGGCGGCCCTTAAGATGTTGACCCACCGCCGCCACTCGCCGGGGTCGTCGGAGGAAAAAAATTGCCCGTGTCGGGGCATGTGCAGCGGCCCGCGTTCCGCACCGTTAATCAACACGTTCGCCTATGGAGGGTTGCGACGGGGAACACTGAGTTCATATTTCTTGCAACAGCTGCCGGCTCAATTTCAAGCGTAGTGACCTTAGCCCTTATGCTCCCAACTGAAACTGCCTAAGTGCTCGGTAAATCTCAGTTACGCGTATATATAGCCTGTGCCGTTATTTTTTAATGTTTTCTTCTCGCAAACTTTGAAATTGGCATCTCGCAACGAAAAAGCGATCGATTCATCTGGCGAAAACTTAGAAAACTCCGTTCCCATCGTGACAGGGTAATTATTGCATGTCGAAGGCGCGTTCGTTTTGTCACGATAGTGCGTGGCATCCGAAGTGAAGTGAACACTCACGGGCCCCGAGAGCTTGTTTATGAAATACCACTGCCGCATGTTCTTTTTCTTTTTTGTTAATGTTCTGTAGATTGAAATATCACTCTAAGTAAAAAGGGTGTGGTAGCTTTTCCCTTACGGATAAAACAGGAATGTATCACATATTCCTCCCTAAGAGGTAGAAAGATTCCCCCTTTCAGAGGGAGGAGCGCATTTCTCTCCCTGGAGTGGAGGAAGATTTCCCCCTTTCGTGAGCTAATGGAAGAGCATTCTTCCCCTGGCGGTCGGTACAGGAGCAAGGCCTGTTATGCGAGAAACGCCTAGCCAGCTGATCGGTTTCAGGATCGAGGAACCAAAAATAGGCAGGTTACTGTGGTTGCGTGCGCTTAAAATGCGTTAAATTAACCAAGACATTATCTAGCGAACACCAGAACCGCGGTTAGCAAGCCATGACACCAATCTAGGCGCTCCGCCTAGCGCGATTCGTGCGAACGCGCGCTTCAAACAGAGCACAAGTCACAACGATTGAATTAAAAACGCCGCCTTTATTTCCCTCAGGCTTCGAACCCTCCCGTTCACCGGACACACGAGATCACTAACATCCAATGCGACCGTTTGAGAACGACTAGTTGTTGTTAGTCGCCTTACATTGCTACAACCGATGAACCAAACACAGATCGTCTGCAATCGTGCATCTCAGTGCAAAGGCGGTGCAGGCGGCGCGAAAAACGGATCCGTCGCGTTCGTTCCAGCATTGCCTTCTGTATTCTTTCAATGCCAAACTGATCGCCCGCTTTACAATGGGAGTGAGTGGGACCTGGTTCGCCACATGTCGCCACGTACGTGTAATGAGGTAAAGGGAGAAACTCGCTGGGATGCAGGAGAAAACCCCGATTTTCTCCCTTTTCCAAACCTTTTTTCTTAGAGTGACCGTTTGCGGATCCGCTGGTGGGTATTTTTTGTTGTTGTTACTGGGAGAAAGTTCAACAGCAATTGTGCGAAAGCTTTGATTGAGAATAAAACCAGATAGATACTCGTGTCATTAGCCGGACAACATTTTCTTAAACGTAATGTTCAAACAAAACAAATACGGATTGATATTCCTTAATTTCTTTTTTGTGGGATTTCCTGCCGACACTTGTGCTAGAATGTCGATCATGCCCTGAGTTTATGTCTGGTGTTTCAAACTTTGTTACACTGTTTTCCCGAATCACCGAGGCCCTCAAAATGAGAATATTTATTTTTTATGCTAAGAACTCCATGTCAATTCTCAATGCATAATCTACTGCGCTAGGAGTTCAGGCCGGTGCTATCACCTTCCGGTGTGCCATCTCACCAATGCATAATCAACTGTGCTGCCCATCTTGTCAGTTGCGTTGATTATGTGATGAAGACGAGATTATGAATACGACCGTACCCTTCTTCTTCGCTCTTAGCGCGAAGCGGTATTTGGGCAATTCGGTGGCTGCGCGGCGGTGGCCTGGGAAGTTAATTTGAAGAAGCTTTTTCACGTTAAGCTCTGCTCTAATTGCGCAACGTTCAGCGGCCTCAAAACTGGCAGTTATGGCGCACAAACGGAGCTTATTTTCCGTCCTTGCATAGCCGCCTCCGTCTTAACATTGGCACCTGTTTCTGCCACGATTCTCTGCTAACAATTTTGTTTGTACTCTTTCCTACAACGAAAATTAAAAGGACATTAAGTTTAAACCGGAAAGCCAACTTCCGCTTAAGTGCGCCTTAAACCAGTAAAGCTTACATGAGAAGCTCACGCTCGTAAGACCGCGGCGTTCATGGCAGCGAATCGAATTTACGTCCTCTAAGAGAACTCCAGTATGTCTTAGTGGATATTACTTACGTGCAACTTCGAAGTTGGGGATTCCAAAAAAGAAAAACATGGAAGTGATTGCACTAATAGACAGAGGACGCCCTCGCTGACACGATCAGCTCCATGCACCACCGACGTTAAAATCGATATCTTTCTTTCTCCTAGAAGATAGTAGAAAGAAATGTGGAGGGAAGGCTCACCCCTTGGTTATTCTTTTTTCTTTTCTTTCTAAACTTTCATCATCGCCATGAGTGTGGGCCAGCGAAACAAAGTTATAAGGGCGGAAGCTAGAATGATGGGGTCAACACCGGGGCCGTCTGTGTTGCCTTTACTTCCTACTTCCTCGGCGTTCTTCCGCGTATACTGTAATTTGTCTGCTCCCTCCCGAACTTCGTTGAGCACAGCCCGGTCATTTCTCCCGATCATCTCTGTTTATGGGCTCAGGCGAAAACCGCGACGACTGGAGGCCACTACAAAGCAGCCGCTTCTCCCGCCACCAGGGCAGACTGCAAGGAAACGGTTCGGGGAGGGAAAATTGACGCGCGCAAACACTGAAACGATCGCGCTGGGGTCTCCATTTGTTGCTGCTTTGAAGGGTGGTATACTGAGAACCGCTAGGAATGGCTGCTCTTCCATGTTGTTTCGTGTTCCTACCGTGATAATATGGATGTAGTCCCAGCGTCGTGTTATGTCCGTTCCGCGGACACGCGTGAATCGATCAGGTAGGTAGGTAGGTAGGTATATGTTTGTTTAGGACATGAACACGAGTAAGTAAAGTACGAGGGGTGGCGCAGCGAGACGTTTACGTCTCTTGACGAGACCGTCACCACGTATCCGCACATGAGGCTGCACGACGACGTGTAGGCTGTCGGGATGACAAACCGACACGGTCTTTCCTTTGCCAATCCTTACCCCGCGCAAAAAAAAAAAAAAAAAAAAAAAAGATCAGAACGGCACATAACGTCAAAATGGTAAAAAAACAAACAAGGGTATACAGCTCAACAGTCAGAACAGAGTATTTGCATACGAATTCCCATCGTAGCTACGTATCCCGGAATAGAGTACAATTTAGAAAAATTCGGAGACCTACAAACCAACTCGGGTTTTTTTTTTGTGTGTGTACAAGATTTGGACAATTTTGCCTCATCTGTGTATGTCGACATAGCACGGCAAGTCAATTTTTTAACTTGAAGTTGAGTTTTGAACTTTAAAGTTGAGCAAAATTTGTCAACTCACCGCTGAAGTGCCATGGTGTCAACACGAACGTATTTTTTTTAAATAGTGATAACACTAATGCTCTATTAATCGTGCGTAAGCAAATACGTCAACCAGCACGTACAGACGTACAACCAAGTCGCTTGTGTGCGCGGCTGGGAAACGGAGTTGCGCAGCGCTTGCACAAGAGCACTGGCACCACCTTGTCTCGCAAGGTCATTCATTGCGTCGCAATGACATTGGAGCCGCCGGAGCGCAATTGTGGCAGCTGTGACGTCACGCCACGTGATCTGCCGCGGAGAGGCGGCACCACGAAACTAGGCGGTGGATGAACGGCTGCTTCGGCAGCGCTTGGTCGCTCAGTTCCGCAATGATGGGCGCGCTGGACGGTCTGTCCGTGCACGCTCTTCAGCGCAAGCGTCAGGCTGAACACAATCATTGGGTAGATATAGCAAGACGGCAGGCTGCGATATCTCAAGCAAAGGCAAAGTTGGCTGCTAAAACACCGGAGCAAATAGAGGCCAGATTGCCACGTTATAGAGAAGCTTTTTGCCTTTCGCTCGTGGCAACTAAGTTTACAGCTATTAAACCTGGCCTCTTTTTTTGGTAAACAGGGATTCTGTCTTGTCATCAGGATTTGACTGCGTCCTCGAGAAAATCTTGATAAAAACCTTGCTTTAGGTTGCTGACGTCAGTCTTTGTGCTTACTGCAAGTCCGTCGAGACAAAAGCTAAATTTAAGCTTGCTGAGGTTGTTTTTTCCATCCTCAACACTTGCGAAAGAAAGCGGTGTCGTTGTCAAACAACGCAGTTATTACCGTGGCCGACACAGTCATTACTTATTTCACCCGGTTCTCGCATATAGATAAATGCCACCTCGTTACAGTTCTTTCAACGCAACTGGCATTTTTCCCGTCCAGTTGCTTTGCAATCGTGCGCGCGAAAGAGCTGGAGTGTTCCGATGCGGAGTTGGCAATGGCAGAAACATTCCGTGCCCGCTTGATTCGAAAGCCGCAAAACGACCCCAGAACACAAGCTACTAACTGAAATTTTATGGCTTGTGGCTACAGCTGCTTTTTAGTCGAAAACATGTCAGACTTTTGTTAGGGTGACCGAATCCTGTTATGCGTTTTTTTTTTCTAATGAAGAACGCGAAGCGCCGGCTTGTTGGACCTTTACAAGTTACAAGTCGACAATTCTGTTAGGTTAGTGCCCGCTGCAAAATCCCAAACCTACCGTCATGTCCTCTGGTTGCACTGTGTTTTCACTCATATTTTTCTCAAAGAGGACTCTAATCAGTGGAACAATGTCTGCTTGACCGGTTTCTAACACCGGTTTTTCTAAAATGACTGTACTTCTTAAATCTACCAGGGTGCTTTACATCGCAAAGATAGCTATTCAAGTTCTACAAGTTTTATCGCTAATCTTGATTTCTATCGGTACACAATTTACGGAAGAAAAGACCTGCCTTTTCGGCGTTAGTACTTTGGAAATCACCTTCTACTAAGTCTGCTCTTGTTTCATGGTTATCGGCACTTAAAAATTGTTTTTTTTTACTCCTACTGCAGTAACAAACCAACTTCACAGCAAACTTTTACGAGAATACGTCACAACTATAGAACAATTACATATCCTTCTTTGCTTTGTACTGCGTATTTCGTCGTTCACCCGTGCAATGCTTCAAGTACGATGCTTTGTTTTTGTTTTTGTTCGGGATTAATAATGGCATGCAGCCCCTTTTCACCGCTCAGCTCTATGATTTCCTCCCGTGTCTTCAATTAAGTGAACTTCATCAAAGCGCAAAGGAACTACGTCCTGGTTTGTTGTCTTACTGTTTTGGTATCGACGAGCATGTGCCGTGCGATGAGCGAACAAATGGGCGTGCCGCCCAATGGCGCCGGTGAAGAGGAAAATATATTTAGCCTCGCACGGGATTCCAGAACCGCCCGTCTTTGGCGTGGACTTTCGTGACCGCCTCCGTCTTTTGTCTTCCTTGGGGAATTTCGGCTTTGCCGTGGCTGTTCCGTGCAGTCTGCTGAACCGGCAAGCCTGTGTCCTTGCCGTGAACAAGTTCGAGCGATTAGGTGTGAGGGTACGCCTGTTTCCAGGCTTCCGAATTGGGTTTCTGCTGTTGAGCGGACAGGCAGCTTGAGCTTTCGTTATTCTCCTAGAGCGGGATTGCGGGAAGAAAAGTTTCTCGGGACAAAAGTGCTGCACATGTCTTTCGTTGCTTTCCGCAACTACACAATGGCATTTCCTTCTCTGAGTTTACTGATGCTTTTTAGGGGGAAACTTTTTTCTGGGAAACAAGAATATCAACAAATTTACCGCCATACATCGTCAGTGCTGACATCATTTCGGAGGCACCAAGAGCAAAGTAATCAGCGTTCTTACTCCATACTAGAAGTCAAGGGGAGGGGGGGGGGGGGGGGGGTAAACAGAGCCAGTGGCGTTAATACCATTGCGCTGTCATTTTCATTGGCGGTAACTTTTGTCGGCATCCGAAAACCATGCAAACTGGTCCGATGACGTCATAAAGGCATTGCGAGTAGGTGGCTTATATGTTCCCATTAATTATCCTGTTTTTATTATTATAATTTAGTTGAACTGTCTCGTGTTTGCGTTAAAAATCCCACGATTTGTCATCCTCACCTTAGAGCCTTTGCGATGACCCCTTTTTTATTATTATCACGGTTCGTTCACAAGAAACGTTGTTTGTGACTTTATTACAACGCCCATAAAAAGCATGCCGTTCTTCCTTAGCAGCTCGCCTTTGCGGCGTATACGAGTGTATTCAAGCGCAAAACTTGTCAATCGTTCCTGTTGAATGAACCGCGCCTTTCCCTGTTTGTGTATCGCCGCACAGTTATGTCTGGAACCATTCACTCATACAGGAAAGACGGGCCGAGCTACTAACTCTTATTGACGTAAAGCCGCAGCCTTAGGTCTTCTTGTTTTTTTTTCCTTTTCGCATCCAGTTTACTATCCCGTGCCTTTTCTGTCGATCAGTTTCGCCCGGCAAACATTCTCTTTCATGGATCGGCAAGCGGGCGTATAAGTCGGCAATTGGATCTCAATCTGGTCGTCTATATAAAGCAGCAATCGGAAGTTGCGCTTCTTTTGCTCCAGCGACCGACTTTATTCCCAGGAGCTTTCCATCGTTTTCTGTTTCTGCCCGTTTTTAGTTTACCGAGGATTTATTGGCTTACTTTTTTGTGTTTGCTCCCATCGACCTCGTAAGTTTGTTTCTGCAATACCTTGAGTGTGGGTTCTCCTAATACCGTCGTCCTGTCGGCTTCATTGATGTTCGGAGTCTGAAGGAATTGAACTTCACGACTCATTATTGGACGCGCTGTGTGGAGAAGTTTCAAAAATGAACCTTTTTTGAAGAAAGAAAACATGATAGTGAGCGCGAAAAAACGAACCCGCGAAAAAAAACTTCGCAAGCACCTTTGTCTTTTCGTTCTCACGATGGGCACCGGCCGTGTATATATATATATATATATTGCCGCGAACCATACATTGGGTTTGTTTTATTTGTGTTTTGCTTTTACCGCCCGGCTGCGCCGGTCTGCGTTATCTCTGCGCCAAGGGAAGCGCGTGTTCCATTCTTTCTTTCTGTGCCGCATGTGTTATCTGTTGTGATAGGGAGAGCATTCCGATCTAACGTGAACAGCCCAGAATAATCTTCTTGGATCTACTATGTTCTCGATGCGAATCGACGTTTCGAGAACCACGCGCGCCGAAAGATAAAAAGCCTGCAGTGCGGACGCCGGGCATTCGATTCGACGCTCGCCGACGCACGTACGTCACTTTGTTGACCACTGCTTCGCCGCCTCTGTATTCTTTTCAGTTGTTAGGGGAGCACAAGTTCGCTCCAATAAACTTGTTTCTTTTCCAAACAACTGCTTCGTCCTTGGCTACGTGACATCTGGTGGAGGTGCTGGGTACGCACCATGCCCACTACAACCTCTGGAAGCCGCCAAGCCAGTCCAACAAGAGCCAGCCTCCGCGTGCAAGATTTACCACCCGAGTTCGGTCTACTACCGGAGAAGACGAAGAAGAAAAACGCCGCAACAACACCATGCTCAACCAAGCCAATCCTCCTGTCGTTCTGCAGCAGCCACGGGAACCGCCATCATTCCGAGGAGCCCCCGCAGAAGACCCAGAAGAATGGTTGGAGAAACTGGAGCGCGTCCGGAAATTCAACAGGTGGGACGACGCAGAAACGTTCCGGCACGTTTTCTTTTACTTGAAGATTCGGCTCGCACTTGGTTCGAGACCACGAGAGCTCCTTGACAAACTGGGCTCAGTTCAAAAGCGAGTTCACTAAGACCTTCACTACCGTCGTGCGGAAAGAAAGAGCCGCCTTTTGTTGGAAACTCGCACGCAACAACACCCCAACGAAGGTGTCGTGATCTTCGTTGAGGAGATGAAGCAGCTATTTCCGCCGCGCGGACCCCGAAATGACGGAAGAAAAGAAGTTGCGCTTCTTAATGCGCGGAGTGAAGGAGGAACTGTTTGCTGGACTTGTCCGAAATCCGCCCAAAACCGTCGCCGAATTCGTGACCGAAGCCAGCACCATTGAGAAAGCCCTCGAAATGCGTGCTAAGCAGTATGACCGCAACTTTGTTGGCGCGGCCAATGCGAACGACTTTGGCAGCACGCGGATCCCGGCCGACAGCCTACGCGAGACTATCCGCGCAATAGTGAGAGAGGAGCTGCGGAAACTTCTCCCAACGCCGCCGCAGCCCCAAGTCGCTTCCCTCACCGACGTGATTGAGAAGAAGTGCAACAAGCGTTGGGAACTTCTACGCCATCCGAGGTACCCCGAGAGCCACAAGCTATGACATACTCCGCGGCTGTTCGTCGACCCCGCCCTGCTCCAACACGCCGTCAAGAGGCCCCGCCGTACCGCCGCCCACTGTCACCCGCCCGACCCCGGTAGCCCGAAACCAGACGCCGAGGAAGACGGACGTATGGCGAACTCCCGATAATCCGTCCTCTGTGCTACCACTGCGGAGAGGCCGACCACATACCGTCGCTGCCCATACAAGAGACTCGGACTGCGTGGTTTCTCCGTCGACGCACCTCGCCCTCTCCCTCCAACGACCACGTGAGATCGACGAGTATCTATCTGAAACCAGCCGTGGCCCAGCGCGTTTCAACCGTTCGCCGTCGCCCTACCCATACCAATCGCCAACCGCCGTAGCAACGCTGACTTCGCCCGTGGAAGGTCCCCCAGCCCACGCGGGGGAAACTAAAAGCAGCAACTTCTGGAGGTGAAGTTGCTCTACGGCGAAAACTGGAAACCCTCCAACGACGCAAGGACGCGCCGAAGACAGTGATTCACGACATGCCCTCATCCCGACGACCCGACCAGCCCTGACGAGACTCCTGAACACGACGACAGCTACACGCCGACGCGTACCCGACCTGACCGAGACGTCCGTTGAGAAGACGACGACAACGACGATGCACAGTGCCCGACCGTCAACACGTACAAGCAGAGATACGACGCCCCGACGAACCCGGAACTCGAGGAAGACTGCATCTGACGTCAAGGTGTCCATCGACGGCTTTGACGGTCGCCCTCGTAGACACGGGAGCTGACTATTCGGTAATGAGCGGACCATTGCGTCTAAACTGAAGAAAGTTATGACCAGATGGGACGGTCCGCACATACGCACAGCAGGAGGCCACCTCGTAACGCCAAGTGGAACGTGCACATCACGCGTCACCATAGACGGCACCACGTACCCTGCCGCGTTCGTCATTCTTGCCTAACTGCTCCCGCGACGTAATTCTCGGAATGGACTTTTTGACGGACAACGGCGCAATAATTGATCTGCAGACCAAGTCGATAACTTTTTCCTCCGATCACTCCACGACGCCGCAACCGAACCCGAACACAACACCGTGCTGCTGAAGGATCGCCGATGATCATGTCACCCTGCCACCCGCGCAAGCTTGATGATCACCGTCTACTGTGAAGATGCTGCTCCTGACGTCGACGCTATCGTAGAGAGTGACCAAAGGTTGCTTCTCGACCGCGGTGTGTCGGTCGCAAGAGGCATTGCGCGCTTTAAGCAACGCCAATCCCACGTTTTGGTCACTAATTTCACCGAGGAGTACCAGCATTTAAACAAGGGCGCTGCAATTGCGTTCCTCGAAGAAACGCAAGAAGCAAGTGACGTGATCGCGGTCGCCGACTTTGAACGCACACCCGTAGAAACCTTTAACATCCCGCAGCCCTTCGACGTGAATCCGGCGCTACCGCAAGAACAACGGAACAAATTATTGGCTTTGCTGCGTCGCTATAGCGAATGTTTTTCGTCGAGCGCAAAACTACGTCAGACACCTCTAGCGAAGCACCGAATTATAACCGAAGATGGAGCCCGACCTACCCGACAGTCACCGTACCGCGTCTCTTCACACGAGCGGGAAGCCATCCGGACTCAAGTCGACGACATGCTCAGCGACGACATTATACAGCCATCGAAAAGCCCCTGGGCTGCGCCCGTCGTACTCGTAAAAAAAAGACGGCACATTAAGGTTTTGTGTTGACTACCGGCGACTGAACAAAATCACGAAAAAGGACGTGTACCCCCTCCCCCGAATCGACGACGCCCTCGACCTCGACCCTCTGCCACGCGAAGTACTTCTCATCGATGGACCTGAAGACCGGCTACTGGCAAATTGAAGTGGACGAGAGAGACCGAGAGAGACTGCATTTATAACCCCAGACGGCCTATACGAGTTCAAGGTGATGCCGTTTGGGCTGTGCACAGCACCAGCGACGTTTCAAGAGTCATGGACACTGTGCTAGCTGGCCTTAAGTGGCACACCTGCCTCGTATACCTCGACGACGTAGTGGTATTCGCCCGGACTTTCGACGAACACCTTGCAAGGTTGGAGTCTGTACTCGAGGCCATTCGTACGTCGGGGTTGACGCTGAAGCCTGAAAAGTGCCGTTTCGCATACGGGAACTCAAGTTCTTGGGCCACGTCGTCAACGCCGCGGGAGTCCTACCTGACCCGGCAAAAACTTCAGCCATTGCGAACTTCCCAAGGCCGAAAGACAAGAAGGGCGTGCGAAGATTTCTCGGGCTGTGCGCATACTACCGGCGCTTCGTCGCAAACTTCGCACGCATTGCAGAGCCACTCACGCGCTTGACGAAAGATAGCACCCCTTTCAGCTGGGAAAACGACCAAGAAAAAGCATTCTGCGAGCTGCAAAAACGCCTGCAAAGCCCGCCCGTGCTCGCTCATTTCGACGAAAATGCCGAAACGGAAATGCACACGGACGCCAGTGATATAGGCTTGGGTGCCGTCCTTGTCCAAAAGCAAAGCGGCTGCGAAAGGGTAATCGCCTATGCCAGCCGTGGTCTGTCGAAGGAGGAGAAAAACTATTCTGCCTCTAGAAAAGAGTGCCTGGCTATTATATGGGCGATTTCAAAATTTCGCCCATACGTGTATGGAAGGCCATTCAAGGTTGTAACAGACCACCATGCGCTGTGTTGGCTCGCCAATTTGAAGGACCCCTCTGGCCGTCTTGGGCGGTGGAGCTTGCGCCTGCAGGAGTTCGACGTTACAGTCGTTTATAAATCCGGCAGGAAACACTCCGACGCCGACTGCCTGTCCCGCGCCCCCGTCGACCCACCACCACAAGACTCTGATGAAGACAGCGCGTTCTTCGGATCGTGACGGAGAGCGACCTAGCCGCCCAGCAGCGTGCCGACCCCGACTTACGCGTCATAATCGAGTACCTCGAGGGATGCAACGTTGCCGTTCCTAGGACCTTCAAACGAAGCTTACCAGCATTCAGCCTGAGAAACTCCGTCCTCGTGAAGAAGAATTTCAGCCCCGGAACAAGAGCGAATTACCTTCTCGTCATCCCCGCGGACCTTCGTGACGAAATTTTGGAAGCGTGCCACGACGACCCGTCTTCCGGACATCTCGGCACAGCTCGCACTATTGGAAAAATCAAGGCGAGGTACTACTGGCCCGGCCTTACCTCTGACGTCACCCACTACGTCCGGAGCTGCCGTGACTGCCAGCGACGAAAAACGCCGCCGACAAGACCCGCCGGACTTCTGCAACCGATCGCCGTCCCATCGAGACCATTTCAACAGATTGGAATGGACCTTTTAGGCCCGTTCCCTACGTCACGATCACAGAACAAGTGGATTGTCGTAGCGACAGACTACATGACGCGCTACGCAGAGACCGCCGCTCTTCCGAGGGGGACTGCACAAGAAGTGGCAAAGTTCTTTATAAGCCAAGTTGTGCTGCGACATGGAGCCCCGGAGTCCTAATCACGGACCGCGGAACGGCATTTACTGCGGAGCTGATGCAAGGATATTACGCTACAGCAACACGGATCACCGAAGAACGACGGCGTACCACCCCCAAACGAACGGACTAACAGAACGTCTGAACAAGACAATCGCAGATATGCTGTCAATGTACGTTGACGTTGAACATAAGACTTGGGACGAAGTGCTCCCGTATGTCACGTTTGCGTACAACACGGCTATCCAGGAGACGACGCAGCTGACGCCGTTCGAGCTTGTCTACGGTAGAAGGCCGACTACGATGCTCGACGCCATGCTTCCGCACGTAGAAGACGACGACCTCAACGCCGACGTCCACGGATATCTTCAACGTGCGGAGGAGGCCCGCCAGCTCGCTCGAGTTCGTATAACGGACCAGCAGCTGGTGATGCGGGCCGCTACAACCTAGACCTCCACGCCGAGACGCCGAGTACAACCAGGGGATCGTGTGTGGGTTTGGACTCCCATCCGACGACGCGGACTCAGTGAGAAGCTTCTGCGACGGTATTTCGGACCCTACCAGATTCTACGACGTGTTGGCCAACTACCTACGAAGTGATCCCTGATGGTGACTCCGGCACATCACGACAACGCAGGCGGCCTGAAGTCGTCCACGTGGTTCGCCTAAAACCTTTCTACGGACGACGAACTTTTATTTTCATTTGTTCGGACTGTCGCTTATGTTTAGCATCGGGTCGATGCACTCTTAGAGGGGGGGTAATGCCGCGAACCATACATTGGTTTGTTTGTTTGTGTTTTGCTTTTACCGCCCGGCTGCGCCGGTCTGCGTTATCTCTGCGCCAAGGGAAGCGCGTGTTCCATTCTTTCTTTCTGTGCCGCATGTGTTATCTGTTGTGATAGGGAGAGCATTCCGATCTAACGTGAACAGCCCAGAATAATCTTCTTGGATCTACTATGTTCTCGATGCGAATCGACGTTTCGAGAACCACGCGCGCCGAAAGATAAAAAGCCTGCAGTGCGGACGCCGGGGCATTCGATTCTGCGACGCTCGCCGCCGCACGTACGTCACTTTGTTGACCACTGCTTCGCCGCCTCTGTATTCTTTTCAGTTGTTAGGGGAGCACAAGTTCGCTCCAATAAACTTGTTTCTTTCCAAGACAACTGCTTCGTCCTTGGCTACGTGACAATATATCTATATATATATATATATATATTTATATATAATATATATATCTATAGATATATATGATTAATATAAGAATATATTATATATTTAGCTGGTTATTTTCAAACACCAACCGTGACTTATTGAAAGTTTGAACTTTACGAGTGAAACAGAAAACCGGAGATACAATGTGGAGCAGTGCAGCATCACAGCAATTGAATGCTTGATAAAGGCTACGATTCAACCCGCCTTTTTGCTCGTTGCGAAACAGAACTTTTTTCTCAATAGCAGTACGTGGCTACTGAAACACTACGCCTGGTACATCAGGCTCCTCACGAGGCTGTCTTCTCACCATCTGGCGCAGCTTCCTCAAAGTAGACCACGACCTACCTTTTCAGCCATTATCCCACGCACAGGGCTGAAATCCTTTCAAGGTACGCCCCTTGGGCAACACCGACCTCCCCGTTGTGGTGCCTGGCACAACTTGGGATTCGTCTCAGTGTTCCGGAAATCGGCAAAAAAGCCGCCTTGCCATCATTGGCGCTTCAACAGCTTCGCTGCTCTTACTGCATGAACGGTACAAAGACCGGAAACATGTATACACAGATGGCTCAGTAACGTCATCCAGTTCGGCAGGTGCAGTGTTTGTGCCGAGATTTTGCAACAACTCGATTCCGTATTGGCCATACCACGAGCTCGACAGCTACAGAACTTGCAGCCATTCGTGAGGCTCTTGACCATATCATCGGAGCTACTCCTCAAAATTGGGCGATCTTTTCGGATTCCAAGGCTGCCTTACAGAGCTTACGCGCAGCCCTGCGCTACGGCCCCCTACAACAAACTGGTGACAGAGATAAGAGAAAAATTCCATCAAGCCATCACAGCCGGCCATGACTTAATTTTCCAGTGGCTTCCAGGTCACTGCGGAGTCATC
>CM023456.1:21193872-21475035 GCA_013339765.2 Haemaphysalis longicornis
GGTCGCAAAGTACCTCAGTCAAAAATTAGTGCTCTATGCCCATCAGATAAGTTGGAAATTCGCTCAAAAGATTTTTTCTCTTTTTCCCGTCTTCACGTTCTTCGACCGCTCGAATTACGTCACTGAGGCCATCTAGCGGCTGTTGGCCGGTTTTCCTCCAGTTGCAGCAACGCACACTTTTCGATAGAAACTTTAAAAATAAAGCCACAAAAACAAAGCAGAACGGAAGGCGTATCTTCAGCGACGAGCGAATCACACAGTGAAGCTCCGTGCTGGCGATAACTATAGCTTTCACAGTGCTTCCAGAAGCGACGGAAAGAGTGAAAGCGCTTATCGAAAGTGCTGCAGGGTCCCTTTAAGCTTCTAGTTCCGCTGTCGAGTGTTGCCAGAAAACTCAGCCCAGCCGAGCGCACGTCAGCGCGCGCCTATTGAGGAGCGCCCGGCATCGTCCAGGCTTGTGCCACGTGAGGAGCTCGCAAAAAAAAAATACCCAGAAAAATACTGAGCGCTGTGAGCGTGCGCGTCGTGAGGAGCGCCCAGCCTCGGACAGCTCGACCTTCGAGAATACTCTGCCCAGCGTTCTTCGCATGAACTCCCGCATGCTGTTCTCCTCGCCAGTTCGCGTGCGTTCGCGCCTCAAGCAGGGAGCACAGAACAGCTCTTGTTACAGACGGCGAGTTCGCGGAGCCGGTAGCCGCGGGTTCTAGCACGTGCTAACGCGCTCCACTTTGGGGGAGATGTGAAAGCCTGCGGACAAAACCATCCGGGCCTGCCAGTCATGGAGATCTTTCAGCGGCAAGATCGGAAACTCATGTGAGGGCAAGTACAGCCGGGTCTCCGACGAAGGGAGAGGGGCCGTAAGCTTTACCGTTTCTCCAGCCTTGCGCCACTAGGGCAAGCTGCGCCAATTTTTTGTTCTTCAGTCTCACTATAAACGGAAATTTTCATATTAATAGTGCTCAGCTGTGTCCGCTCTTACGTTCTGACCTAGCATGAGTATTGCGCGTTTTACGTCTTCTTTTCTTCTTTTTTCTTATTTGCAGAGCGCGAATGTATATGGGGTTCCGATGGGGTTCAAGCCACATAATAAATGGAAATGCGTTAGTATACCCTACCTGCTTTCCTTTTCCCAGCTCGCTAACACCCGATTCGAAACGGGAAAGTGACGGGATGGAGGGGGAGGGGGAGGGGGGGAAGCACGTCTTCGTTTTGTCTCCACTCTTCTACGCGTGCAGTGCACTCATCACATGGCTTTCTCGAATATGGAACCACTCCCACTTCACCGGCGCAATAGAATGTTTTTATCTATTATTACTACTACTACTGCTACTACTACTACTACTACTACTACTACAATACTACTACTACTACTACTACTACTACTCTTCCTCCTCTTTTTCCGGGTACTAGCCAGATTGGCTAAGGGCCCAGATGGTAAAATGGTATTGTATGCAAAGAATGAAATAAACTTTTTCTTCTTCTTCTTTCTTCTTCTTCTTCTTGTTCTTCTTCTACCGGAGCACCCTACTCGTACAAAGACCCTGCTACAAGCCACCAAAAATTTGTGAGAAACCCGTGCATTTGCGTGTCATCGCTTGCTATCATAAGCATACCTCGCCTCTTTTAAGCTCCGACAGAACGCGTCTCCCTTTGACATTTAAAGCGCCCCTGACCGACGTGCAGACACGGAAAAGCGAGCACACAGCCGCGAAGCGTTGCAACCTTTCTATAGGCACTTCAGTTTGCTCAAAGGCGCCTTCACACTTGCCAACCTAAACTGGAACCCCACTCTTACGCAACGTTGGATTCCTTGAGCCACCACGCGGTTGAGGAAGCGAAGAGAAAACAGGAGACGGATCAGCTGCATCGCTCGCTTGGAATGGTAAAGCAACGAATAACACAGGTGGAACCTAGAAACATCGGAGCTTCGTCTAACTCAAGATCGCATTGGAGGTGAAACTGAAACAGAAGAAGGAAACGACCTCGAAGTGTAACCATTGCACTAGAAGAGAGCAAACGGCACTTCGCGAATAAAAAGCAGTAGAGAAAAACCGCCCCGAAGGGAAACCGCCCCGAAGCGGAATTGCGTGTAGGTTTTGAGCGCAATCTGTGTTTGCCGAGTTTGCAGTCTCACTCTCTGAAACGAAACGTGCACCCTTGGTGTATTTCGTTGTTTCGCAGCCCGTTGGCGTTCTCCCATTTCTAGCGGCGTGTTGAACTCTTGATTTTCAGTTGAACTACGAATTTGCCCCCGGAAAGGCTCTTCTGTAATCTAGCCCCTCTGCGATCTGCCGTTTGAATTGTTTGCAAACACTACACTCTGCAGTCCCGACTGCTGCCGGTCGAAGCCCTCACTCCTAAAAATTTCGCTCTCGTTACGGGCAGCGGCTCGAGCAGTTACGGGAAGAACCTTACGCTTCGCATTGCTCCAGAAAGGTGCGTTCGTGCAGTGCGTGTGTGTGCGTGTGTGTGTTCGTGTGCGTGTGCGTGGTGGGTGTGTGGTGTGTGTGTGTGTGTGTGTGTTGTGTGGTGGTTGTTGTGGTTGTGTGGGTGTGGTGGTGTGGTTGTGGTTGTGCTGTAGTGATGTGTTTGTGTGTGTGTGTGTGTGTTTGTGTGCCCGCGCGCTTCGATTAAAACAGGCTTTCATGCGCGCAGGTTTGTTAAACCTTCCTTTTTCGGTTTTCTTTGGCCATTTCTTTTTTGTTGCGTGTAAAAATTTGTTTTTTTTACACGAAAGTGTTTTATTCCGGGATTCACGAAGATTTCACTTACGTCATATTTGTCACGGAAGTGACGCCAGAGTAACGGAGCAAGCGCACTGTAAAGGGTGCACCCCTAGCACACAGTGTCTTCTTGCGGGGAAGCAACCTTTACTACTAAGGAGTAAGTGATACTTGGTTGTTCGTTGCCTGGTTTTATATTTTAACACGAAAGTGTTTTATGCCGGGATACACCAAGATTTCACTGACGTCATATCCGTCACGCCAGCAAACCTTTGCCGAAGCGACCTGTGGAACAGGACGTCGCTCGCCAAGCACACCCACATCCGCCGACCTGCAAATCATGCTCACTTGCAGATTTCACTTCTCATTTCACTTTCGTGTTTTACCGATTCTATGACAGAGGGATCAACCACAGTTTTTTTTCTGTAAGGGAGGAAAGAAACGGGAGTAAAAGTGTGGTTTCCCCGTGCGACTCGAACCCACGAACCCACGGGCTGTTGAAGCGGAGCCCTTGGCATGTCCCCGGCTGCCCATCGACTGGCCTGCTCTTGTCCCCTTGACATTGCCCGGTCGCCGACATCGAACGGATGGCCCCTGACAGCCGACGCGGTGACAGGCAGCCAGGGGTGACGAAGGCATTGTGCCTCCGCCGACCGTTATTGCGAACGTAATAACGGAAGTGGCGACTAGTCTGCGGCCCATGTCGCCCCGTCACATCTCTCTCCTCTTGATTGGTCAAGGCCTTACGATGGCACCACGCTGCGATGTCAAAGACCCGCCTTCTTTTCTCCCCCTATTGACGCCACGGATAAGAATGCCGTTAGGGAACGTCAACGACCTTCGGGGCTTTTGTGACTCGGTGATACGGTCGATTGTGTTTGCTTCCAGCGCTCCCGTTACATGTTTAAAACCACAGTTTTAGAGCGAGGCTGTCTTGCGCTGGGTGCTGACCAAAATTGCGCGCGTCTATCGCGTCGTGCCTACAAATAGTTGCAGGCGCTCTCTCTAGAGGTAGTGTAAAGCACTCTGTAGCTCTCAATCGAATGGAGGTATCGTTACGGTATTCAAGTAAACAAAATCGTGTTACGCCAGGTATTGCACCGGTACTGCTCTAGTTACCCCCGTGCGCGCACTCCAATGTTTATCTATTGAACATAAACTTCGAAGAACAGACAAAAAATGAGGAAAAAATGAATTACCACCCAACGGTGGCTCATCTACGTCTAGGTCGCGGGTTCGATTCCCGGCCGCGGCGGCCTCACAGCAGCCGTGAGAATTACCCCCAGGGGAAATTCTCATCTCTGCGTTGCGTCGGCGGTTAAACCCTACAATCAAATCAAATCAAATTAGTTTGCATAAAAGCTGGCATAAAATTTACTGAATAATATTACGTCCCAGCGTAACCTAACGTAACATAACCTCACCGAACCTAGCGTAACCTAACCAAACGCGTTATAACCTACGCAAATCCAGCAAACTGCAACAAACCTAATGTAACACAGCCCAACGACACAGAACACAACCTCTATTAAACATAATTCAACCCACTCTAGAAGTCTCTGCGTCGATCTCTTGATATAGTAAAGACCAGAGTAAAAAAGTATTAACAAAATCACGATGACCGAAAAATTCTGGAACCTAAAAAAAAAAAAAAAAAACCCATCACAATGTCGAACTCGAACCTAAGCCTTCTCGTTTAAAGCAAAGTACTTTACCATAGCGCTACAGGGGCAGCTGCAAACACGGCTTTTTAGGGAATATTTATCCATAGAATCTCCGCGTAGCGTGCTTAGCCAATAAGAGGCGACTGCCGTGTTATATTTCCGACGGCAATTCTCACGGTTGCCGGGATAATAGACACTACCAAAAAGAAAATTCAGCGAGCGACTTGTTTGGCTGTGGAGGGCGCTACAGTACTTGTTCTTTTGATTTCAGATTTTTTGGATTTTCGTGGCATGCGGGGAAACTACATTGGTCCCGTAGTGGCAGCAGGCTTTCCGCCTCTTCTTGCCGTCACTTCGTGAACCAACCGCAGGTGCTGCGTCGACGAAGGACGACACACGCCGCGGTTTGATCCTGTCCGTGCTTTGCACGCGAACAAGCCCTCTTTCCTGTCGGTCCCCCGAATAGAAGTAAAAATAGCCCGTCCCGGCAGTTCCCCGGCCAGTGCAGCCGTCCAGCGCGCAGACGCAGCCGCGGAGGCGTTTTTCGATACCGAGGTGCCGACCAGAATTCCGCGGAAGGACGAAAACCAGAGCCGCTGTCGCAAGCCCCTCGCTTCCGCAGCGGCCTATACACCTCGCGATTTCGTCCGTGTTCCCCCGCCATCAACATTGATCTCTGAAATTCCTCACGTACGTTTTATTTTACAGCTGCCTTGCACTCCTTTTTCCTTTTTTTATTTGCGTTTTGTGTGCTTATACGTTCAAGTTACGTTCCGGTTTGTTTCTTCCCTGGGTGGCTTCTGCCATAAGGCGGTAGATTACTGCGGGCGGCGGTGGCGTCCGAACAGAATGGAGAGGGCATATATAAAGAAGCGATCTCCGCTTATGTGTCCCCCGTTTCTGTTACGTTGGCATGTTCTCCTGTTAAGGCCCCTTGCATCACTTCGAAGGATCTATTTCGGGTCGCGCGCTTTTCCTTCGGCGCACCGTATTATCTCCCTTTTGTTGCCGTCTATCCCCGCAATGCTCCCGGCGTCACAAGCGAGCATACGTCGACAAAACTGGACGCCACTCACTCGTCCTCGCTAAAACTCAGGCACTCACTCACGCTCGCGCTCACCACTCACCTTCACCACTCGCAGACAGACAGACAGACAGACAGACAGACAGACAGACAGACAGACAGACAGACGAGACGGACGGACGGACGGACGGACGGACGGACGGACGGACGGACGGACGGACGGACGGACGGACGGACGGACGGACGAAAAAAGCAGCCTCCAAATGAACGAACGCATAGCGAGCGGGTGCCTGGACATCCGTGACGAAGCACTTCACCTTGCCCAATGATGTTGCACTCAAAGCCCAACTTCCCCATGTCCCGGCTTCAACGGCGTTATCGCTAGCGCTTCACGAGGTATATAATATCCGTTTGTATCTTTAAAGCATTGCAAGCATTGCAAGTCATTAGAATTGCCGACCACGGCGACCATCTTGTCGTCGGGACGAACAACAAACGGGCGGCTCTTGGCCCGCGTTTGAGAAAACCCCGAGCGCAACGGAGGACGACGGAACATACAAAAAACAGCCGCATCGTTGCATGCCGATGAAATCTGTTGTGCACAATTGTTCTGACAGAAAAGCAGCGCTAAACTGCTTCTGAGCATAACAATCACTTGTAATTAAATCCTGTTAATTAGGTTTAGTTGTTAACCCGCGGCAGTAGCTAAACAGTTAAGGCGTTCTGCGGCTGATCCCAAGGATACCAATTTGATCCCGGCCGCTGCGGCCGTTTTTTGATAGCGTCGAAAAACGGACACGCCTATGTGCCAAGATTAGGCGAAATTTCGCTTTGTCGCAAAGCGTATTCTGCTTAACAGTCCTGCTGACAGAAACACGGCAAGAGGAAATGCATACCAACGAGCGATATACAGCTTCGCTCTACACCGCCATCAATTTCGCGAGTAAAAATCGTGATAACGAATCGTTATCATTCATTACAACACAACCCAAAATTTACGGAACGTAAGGAATAGAACAATACGTTTTTGTGGGGTTATTTTTACACGGTATTTCAGTGAGCCGACTAATGAGGATTGGATTGGATTGGAAAACATTTAATGAGCATAAAAGTGGGTGGCTTTCTCAGTCCAGATAGCCGCGAGCTAGCGCAGCTGCTTGGGCGCGAATGATGAGGCGTTCTTGGTCCTCGCACCGTGAGCTGGCCAGCTCGCGCTCCCACTGCTCAGGGGATGGGAAGGGGGGGGGGTTTGGCGCGTAGGGGCATTCCCAGACCAGGTGGTAGGTAGTGTTTGGGACGGAGCAAGAAGGGCAGTTGTAGGGGTAAGTGGAGGGAGATATGTGGTGAAGTATCGTGGCGTTGTAGAATGTGTTGGTCTGCAGTCGACGCCAAATGCGAGCCGCCTGTGTGCTGAGGGATGGGTGAGGAGGAGGGTATTGAAGCCGCAGTTGGCGATAATGATATAGGATTTCGGTGTATCGGGGAGGGACCGGGGGATAGATGGAGGGTTCGCAAAGGTCCTCTTCCGTCGACGAAAACGCCCGGAATGTAAGAGCGCGGGCAGCGGCGTGTGCCGCCTCGTTTCCCTCGAGGGAAGAATGGCCTGGTGTCCACACAATCTGGATGTGGGGGGATCCTTGATTGAGGATAGAATCTTCAGCGCTGAGGGAGAGATGCGGCCTGTACAGTAGTTGCGGCAAGCCTGTTGCGAATCTGTGAGGATCGCCACGTAGTTAGAGGAAGCCGTGGTCGCTGCTAGAGCGATGGCTGTCTCTTCAGCCGTCGTGGTGCTTGCGTGGAGAATGCTGAGGGAGGTAACATTGACAGATTTGGAGTCGACGACAACCAGTGCGTGAGCAGGGCGGGATGTATACGGAGCGACGTCCGTGTATCGGGTGTCCGGTTTGTTGTGGTATTCGGCTCGGAGGCGGGTGACGCGGGCCTGTCTTCTGCCTTGATTGAAGGAAGGGTGCATGTGTTTGGGGATGGGAGACACGAAGATGTGAGCGCGGAGTGACGGAGGGATACGCTGGGGGGTGTCTAAAGGAAGAGGAGTGGGGTAGCCTAGTTTAAGCAGCCAGATCCAAAAACCGAAATTAAGTCTGATGAAACTGTCGTGACAAGAAAAAAACTCCCACCTCCCCTCGCGGGAACCCCTGTGTAGATGCGACGCATAGGGGTCTCGTTGAGGTTGCGCCGACCATCCCGATAGCAGGCTTGTTAGTCTCCATTGAAGGCAGAGTTGGACAGCGGAGGAACGGCGCTAGAACGATGGAGCGGAGAAGCGCAGGCACCGCGTTTTATAGCACGCAAAACGGTGAGGGGACGCGCCGGCGCCAGTGCGTCTGCCGCGGCTATGACGCAACACAATCCAACACAACCCACTTTAATCCAATCCAATCCCAATCCAAATCCAATCCAATCCAAGCCGAGCCAATCCATTCGAATCCAATCCAATGCCCCTCGCGAGAGAGTGTTCGCTATCGGAGAGGAGAGGGGGTGAGCGGCGGAGGGCGCAGCTCACGCGGCGAGAAGAATGGGGGAAGGGCGGACGCCGACAACAATGCCGACGCCGTATGCAGGAACAAGGCGAGTGAATGAGATGCAGTCGCATCTAAAAACACGGCAGATCTCTTCTATAAAAGAGGTGGCAATAAAATAGTTGAGATAACGCCCTTAAAACGTGTACGCAGATCGTTGTCCGTATCAAAAATGAGCCAGATACTGCTGTTTCGCGGATCAAAATAAGGCAAATCCATTTTACCAATGAGGTTTGCTTTTGGCTTGACGGTTCAGACTGTTTCGTTAGTTTTTTAGGAAGGGTGTTTTTCTTCTTTTTCTTTTTTTTTTTGCTTTTCGCAGTTGGCTTATTATGAATTCAGGCGGCAATTAGGAGATCGGCGAAAGATCTGTCCCCAGATGTTAACGACGAAGTGAACGGAAGAAGTGAACGAAATGAAACTGAGAGATGTCAAACAATGATTTCATTTCGTCTTACCCGTCCGTTTGAAATAACTAAGGTTATATTTATTTTGTACTCCCTAATTCAGCATTTTAGTTCTTAACTAAAAAACCACCGCCTAAAAGACCTGGCAAAATCCCTCCCTCCCCCCCCCCTTCCCCCCCCCCGCTCTGGGAGTACGATCATTTCATTAAGGTGAAGAAGATATGAGCAGCCTTCTTGTGAAGCATTTTGGAAATTCATGGCAAAACAATGAAGAGCTTGCTTACTTCTTGAGTGCCTTCAGGCGTGGCCAAGAAAATTATATTCGAAACAAAGCTCTTAATGGTGCAAAAAGGACGCACCTGCTTTCCATGTATAGTTCTACTGTTCTTGAAGCCCTATTGCATATTTTTATAGCCTTTTCTACCAACACTGAATTGTACCATGCTTGAAAGTGAATTTAAATAATGTTTTCATAAGAATACCGCATAAACTTGGGGGTTCAATTCAATATGAACCAAATCCAAACTTATCGCCCACAATATTGCTGAAACTCCCAGCATAATTTTTAATTACTTGTGGCCATAAACTTTTCCTAGCTGACACGTAAAATATACCATGTAATAGCTTTGACGGCGTTGCATTTGGGTCCGGTAACAAACTTCTGCTTGTTTCTCAAATTCGCGTTACATGGATCTGGCTCCTTCCGAAAAAAAAAAAAAAGAAAAAACGAAAACGCCTGATATGTGCACACGGAAAGAGGCACCTGGACGTTTCACTGCATGGTTATTTGGGTAAAAAGAGAATTTCTGGTGTGTCAATGATTGACTGAAAAAAAAAAAAAAAACAAAGTGAGCAATTGAAATTCAATTACAGGTTTGTCGATGTTCCTATCATAATGTTTATTACGCATAGTCATCAGTGGACTATTTTTCTTGGAAACGTCTTCTCCTGTTGTTGTGTACTAAGAATGGTTCGTCGATCTCGCTTTGTGAATTTATTTTTCCCAAGATCTCTAAGAACACTTTTTCTTAATAGTGTGTCCGCGTTCTTATATGGTTATTTTACACATAATTCTTGAAACGATTTCTCGCGTAAATGTTAATTAAGAATTGTTCTTCAATCCTCTTCATTTTATTTACTTTTCAACAAGACTTGCACTAAACCCCCTTAAAGTATATTGCTGAGTAGCGACGTTCTTTATCACAAAAGTATGGAATGTGTGCTGCAGTGGCACCAATGAGCTGGTACCACTCACGAGCGCCACTCACCACTCACGAGTAGCCAAGTGGCGCTCACACTCACTCGCACTCGCCATACCGAAACGGTGGTGAAGCTCACTCGCCGCTCACTGGGTGGTGTGTGAGTGCACTCGTGAGTGAGCCTGCCGCCATACGAAAGCGAATGCCTGGATCTGCTTGCGTTAAAAGGAAAGTCTCGTGTCGAGCGCGGGGTACGCACGTGGGCATACAAATAGGTGAAAGCGGTAAAATATTCAGGCTTTATTGGTTGGTTAAGTTTGACAGGGTAAATTTGATTACGTCAAGCAGCCAGCTTTGCAGCACCAGATCAGCAGATGCAAAGACTGGGCCTCAGAAGGCCTAACATCTGGAAAGTGTTTAGATTCAGTAACTGGCGAAACCTGGCCCGCATACTGATTAAAATAAACTCCTTAATCAGTCGCGACGCTCTCGCACGCTTGAGAGGACCTACTGCAATTTGTGTGTTTCGTTTCTTCGCAGCCAGCTACATTAGATAACATTGGGCGCTGTTGCGCTAAGGACCGCGGTTACGGCTCAGGCTGCGTTGTAGGCAGCGCCGAAGCCGAGGTTTGCGCACTCAGCGAAGACGCATACGTGCCCTCTTATCTGCCATCGTGGCGTCGAGCTGTCCGGATTGAATCTTTCGGCGTGCCGGGTCACGTCCCGTCCGTCTCAGTTGGCAGTGCTAGCGACACTTCAAGTTTCGCGGGCTTCGAAAGCACTCCGAAAAGGGAATGCCACCTCTTCGCGGGTGCAAAACCCGCTTCGTGCACACATTCTTACGGGCCACTCCTTCTGTCTCGCTCTTGATCACGATGACACTCGCACAGCGTCAACCCGAGAGAAGGCTGTATGGCGGACAAACACCGCTTTACTCCGTCGTAAAGCCATTGGTGAGGGGCGCACTCGGGTTCGGACAGTACATATGTCGATGTTCTGTGTCGTGCTCGCACGAGCCGAGCGACTGCAGCGTAGTGGCTCACGGCTACGCCTTTCATTGTCTAGGGAGCGTTGCCAGGTCGGGCGTGCCATCGATCGGTCCTCTTTCGTTCTCTCCCTCAATAAACACTTACATGCTGCCTTGCGTGCCTAGCTGCTCGCCTTTTTGCGGGCGGCACTCTTTAGGGCTGCCGCGCCTCCCGCTTTCATCACTATTCGGGAAAAAGTTTGTTGCGACAATAATCGCGCGAAAATCTGTCTCAGAATAACGGCCACAGACCAAGTGGGACGGCACTTAGCTATGAAGACATAAATAGCTCCAAGTGACATGGCGGGTGTTTTGTCTTTCTGACCGTGTTTGTGGGCTCTAAATGGATCCTTCGCGTACGCCCTAAGCTAAAAAAAGTAGGAAAAATAAACAAAAAAGTGAAACGCTGAAGTGTTCCCTGTGAGGCCGGAACTGGGTGATTACGGGGCCTCTTTTTAGTGGCTGCACTCATCACTTTGATTACGCTATTCGGAGCATAACTGTGAAAAGGGCCTTGCTTTTGAGAATTAAGAATTGTTTTCAAAGCGGCAGAGAGGTCGCTGACAGACTTCACGTTGCGTCAGCGGACTTCCCGCGTGAATTTCTTATACGAGACCAACAGCCCATTTCTAGTGCTTTTTCCGGAACTTAAAGCTATTCCGTCTAACGTACAGACGGAAATAAAGAAGCAGCATAAAAGCCTTTGTTTTCTAATTGCCGTGCTTTTCGGTGCTGTTAATTTTGTAAGTTTGGAAGCCAGTTTCGTGCGCTCTGCAAAAAAACATCAACCTGGACATTACATCATCAAGATTTTTGCTCCTTCTAACCGTTAAAATGAAAGAGTATGACTACAATATCGTCCTTTTCTATGCCTCAGTAGAGATATTTGTACCCGATTTTTTTTTCTACAGTAACAGAGCTGTGCTTCGTATTTTCGAAGCTTTTTTGCAGGCAAACTAAGCCATATATATTTTGAACACTTGTGAGAACTGATGATTATTGTGGTTCTAATGCGAAATGTGACAATAGCAGTCCCCTGACGAGGTCATAGCACCAGACAGCATTTAAGACGTACACGATACGAGGAAACTCTTTACAATGCTGAATACAAGGAGAAAGAGAGGCATTCACGTCTATATACAGAATCAGTCAACAAAACAAAGAAACGATTTTTCGAAATTACTCCTCCTTTGCAGAAAAATGGAATAAACAATTTACAGACATACAAATTATGCCTTACAACTTATATAACACCAGTGGTAAAAAAACTACATATCGAGGAAACATTTAAAGTAAGCAATGTCTCGATAACTATACGTTTAATTATTCATTGCGACGCAATTCAGAACAGCTATTCACAACGGCGATCGTATTTTGTCCGAATGCCGGTTTCATGTCGGTTCTGTTCGCATATAAATAATTCTAACTCGTGAAGAAATCGATAGAAGAATATCAATTTGTATGTGCGACGCATTCTACAAATTTTAGCACCCGGTAGCATCTGCGAGTCACCCATGCGCACACTCTACTAGCGCATTTGGTACATTCAACGCCCTTGTGTACGCGTAGTTGTTGCTTACACACGATACTAAATATGCTAATACACAGCATATCTGCTGCCTTACTCAAGGCGGTGAACGGAGAAAAGTAACGTCCCTTGCAAAGGCAAAAAAAAAAAAACACGTAACTAGATGCTTCAGATTCTCTCATATGGGTCTGTTGCAAGACGTCCGGCTGTTGCCAGACGCGACAGAGTCGTTTCGACTTCTCCCCAAACATGCAAACAGACGTAAAGCTGCCGTAAATCGGCGGCAGCTGTTAGGGCAAATGTCGCAACGTGCCCGACTTAGGAAATCGCCGTACTTCTGCCGTAGTTGTCCTGGACGATACGGAAGATGGCTTATATGCAAAGTGTCATGATGACTGCGCGATTTCCGACCCGGAGAGGGGTCCAACCAACACACAAAAAAAAAACAGGACAGATGACGTGGCGGTCCTAAGGCAGCCCATTCCAGTACAAATAACCCTGGAGGAAAGAAAACTTTCCTCCATGCAAACAACGGAAACGTGCGAGGGCGTTTTTGCAAGGGTATCCTGTTCTTGAAACAGTGTTGCAGCTCTTGCACGCCTTATTGCGATGGCGTGAGGCATCGTGTAGTGCCTACTTTTCGTATTACGAAGAATGTCGGCATTTGTAATCGTTTAAAGAAAAGAAGAAACAGTTAGTTACCTTGCTAGATAGAAGTCTAGAATACGTAGACCTGTTATTAGTTTTGACGTCCCCTATTTACGCGCACTTTTTACTACATACTACGCTCGAAAAGTGCCATTTCGCTCACACGCTCCTTCCCGCTAACAGGTGACGTCAGCTATGACGAAACATTAACAAGTCTGCGGGGCTAAATTTACGCGAATAGTTAGAATTCAATTAACCGCACAACCTGTGCTCGACCGACAAAGGAAAGTTTGATACGATCTAGAAGTGGATGAAAATCAAACTGTTTTGAAGGCAAGATATCATATAAACGCATTGCAAACCACTGTGATATCATTACCGTAGTTGGGGCGGTCGGCCGCGAGCAGGCGCATGACGTTTTCCGTTTTACTGCCAACTACAGATAAACTACGGCTGTATGAGCATCAGCTAACTAGTCAAAAATGAATGCTTAAGTGCGCAACATGCACAAATAGACGATGAATTACCCTTCAGTGTCCCTTTAAACAAGTCGCGAAGCCAAAATGCAACTTTGTTCTATTTGGAAGAACTAGACGTTTGTTCGCTCGCTTAGCTCCATTCCATCAGCTAAATACGTTCTTTTTTATTTTTTTACAGAGAAACCGCAAGAAATATTGAAACAACTTACAAATCGCTGCCATAGTGACGTAATATTGGCAGGAGTAGCGTGTTACAAACGGGCACCAAAAACATTTTCATCAGCGTGTTAACTGAGCGTTAGCATCAAGTGATGCGATCAGACGCAACTATAGGCCCCTCTACAACTCTCAGTTATGTTTTTAAGAGCGAAGCTCTTCCGCAAATCGTAATTTTTCGTGTCCGCAGGTAAAAATGCCAAGAAATTGCCGAGTGCGCGCACGTGAGCACGGGCCTCGCGGCGACCGCCCGGCAGTTAACAAACCAAGAAAATACCTAGCGCTCGCGTGTGCGTGCATCGCGGAGACCGCCAGGCGTCCCCGGCGCACGTTTGTCAAGCCAACCATACCCACTTAGGGAGACTGTCAAAAAAAAAAAAAAAAAGAACTTAGCCGCAATCGTGGCAACACGTTCCAGCGCGATGTAATCGTGGCAACCCTTGCTCGTAACGAGAAAGAAACGTCATAGTGTACGCCCCTCCAAGGGGATGTCCAACGATTATCCCTTATAAAAATGAAAGAAGCTCACACTTTAGCGACAATGATGGAGTTAAGGTCGTTGCAGCAGCGAACAAGGAAATCGGCTGCAATCGTAGGCTTAAACTACGTAATGGTCGTGAAGGTTGCGCACAACGTCGATCCCATCAAGTCTTACGCGTTAGTGTGAGCTTCCTTTTTTTGGGGGGGGGGGGGGGGGGGCTTAGGTGAGGCGGTCGCCATCGCACAAACAAGAATCTGTGACGTCATAGAAAAAATGACCAGAAAGTGTTTGGGGAGTCGCCACTGTTGAATATGTTTCTTAATTTCTCGATTATTTGCTTCAAGTTGGCGAATAAAATTGTTATTATCCGTACAAAACAGCTTTTTTAATGAATATAACTTTTATTTGCTATTCGTGGCCCCTTTAAGACAGCGAGCTCATAAATGATTCTTGCTGCTGTAGTCCTTCATACCTGTTCATGTTTCGGGGCCGAGTTTTTCAAGCCATCATTTTCACCCCTGATTCCCTTTTTAGAAGCGAAATTTCTATGTCTCACTGACGGCGTACGTCGCGTCGAAAACGCAATTCAAACTTCTTTGCGACGATGATAATCGGAAGTCAAGTCAAGGTGAACGAAAAAACGCATCGAGCGGTCGGAATCGAACCTACGTCCCCACGGTGTGAAAGTTGACGTCTATCCAACTGCTGCGTTTACGAACACGCTCAAAGCAGTTTCGATTTGGAGAGGGGTGCACGGGTCGTGCAAAATAGGCAGAAAAATTATGAACCCCTCCGTCTAGCGACGACAATGGTTAACGCGAAGATTTCTTCCTGCGAAATTAAATGGCGAAGGGTCAAATCAATGCCGCTGCGATCAAAATCCTGACCGTCTCCGAGTCAGAGTCCATGCTCAGACGACAACCAAGAAATCCTTCACGGGAAAGCTTCGCGTTCAACCATAGGCATCGGTGAGGCATAGGGGTGCATTTTTTTTGCGCTACAGACCGCGAGTTTCACAATTGTAGCTAAAGTTTCTGTGTGGTATTTAAGATACTGCAGCTGCGCCCACAAAACTTGGTAGGAGTAGACCATGGTGAGATGCTTCGATAGTGGCCTGATATGAAGGAGTTCTCCTGTGTGAAGCCAGAGAGCTGTTGAAAATGGCGTTTGCCGTCCGCGTCTCTGCTTTTAAAAAAACTGTGGTTGATTCCTCTGTCATTGAATAAGTAACACGAAAGGATGTGAAAATGTGCAGCAAATCTGCAGGTGGGCAGGATTTGCGGGTCGGCGGCTGTCTTGTGGATGTTGCTTGGTGAGCGACGTCCTGCTGGCGGGTCGCTTCGGCAAAGGTGTACTGACGTCATTTTCATGACGGATGTGGCGTCAGGGAAATATGGTGTATCCCGGCACATAACACTTTCGTGTTAAAATAGAACACCCGAAAACGAACAACCCTAATTAGCACTAAAGGTTACTTCCCGCAAGAAGACGCTGTGTGCAGGGTGTGCACCCTTTACAGGCCCTTTGCTTCGTTGTACTGGCGTAACTTCTGTGGCGAATGTGACGTCAGCGAGATCTTGTGTATCCACGTCGCGAAAATCTTGGTGTATCCGGTAATTAAAACACTTTCGTGAAAAAAAGCGAGTCAGGCCTCATGGCAGAGCTCCATCGTCAGGCGCGCGCGTCAGTGTGCCGGGGCCGCAGTTTGTTAGATAGTGAGCGACAGGCTCAAATAAAGCCTTGTCGGGCTTCGTTACGCGGGAAGACCGCCTGTCCAGAGCGTGGTAGTGTCATTGTGACCTGACGCTTCTGTTACAATAACAATGCCTAACTTCTTTTACTTTTTTTCTCTTTTGAAACTGCGATATCTTCGTGCCTAAAAGCTTAAACACTAATATAAAGCTATGCTCTGTTGCGGAAAACAAGCCTTGAATGTGGCAAGCGCTTAAGTAGACATATATAAGCATATCAAACACGAGACGTGCGATAGAGCAGTTATTAATGTTAAGAGAGCATTCGACCCGATGTACTGGAATGCTGGGCATAAACTATTTAACCCACCTCTGGCCACCTTTTGTTGTCGCTGCCGCTATTATTCTCCTGTTCGTTCAAGCACCCGGTTAAAAACAAATGTCATCAGCATTTTAACAATAAAAACCAAAAAGCTGGTCTCATTCGTGGTTTTCTCTTTAGGTTCACGTGCTTCCAGCATGCCTGTCGTCAGGCAGTTTAGCTTCATCGTATTTAATTTTTTTTCAGTGCAGAACATTTTAGGGCGCTCGCTTTTTCGGCCGTAGCTGGCTCTCTGGACCCCAAGTAGAGCAACCGGGCGTTCCGTTGTAGCACTGTCGTCGCGGCGTACCGCAGAGGCTTCGAAAGCCAAGCGGTTTATATAGTCATAAGCGTTCGAAACTCGTGAACCGCTGGCGCTTTGTCATATATCTCCGCGTTGTTAACGCAGAGAAAACTATAGGTACATTTGAGGCAAAAGATACGTAATTAACTAGCAGCGCCCAGCGTTCATATTAGTTAGGAACGGCTAACTGGTTGGTTTTTACGATAGTAAGCGAAAAATCAGTTTGGCAGAAAAAAACTGGCGCGTCGAAATGACGCAGAAAGGCTGCAGCCGCGCAAGAAAAAAATTACGCGTTCTTAACGACGCAAAATAGCTCCAGCATACAAAATCAAAGCAAACACAAAAAGAGAAAAACTTCTGCTGGCGCAGTTTCAGGCAAGGGGCGCGCGAGCACTACGAAGCGGGAAATTTGAATTTCATGGGGTGGTAGCAAAGAGCGGATAACGGCGGTGCAGCTCATTATTGAGAATCACTGTTCTACCCTTCCGACAGCTTTCACATTGAAGTGAAAACGGCTTTAATATTATATTTCTGGCTTCTGAGGAGGTTCGTATGTGCTTTCAAACCCTTTTTTCCATCGCTTTGCGTGCCCATACCTCGGTGAGCTGTGTTTATACGCCCCGCTCATCGCTCTTCACACCATGTCGTATACCAATAGGCAGGTTTTCGTACAAACGGCGGCCACTCATTTTCTGTACTCTGCAAACTGTGCGTCCCGCGTGTTCTGTCCATTGAAAACACGGCCTCTAACCACTATCCTTTCCTTTCCTCGCTCTTGACAACACGCTCAGCCGAAAGAGGCTGCTTCTAAACTCCACTCTCCTGCTTAAAGCTAAGGCAAGTGGGAGTCTACAGTCGATGCTCTACCCAGGTTCTCCCAAAATGTCTTCCATGTTGTTCTTTTTCTTTCTGCAAGAAAGTTTAGCGCTGGCTCCCTTCTTCTTAATATGCATGACAGTCCTCGTCGACTGGCGAAATGGCTGCATCAAGACAAATGGCTCTAGAGTACATCTCCAGCTGGCACTACGACCTATGCGTTCTGCCACCAGCAGCAGCGATGAAGCTTCGCCCAAGGAAAACTAGAGCGATCGCTTTCTTTCTTTTTTTTCCTTTTTGTTTGTGTGAAATATATCTTATGGAGTCCCGGCATGTTTTTTGTCGTCGATTCTTTTACGCAAGTTTTTGGCGGCGTGCTTGTCTTTGGTCATTTTCAGCGGCCCTTGCGCAAAGCATTTTCTGCGCTAACAATGGCGTGAATGCGAAGTACATATATAGGCTAAGCACTTTCCAAAATTACTAGACTGGTGGCATTAGCTCACACATATCGACGTCGCTTCGCTCAAACGAAACATTAGGCACACTCCGAGGCAATACAGGGCTACATAAGTGACCGTGCCAGGTTTATTTCACTTCAAGAAATTCTCGCCATCCCGCCATGCGAACGTGCATGTCCAGCGAAGCACTAAACCACTACAAATGCTGATGGGGAAGGGTATGAAATGTTTCTCATCGTCTCGGCGGGCTCGTCGCTTGCGCTCGGCGTCTTGGGCAAGAGATGCTCTAGTTAGTGTTATTATTCCTGCCTAGCCTTCCAACATAAGTTGCAAAAATAATCTTTACCAGGAACACATGGCAAGGGAGGGGGGGGGGGGGGGTGTCCCATTATTCACAGGCTCCTTATCATCCATAATGCCGTTTACATGCCAGTCTTGTGGTTTTTTAAACGAATACTGAGCTCTATGCTGTATATCTGATATCTCTGACGCATACACTCGGCGTCTTAGACGAGAACTGCTGCGTCCTGCCTGGGTTTTTTGTTTGCGACACGAAATTTTCTGACCAACTAGAGGCTAACAGCTTCACTGTAAAATACACCTGGATTGTTTTTCAACAAAAAAATTGAAGAAAAAATGGAGTAGAAAAGCATTGATTGCAGGCGACACAAAAGCAAAACAAAACGAAAGGCGTCGGAGTGAGTTGCGCCAAGCACAGCAAAAACAAAACATAATAAAAAAGACCCTGGCTTGCATTTCGGCTAATGCGGTGCCAATGCGTTCGTGGGATTTAAGCCGCCCAGATCCGGTCAACTCTGCACGGTTCATGCTTGACTGGGTAAAGAAAAGAAAAGAAGGCACTGTCGCGAGCTGATGCTGCCCGCCAGAGCCGGTCTAGGGGCGTCGCCCAGACATCATGTCCCACAACGCTTGTGCTGAAGGACTGGTTGATTGATTGTACGGGTTTAACGCGCCGACGCAACGTATGCGATAAGGCGTGCCGTAGTGGAGGGATCCAGTTTATTTTGACCACCTGGGGATCTTTAACGTGCGGCCGGAAATCTCGTACACACGGGCGTTTTTGTTTTTCGCCTCCATCAGAAAAGCGGCCGCCACAGCCGGAATCGATCCCGCGACCACGTGCTCAGCAGCGCAACGCCTTAGCCACTGAGCCACCGCGGCGGATTGCTAAGGACTGCCGTTTCGTTCGGCAGCTCGGGTAGCTGCGAACACCGCCCTGTGTGCACTCTATTCTACTTAAGGCTATCGTCCTTCGACGACATTTGCAGCGAAGCGACCAGATACGCGGTCAGTTTTCTTGCCTTAAGCCGTACGACATCAAACCGATGCAGCGGCGAGTTATTGTTGTAGAGGAGGATTTCTGGTACATCGTTGCAGACAGGTTTTTGCTGGAGCTGGTTATATTGTGTAAACAATATTCGACGTGGTAAGAGCAAACGCACGAATGCATCGCTTAATCCGTTGCTTGATCATTGTAAAGAGCTTGTTAAACCAGACCTCTTCACCGGCAGCAGGCAACATATGGTACGTCACTACGGATGACTAAACTTGGGCAAACTTTGCCCTTCGCTTTTTTACTGTTGTGTACACCGCATTCATCGTGCATCTGGTGCCTCGAAACCTGGCATAGGGCGAATCGGGACAGCGGTCCTGTTTGCCTTTTGGCCGGGCTGTAAGCGTAATGAAGGAACACCGGGCGGCAGCGGCCGAAGAAGCGCCGAGTTCGTCTAATTAATGACGCTAACAAGGCCCCGTGTGCGAGAAAGTCGTTCCTCCCTGCCAGGAAGCGTCGCGTAGGCGAAGCTTACCTAAGCAAACTCGTAAACGCCTCTTTTCTCCTGCTGTGTTTCCGGTCTCGTGTCATTTTCGCCGTGTAGCAGCTGCTATCGATTTATTAGGGATCTAATGACGCGTGCCTCACTGGTCTCGGAATAGACGGTGCACGGGTCGTGTTTGTTCGGCGCGTCTCATCGAATTAAGCCGGTGGTATTCTGCGGAAGTCCAGGCGCGGAACGGCTCTCCCATCGCCTTGGGTGTGATCTTCTATTTCGCGCTGTTTGAACAAGTTATGCACGGCGAAAAAAAAAAAACGACGGAAACAAAGGCAAGCAGACGTGCTGTGCAAGTACACCAGTGCGCTCCAACATTGGCTGTTGGCTTCCTCACGTTTCGTTCACAATTTTTTTCCCCTTGCATAGCCGGCAGCATCGTCACGGATTGCCGGGTCGGGACCGTTTGTCTTGCGGATGGCAGTGTGACATGCTAGAAAGGTTTCGGTTGGTCATTATTGTAGTTAAGGTGTTCGGATTACTTCGGCCAGCAAGTCGTTACTGTTTTCCCAACTCCCAAAGTACAGTGTTCCGTTTTTATTGGACGTTCTGTGAAGACAGCACTCAATAGCGTGTTCACCTCATACAAGGCGAGCATGCGCGGTGTAGCTGTGCGGCTATGGTTACAGTCACGTGCCTGAAAAACAAGTCGGAATATAATTCGTCAGCTACACTACCTATCTCTTCGCAGCCGTGCATTTTCTTCTCTGGTTTCACTCTTTCTAGAGCCACGTGTGTGAATCTACGTGACGTCGCATGGGTAATTGTAGTGGGTGTCGTTTACGCCTTCGCAGTCCAAACCCCCTTAACAGCTTGGATTAGAGCAATTTTTTAGATGCAAAGCATCTCTTGCTCGGGGCTATGTCCGGTGTCCGTCCGTTGTCCGCACCTCTCCCCCCTACACTATATAAAAAAGAAATGGTTAGCGGCGCCCGGTTTCGATCCCACGACTCTGGCCGCAACGGGAGGTACGCCGCGCTCTTCTCACTGCCCTACAAAACCGGGACAGGAGCAAGTGCTACGAACGCGCCTAATGTCCTTGACTCATTCAAACTACGTCAAGAAGCTACTGATACAACGAAGGCACGCGAAGCTGAACGTCAATAGAAACGACGAACTGAAAACTTTAGAGGAGGATATTAGCGTCTCTGGCTCGGGGGATGTCCCGCGTCCGTGCCCCGTCCGCAGCGCCTCTGATGATGATTGTGGCAGGATGCCCCTAGGGATTGGCCAACCAAAGAATCCATCACGAGATAGCTTCGCGTTCCACGCATGCAGCCTGGGCTACATTGTTATCAATATGCCCCGCCTATCCGCCGTGAAGGGGTCCTGAAAGGACACTCCTTCTCCCCTCCGGAGTGGCACCGCACGCTCCCGGTGATTACGAAGCCTCCCAGTGCACAGCACTAGAGACATGGGAGGCAGCCCTGGCCAACTCTGCCCTCGGGACTCAGCGAGAGCTGATCCGGAGAGCGAAGATCGGGGCAGCTGAAACTGGGGCCCTGGAAAGAGGGCTCCACTCACTTCTCTAGCCCCACCTTACCCTTCCCTCCTCCCCTTTCCCATCAATAAAGTTTACTGATTGACTGACTGACTCGCGTTCAACCACCGTCGTCATCTTCCCGTAGGGGAACCGCTGAAGACGAATAAGGAGAAGAAGACAAAGCTGCGAAGAGGAGGGCGTGTACGTTGCTCTCGCCCCGTCCGCAGCACCTCTGATGATGATTGCGGCAGGATGCCCCTAGGGATTGGCCAACCAAAGAATCCATCACGAGATAGCTTCGCGTTCAACCACCGTCGTCATCTTCCCGTAGGGGAAACGCTGAAGAAGAAGAAGAAGGAGAAGAAGACAAAGCTGCGAAGACGAGGACGTGTACGTTGCTCTCAGCCGGTGCACCAACGTCAACAACAAATGCGTGGTGATGTGTCCTTCAGTGCTCACGTATAAAGAAATCCTGCAGATTCGCTATGGTTTCAGCCTTGCGTGGCTTAGTGCATGCTTCGCCAGTTGAGCTGGTGAAAGTCTGCAATGCTGAGGACGACTTGCCACCACTTGCCACGAAGAAGACCACGACCTCTACGATGCGTATGACGAGGATTACTAGCACCACAACTATGCAAATAAACAATAAAACTGGAACTTAACTATGTGTCCTGCAGTGCTCACCTACAACAGCTTCGCCATTCAAGTCTTGCGCGTTAGGGCAAGCTTCCCTGAATTTTGTCTATCGGGAAACGTTGCTGATAGCACGGGGTAATTTGTTTTGAGAAAGATGGGTTTAGAATCGCCGGCTTTGGGAAAGCAGCCAAAATTGTGCACTCATATTACTGTCTCAATTCCGACAGATGCCGTAGAGCAGAAGCGGAAAGTTGCTATTCTTAATTAAACCTATACAAAGCATGGCTTTCCCCATGCACTCCATAGCTTGCAACATGGCCTCCCATTGATTTCATCCTTCCCTCGGTTGATGGAATCATCTATAATTGGACGGCTAGAGCAAACCCTAAAGCCTTATGCTCATATTAGCAAACAGAGGCGCTTCTGGTTGGGCGTTCCTTGGATTTCGAGCAGTGTCGAACTGTTACAATCCCAAGCAATAGGAAACCCATGCATACTCAGCGTTGAGAGCGCACGCCGCCAAATCACATACTTTTTCAAAAGTGTTTGCTTCGTTAATCGTCTCATCGCCCCAGCATGAAATTATTTTCACCACAGTGAGCAGCGACCGCAAGTCTAGTATAAAATTTATATTTGCAGTTGTTTTTGTAGACCTCTACCAATCCCGCTTGTTTGACCTTGTGACCTACAACACTTTCGCCATTGAAGTCTTGCGCGTGAGTGCAAGCTTCCCTGATTTTTCTTCTAAAGTGGCTACAAAATTAGTTTATTACCGCAACTGACAGGAAGCCGGCCAATAGCCGCTGCTTTGCTATAATGGCGTAATTTGAGCGCTCGAACAACTCCCGGACCGGGAAAGAGAGAAAATTCTTTTGAGCAAGTTCTTGGGCTTATAGCAGTAAGTTTTGGCTGACATAGTTTGCGACCCCTTAATTTTAGTACGGACTGTGTTTGGTGACTACGCTCTGAAAGCGTTTAGGATATAAAACCAAAGTAGAAAAAAGTGTTGCGTGGTCTTTTCAAGAACTGCGATTTTTAAGCGTAGAAGCCATGACAGAATCAACAAAGAGTGTTGGTCTCCAGGGGGGGTGGGGGGGGGGGGCGTGGCCTTCCCGCGGCCGGCAGAAAGAACTAGGTAGACATTTTAGTTTAGTCAGCTTAGCCTCCACTTGAATAAGATGTACTCATTTTCCGCTCGTGCCCCTGATAGTCTATGCAGTGCCGGAGGGCTGGGTTTTTGCTTCCGTACCTTCTGCAATTCCAGTGCCATATCAGCAGTGTGGCTTTACCGCTATTACATTATGTAGGCATCATAGTGGGTCTAGTCAGGAAGGTCAAAGTTTATGCTTGGCAGAGGAATCTCCCACGTTGCTTCGTTCCTTGTCTTCTGTAGTTTCCTCTTATTTCTTCTATTTTGTGTGCAGGGTTGGCAAGTAGCCCCGGCAGGAACGCACGTTTCGTAACACAACGAGCTGAAAATAACACCCTTCAGGAAAAAAGCAAAACAAGAGCACAGTGTGTTAGCGTGAGAAAGCAGGGTTCCATGAACGTTAGGATGTCACGGCGAACGGATACGCTGCCCTCGACCGTAGTCGTGCGCGATTAATAACGCTACCATTACCGCCGAAACAGTATATGCCTACACGTGTACGTGCGGTTGTTCGTTATGAGCAGCAAAACCTCTGGTATCGAAGCTAGTTCTCATTTATACATTCACTGATCCTGATCACGTAAGAAGAAGACAAGTCGCTACATCGCTTTATAGTTTGGAACCCTTAGTTCTTCCTTCTGCCAAGAACTGCGAGGGAACTTTTCTGCTGTCTTTTTTAGGCTGGTATGGGGCATCATTTGCTTTATCTGTCCTCCCCTCTTCTCGAGCTCCTGTATCGTCTTCGTCCGTCCACCCTCGCATCTCCGGCAGCTCCATCTTTTCCCCATTCATCTAATTGTATAAGAATCTTGGCGGCAGTGGAAGCAACTGGCAGCATACGCGTACGCCACAAGGGAGCGCCATTGGAGCTCTTGTCCCGGCAATAAATCAGACCACGCAATTACTGGCATAGCCTTGACCGCGCAGCCATTACTTCCCTGCACCTTTGCTTAAAAGCCCCGAAGCTTGATATCAGCGGGAAAGAACAGCAATAAGGAAAAGATAAACATTGCACGGCAATGCCCGAGCTGGTAAGGGACGGGGATAGCCGTATAATATGACAGAATAACAAAATACTGGCATAATCAATGTTGCGCATTACCCAATGTCTTGGACGATTGACGAGTCACTCATAGTACCTGCCGTGTGCCAAAACTGTACATTCGCTGTAGCATGGCTGTTAGGAATTCACACGTGTACCATCATGGATAAATGACAGGCGAACAGAAAAATATGAACCGGAACACGCAAAATCGAGGAATTCGGTTCGTAGTGATCACACAATAACCCGGTTGGGGTATGTTTGAAAGACACGTTTACAAGCTCTCCTGCTGTTATGGTGTCACGTGACAATTTACTGGCACAGAAAGAAATTTCACTATTTGTGTGTTTCCATTGATATTAGTGCGTTCGAATTTCATTCCCCTATGGCTGTACATGCTCAGGATAGAGTGCGATAACACATGCAGGCACATCACCGTGCCCGATATTATTTTTACTGAAGGATGGGTGAGTAGGAAGGCAAGCCAGGAGGTCGACGCCTTCTTCGGTGTGAAGCAATGGCAGGTGCACAGGACGAACGTTCCCGTCCGCCTGCCAGCCTCCACCGTATAAGTCGGAGCGTTGGGCCCCAGACGCCTCCTCCCGGCTTGCTCAACACTCGCTGGCACCTCGCTCTTAATTGAAGGGATCCTGGAGCGGCGCCTTTGCCGGTGTCTTTCCAGAAGCGCACGCGCACACCTCCTTTGCGACGGTGGCTAACATTTTTCGCGCGCTCGGAGCGAGCACGCGCCAGTAGGTTTGAATTTGATTGATTGATTGGAAATATCCTCAATTCAAAAGAAAAGAAAAGAAAATTACACCGTCTTCCCGTAGGGGAACCCTGAGTAGTATTCGAAGCAGGCATGGGGTCTATTCAAGTGCCCGCGCTAGACGGGTATACGGTTCTAGGCACACGACGTGGAGGACCTATTACGACGACTGAGATCGAGGTTGAAGAAACGACAGCAAATATCTCGTATGCAACAATCGGTTATCTGACGAAGCACACTTCAAGGACCACGGTATCGAGAAATCTGTATCTCAAACAGTCCTACATGACGAATTGAGCCCCATAGGCAGACGAGGGACTTCGTTCAAAAGTTGCTGCGCGGCCGCGTTCCCAATAGATGTTCTTGTGGGTTTCTTGCGAAGCAGCGAGGTGACAACGGAAGAACTGACGTGTTTCATAAAGCTGAGCAACGGCTTTGTGAGCGCATTCGGTGAACGGGTGTGTGGCGAGGGACAGTAGAGTATCGAACGGCTGGTTGGTTTTCATCTGTTAAAAAAAAAACAAGAAGGGTGAAAGTATGGCAGGTTCACGACACGGTATATTGTAAGGGAAGGTGATGAATGGCAAATGTAGCATCATGTTTTTTACTTAAGGTGTTTGCCAGATGCTCCAGGCCAATAGTAATTCTACGCCTGACTTCTCTTTCGATGTTTTGTTCGCACCCACCGAATTACCAAAGATAGCTATATTCATACCCTTCTTCTAGGTATTCCATTGCCATGGCTGAAAGCGTGTTTTCTGCGTGTCTTTTCAACTGTGCTTTCGACTTATTTATATTTACCTTGAATTCTACGTTTAAGCATACTAAATACAGTTCCTGAAGCATTATCTGGAATTTTTATCAAGAATAACTGAACGATACTACACCATCCACAAATATCAAGGAGCTCAAATACTTTCAATTTATTCGTGTCCTTAACTCATTTCATTCAATATTCCTAACTACCCCTCTAAACATGCTTTGCTAAAGTTCTATCAGGTGTTGTACCTTTTCCTAACGCCCTTCTCAGCAAACACTTCTCGCTCATCTTCCCAGCCCGTACTCTTGTAAATTTCCTCGAATATTTCCTCCCGGTTCTCTCAATGCGTCCACACTGCTGCGTGTCTACTGAATCTATCTAACAATCTAACAAGTATCTAACTTGAGCCGAAAGCGGTCAAAGACGGGTTTCTTTGGGTATCTTCGAAGAAAATAAAACAAAAAGTAATGGGCTTTTTCACAATGGATGAGTCCGGAATAAGTGCAACAACAGCCGTTCCTCGGGGGAGGCCGCGCATCACAAAACTAACGCCGCCGGGAAAAGATTCCGCAGACCGCATATTCACTTCATGACTTCCCTCGTGTACGCGAAAAGAGCAAATTTTCAGCCACATCAAACGGCCGCAGCAACCATCTTCCAATTCCTTTTTGCCAGCTGCACTTGCCTTTTTTCTACCCGAGGGAAATGCACTCTTTCATGGCTGAACGCGCACGTAGCTATGCAACACTGCTAACACAAGTACCCGTATGAAAAAGAACGACAAATAACTCGGGGATCGCCGGAACAGCGCCAAAGTTGCCGCGCGCTTCGGAAGCCTGGGGCCGCCAAAAGGTCGGACGACAAGGAAGCATCTGTAGAAATATTTTCCCTTGTTTTCTTTGTATGAGACTGAAAACGTCAGGAGGAGGGAGCTGGAAAGAACAGTCACCGGACTGAGATATTGAAGGAACGGCCCCATACCGCGGTTGTTTGCGTCCAGCCTTAGAGACGCTTGGAATGGCCCTCTTTGGCGCGATGACTTGTTAGTCGTTTCTCCGTTACTACGCTCACTTTTTGAGCTTATGCGCAAACACTTGGCGAAGCATGTGGGCAGCGTTTTTGGCTTCATAGTTCCCGTACGCATGCTTGCATCTTCGAGCATCGCTTGACGCGGAATGTTTGTGCTTCGGCGGCAGACCACGAATATCGCTATGTCCCGAAACGCTGGTTGTGGTGTATCTGTTGTGTCGACTCGTGTGCATTATTTCCGGAAGTTCGAAAGCTTTTACGGCATCGCGACATGCGTATCTTTATTTGTTTACTTATTTGTTTGCGCTGGAACACGATGAGGCGTAACGAGAACGTGGACGTGATGGTGTGCCCTGCGAGCCAGGGGTTCTCCCTGAACGCGGAGGAGCGTGAGGTAGAGCTCGTTGATCGGCCTAAAAGTGCGTTGCTCTCACATTTGAATTTGCGCTTTATTTGTGAAGTTTGTTAAAATATCTTATACGCCTATATCTTATAAACAATATTGTTTTCTCTTCTATCAATTCAAAAGGGAAGTGCCAGACGGTTGAACGACGCCAACCGCGGGATATCGTGTGAAACCAGTATAAAATCCTGCTTATATAAACCCTTCTGCAACGACACGGTAAATTCTCACAATATGTGCTTCTATGTTGATACTTGATCCTTCGCATGCTTTAGAGTACGTTTCGGGATCTCTCCTTCTCGGCCCTGCTTGCTTTATAATTTACTGAATGATTCAAAATCCCAGCTTAGTCCACGAAATGATTGAATTGAATAGGTGTTTCATGAAGAGAGAGAGAGAGAAAATTATTTAATGAGACCGAAGAGGTCAGCCCTGCGTAATGATGGGCTTGCTACTTCAGATGGTTGGTGAATATATGAAGAGGGTTAAATCCTAAAATGAATACAGTTAAACCTGGATATAATGAATTTGACAAAAATTCGAATTTTTTGTTACATCCAGGTTTTCGTTACATGCGGGTTTCTAGTAAAGTTCGCGGTAATGAAACAGAAACGAAACCAATATGCTAGGCATCAGTGATGCTGAATTAACCCTTGTTCAAGGATATATATTTCACACTGAAAAACTGCGTGATTTGCGCTTGCTGCTCCTACACGGCCCCCGAATTCACAAACGTAACTAAGTATCACTTTTGATTTGTGATACTTATGCGATACCAAACTTATGCTGATACCAAACTTGTGATACCAAAACTTATGCTGAAAAGGCGGCTTTTCGCGAACTTCATGCTCTTTTCTGCAGTAAAAATTGTTGAAAGGATGCTAGCTGGGACACTACCAGCCGGCGACGTTCTTCTTTGTCGGCGTCGGATAACGGCATCTAAAATTGCGAGCTTGCATTGAAAAGACAAATCTTTCCGTATTCAGGCAGCAGAAATCATTTACGAACCGATACCTTCTCTTCCCCATTACCCCTTCCTTTTCCTGCCCCAACCACGTTTGTACCACTACCTCAACCCTATTTCTACCCCCTCCCCTTCCCCTTTCTCTCCCCTGCGATACATATGTGGTGCAGGCTGGAACCTCTTTCCCTCTCACAGTCACCTCACCTCAAATATGAGGTGAGGCGGGAACTTGGCGGGAACTTGGGTATAATGGGACACCCGCGACTACACGCTGACAGACAGGCCTAGTACCTAACCGACATCGCACTCACACGTGGAAACGCACGAGCGACTACGGTGCAGGAAAAATCCGCTAAATTAGTGCATTTCGCTACCTGATTTTCCAGAAAAAGGGCAAGAAAGCTTGACTCATCAGCGTAGCGAATTCGTTACATCCAGGTTAACCGTCGACACTCCGTCGTTACATAGAGGTCGCAAACACATGGTCTTCAACGAAAATGAAAATGGGAAGGGAAAAACTTCATTAAATCCAGGAATCCGTTACACAGAGATTTGTTACATCAGCGGTTAACTCTAATACAAATAAGTATAGAAAAAAACGAAAGAAAATCCACCAGACGGACACACGCACACAAATATAAAAACAGCAACAGAGACAGTCACAAGCTGGTGCGAAGTCAGAGTCTGTAAGGAAACGCACGAGAGCATTAAAACCCCGCACCGCGCTGTCTTCGCTGTTTCAGTGGCCTAAGAAGTCCTTCATGCTAAGAGTTCTCACCTGTAGTAAACTTCACGCTGTCTTTCGCGCCGATAGAAAAGCCGACAAACGTAGAAGAGGTGTTCAGTGTCCTCTCGTACACCGCATAGGGGACACACAGGTGATGCCAACAGACAGTTTGTTAAGTAAGATTTTGGTGTAGGCTACTTTGAAGCGCAAGCGATGTATAGCACACTCTGTCTGCCTGGATAAACTTTGAGATATACGAAACGTACAGTACAGGCCGACAGCGCAAAGGGAAGCGTACTGCAGGTCCGGGTTCCGCCAGCGCTGCAATTGCATGCGCCATCCGAGAGTTGGCACTATTGCGTTGACGTCCGTTGTGTTGAGCTCATGGAATGGCCCATGCACACGAGATGATCAGATATTACATTACCCGTGATGACACAGCGCACTGACGACCACTGCAACGAAATAGTGCGTCCGTTTCGCAGTGCCTCTGTGTTTATGACGTTGATTTCAATGGATCAGTTGGACTTGATTACTTCCTTGCTTGAGAAGCGCTTGTGGCGCAGAGCGGGAGTCTAGGAAGACTAACCAGGATTTTGGAGGGCAGTCTTTCACAATCTGTAGCGCAGCTCTCACTCCTAGCTGCCAGCTCGGTTTTGTAGACGATTTCTTGTGACTGAGCTGCTGGTTTACAGAGGCCCCCGAAGAAGATACCCATACACCTACGGCGGAAGATGCGGAAGTCACGGACCCATCAGCGCATACTTGTGTATACCCCGCCATCGGAGTGAGATATATAAGCTGAAGTTGTACTAGGTCAAGGCCCTGTGGAGGCATCGCTGACTTTTTGCCGTTTCCAGGCGCTCTTCTTGTAATTAGCCACGTAGAAAACTTCAATGGCGGGAACTTGGGTATAATGGAATATATGCGGCAGGAATCCATGCACATGACTAATGGAGCCATTGGCCAAAAGGATTGGCAAAACGAACCGTTAACATGGCGGGAGTGCGGCACTTGCGGAGTGCGGCCACATTGAGGAGCTGCTTTGCCCCCGGGCAGTGCTAGGCAGCGGGACAAGTGCTCGAGGCCCTGGGTACATACCTGGGGACCTCGGGCTGCACAGTCCACTCTACTACAGCTCCGCCTAACTGCTCAGATTTGTGGTGGAGTGCTGCTGCTGAACCAAGCTTCTGTACTTGTTGTGTGCGTGTGTGTGTGTGTGTGTGTTTCCATCCATGTGTGTTAAACGTTGTCATCTGCTAGCCTTCACGTGTTGTCGATATCTGTAGTGTTTTCTCTGTAATGCCAATTTCCTCAATGTTTAACTTCCTTTTTTCTTTTTTTTCTTTTGTGTTTTATATTTATCCTTGTCAACTTGCCCAGTGCGTTACATACATTTTAATGTCAACCTTCTCCCCTATCCTCCTATTCCTATGTATTCTTTCCTCCCTATACGCCCCCCCCCCCCCCCCCCCCGCTCTACACTAGCAGGCGTCCCGGTATCCGCCCCTAGGCGAGACAATTTCCGCCTGTTGGTGGATATTCCTTTTCCAATGAACAATAAATACATACATACATACATTTTGGCCATGGTAGGCCAGCTGCGTTTTCTTATTTCGCTTTCTTCTGAGGTGCCCTCAATTGCCGGTCGAGCAATAACGAGCTTATTATTTGTGTCAGCGTCCATCAGGCACTGTCCGGGGAGACGATCGTAGTCACAAGAATTGGGCCACGTGTGGCCCAAACGACAAAGACGGTTGGGCTAACGCATAGGTTGCCTGAGCTAAGCTATGTTCGACCGAGACTTGGAGACAGGAGGTTTTCGGGCAGCGGTTTGTTTGTAGCTTATTTGCGCTTTTCTTGAGCTTGGGAATCTGGGTTGACCCGGAACGATCGTCGAGGCTCTGCTACGGTGACATCAAGGTGGCGATGACGGCACCACAGCAGAGCCGGCCTCGTTGCGTCTCCAGCGCTTCTAAACAAGCACATAGCTAGGCACATTGAGTAAACTGGACGTATGACTGCCAGATCTTGCATTGCATACCAGGAATAAGAGGCGAAAAATTAATCCTGCGACAGTAGTGCCAGAGATAACCGTAACATTTAAGAGAGGTATTTCAGACGGCTGTCTAGAACAATGAAAACGATTTTCTGGAGTTAAAATGAAAATAGTCGGTAGTGTAATTTGCCCCTATTTTGTGTGTTAAACAGCATTGTTAAAAGTGTCAAAAGAGACTGAGCTTGGCTAAAATGATCGCTTCTGTAAATTTATATATATTCGTAAGAGATCGAAACCAAGTTCGTGTAAAACACACTAAGCTCTATCGGACAACTAGAGCCTGGTAGAAGCCCTCTGCTTAGTTTCCTTCACACTAATGCGCAAGGTTCCAACTTTCTTTTTCGTGTAACCTACGTAGTTCTTCAAAGTGCTAAAATACGAGATAATTGGGTTCAAGAGGAAGCCAAAATTTGTGGTATGGACAGTTTTTTAGTTATTGCATAACTGCATAATAAGTTTGTTTTGCTGGAAAGTTTTGTATTTAGGGGCTTACACCACGTGACTCGCCCTCACCTACCTTCGCCCTCGTCCGCTCTAATCTCGCTCCTGCTGGCGAGATATAAAAGTGAAGCTCGATTAGGACTCTAGTTCGTTGACCATTACAGCTGACAGTAGTTTATTTCTGCCTGGTAGACCTGGAATACATTTCCGTTCACCAAGCTAAGCCGTATCGCTCCATGCCAGTTATCGGGCCCGGAAAACCAAAGGCTGACTTAGGACCGCAACTTGCACGAAGAGCACATTGTGTGCATAGAGTTCTTGCCTTGATTCATTTTTGTCTTCTTGCGCGCTATTATGTTTGCAGGAAGCTACTAATGTTCCTCTGATACAGGTTGTTTCCTGGGAAGGGAAGCTTCAAGGAATTACGCATTCTCTCCACCCCCCCCCCTCACCCTGCATTGCCAATATTCTGCTTGCAATAAATAAATAAATAAATAAATAAATAAATAAAAATAAATAAATAAATAAATAAATAAATAAATAAATAAATAAATAGGTACTTTCGCATAATTACTTAGAATTAAACGTATAACCCGTACTCCTACTCGGCGCTTCCCTCCCCGAGGGAGCGTTTAAAGTACGCGTGCCAAGCCGAAGTAATTACGGGCTGCTTCACTGCAGGGACCAATGTAGGAAGACCGCCACCGCCAGCTGTGAAACGCGGGCTCGGATGTTTCGGGAGGGGGGGGGGGGGGATTCGCAGCCGAAATTACGGCGAGACGCGAGCAATCTTCCTTAACGCGCTCAGACGTGTAACAATGCCTCGGTGGCTGTTACGGGTCTACGGCTTTAGTGCTTAGTACGCTGGCTGACAGACCCCTTGGAGCTGCGTACAAGCGTGCTGCTGTGCTTCGGCCTTGATGTAACTGTCGGCGCTCTTACTAAACGTAAAGGAGTTGGACAAAAAAGTAGCGAAAAGCAGAAAATTAAGTAACTAAATCACACGAACTACTCAGGCACATTCGCTGTCTGGTGCAGTAATGAACGCAATTGTCAACTATGACCACAGATGTCTACGAACGAAGCAAATGGGAGATGTAATGAAGAACCATAACAGTAAAAGTATCGTCGCCGGAATTCGCACTTTAAGAACAGAACTTACGCAACAAGTTTCACAACCGCGGCGTCGGGAGCGCCAAAAGCATGCACGTAATTCTCGCCACAGAATGGGATATATGCCTAGTTTTAACGAAAAACTTGTCTGTAGTGAAGTGCGCACGTACTAACGTTCCCCGAACATGACTTCATTTTCATACTTTTCATGTAAGGCTTGTCAGTGAAGGCAAAAACGCTGGGACAGTGCTTAGGGGCTGTTCTGATGAGAAGAGTTCATGAATCTCGCTGTTTCCCGTAATGTGTAGGCACTCGAGAACGAGGATTTAACATATAATATATGCATGCCTTTCCAAATGAACACATATATTTTATTTCACATATCTGGAAAATTTTGAAATGAAAGAAGGAATTAAGCTAAATCACATATGTGTAACAATACTGTGAAGGTTTCCTGGGGAAACAGAGAGCATTCACTAGAAACAAGGTTGGCCCTCATTCTGGTGTAGTGTTCCACTGAATGAAAGAGGAAAAGCTGCAGGCGACTACGGCATCACAGTGGACCTTTCGAAAGACGGCGGGTATTATGTAATGGAAAAGCTTCCTAAATTACTTTCAGGACGCTCAAGGACTTTAAGGGCACCCATAGCCTGGAATAACGACAACATAGTTTTGAAACACAACAAGAGATATATCAAATATCAGACACGCAGAAGCCCAAAACTCAGCAGCCCAAAACTTAGCGACGCTAAACTGACCGACATACATCAGCGAGAAGGGATGCTGACGAATTCTCACATCACAAGAAAAGCTTGGGTGCTCCATATTTTTCCTCAGTATTCATTAACGAAAAAAGAGCAAGATTAATGATTGCAATGGCGAACAAGCGAAGCGGGGTAAGATCAGATCTATGTTACAAAAGTAACAAAAATGCGCTTTTAAATTTTAAAAAATGTTTTAGCTTTAGAAGGCAAGTGCCACCTGGTTACTATTCGATCGCCTTCTTGCAAGATGCCGTCCTGCGGTAGTCTGGATATATTCTATTGGTTAGAGTATAAAATCACAAAAAGCCGGTGCGGGAGAATAACCGCTAAGACTTCGCTTTACCGGGGAGATTGAAACGTCATACCATTGTGTGATTTAGGAATCGGTTGTCAAACAGCTAAGGAGTGAACAACCTGTTCTGCGTGAAGTGAGGATGTAGACGCCACGATAACAAACGTACCTGTTCAGGCGACTGCTCACTACGGTGTCACGAATGCGCGGACGAGAGATACGCCCACGGTATCCCTTTGCAGCGGAAAATGAAAAGTGGTTAAAGTGGTATCGCGTATTGGGGAAAGATATACGTCCAAAGGAAATGACGGTGGCAGAAACGGGAACACGCACAGAGTAAAAATAATAAAAAAGGGAAAAAGTATCACGAGAATGGGCAAAGTAGTGGAAGGATAGGAAGAAAACAGGGATAGGTGAGCGCAGCGAATGTCTGGTTGTCCCGTTTTAATGAGTTTCCAGCCGGGAAACAATCGCGACTCAGCCATCTTGGCTTCAGTTCTGTACTTTTCTTTTTACCTCGTCTTTATGCCGACCTGTCAGGGCCGTGTTTCTTCAGTCGGCGCCTTCAAACCTTTTGTCCGTAAAGCGACCTCGCGAGGACCCTCTCTAAGCAGTCTAACCAATCAAGCTGTCAGAGCGTGGACGACTGTATGCAAAGAAAGGGGACGAAAAGAAATAAGAAAAGGAAGGACTCGAGTACTGATGGTCTTCCTACATTTGTTATACCCCGCTCATATTCTTGGTTACATTCATTTGCTGCCCCGAAACGACGAACAGATACAAGGAAAGGTGTAGCGCAGACTTCGCGGATGCCAATGAAAACATGTGAACGAAGTCATGGGGAAATTTAGGAGCCGCCTCGCGGTCAAAAACGCCGATGCCATACTGCGGCGTCTGTCCTCAAATGAAGCATGTAATAATTTCACATAATATAAACAAATAACTAACTAAACAAAAAATTTGCAGGCCATATGTAGTAACGCCTTATATGCCACATTGGAAAGCAACCTTGAATGATTTTGGCGTTGACAAGAAAGGTACGGACACCCAAGGAAGACTTGAAGCGCATCAGAACGTGCCAGTCTATAATTCGTGAGTTCAAATTGTTATTAAATATTGAATAGCGATTTATAGTAATGATTGGTAAGTGCATTAAGATGGGCTAAGGTAGATTAAGATCAATCAACGCGTGCTAATTGATTGTGTATTCATAATAATCATTTGTAGGTGGGAATAAAGTGGAGTAAGATGGGTTAAGGTGGATTAAGGCGGCTTCAGGAGGATTAAGATGAGGTGCATAAGAATAGGTCGGAGTAAGATTAAAGAGGATAAACAAGTGTGACTGTTGCGTCGACAAGTAGACGTGCATATAAAGGCACGCGCGTTACAACTGTACGCCAGTTTATCATCTTCAAAAGTCGTAAACAGGCTTAAGTCCCCAGAGAAATTTTTCGAGGCAAATTAAACACGCGCAAAAATATATGCATGTTGCAGACCGCCCCACGGAATTTAGATGGGTTACTTTACGCAACCCGACATGAGGTCCTAATTGCGCGATAGGGTTTCCCTGTGTTAGTGGCCTGGAGAAACTCAAAGCCATGCGCGAGGGACAGAAACGGTCGTCGAGCATCCAAAGAAAAAACTGCACACATGAGCGGCACTCGACGTAAGGCGCAGCTCGCCTAAGCTATTTAAACAGACCCCCGCGTGTGATGCACACTGGCGTCTCACTTTCAAAGGAAATAAACTTCGGAAGAAGAGTCACGCTGTCAAAAGGCGCGGGTAGCGTAAAATAAACACCCCGCACGTGTGGAGGAGAGAGACTTGACACAGGCACCGCACTTTGGTTTGCTGCCGCGCAAAATTAAAGTAAGAAAACAGAACTTAGTAGGACGCTGGGTTCCATTTTCTTGACCTTTCCCAAGGAGAGAGAACGATTAAAGAAAGAAAAATGAAGTTAAACATACACGACGTTTCGAGACAAGTTTTAAGTAGCGCGTTAATTATTTTAGAGCGTCCTTCTAATTTTGGCGCCAAGGCTTCGGGAGGAACTTGTGTTACGGTGAACTTCCAAACTTAAAAGGAAACCTTACTCTGCCTGAGTAGCTAGTTGATGAGCTTGCCGCTAGAGGCCGAAGTGCCGGGAGGCAGGGAGTCCCCTTAGTAATTTCCGACTTTTGGACAGCGCGCTGCAAAAAACAAGGTTTTCTGAAGTGCTGTTTATCTCCGCTTGGCTTCTTTGAGAAGGCCAGAGGAAAAACACCTAAGAAAAAACAGGAAAGAGGTGCTGGAGCTTTGTGGCGTCAAAGACCACGAAACTCTGTGAACTGGCGAAATATACAACGCCTTGTTTACGGGAAGCCCGCTGTCGAACACTGCCTGATTAACGGCTGCAAAACTGGGGCGTTTGAGCCACAAAGTATGCGCCTTATAAGTCTATACGTCCGTTAGCGAGAGAAAAAAGAGCGCATGTGCTGCCGATATCTCAAACAGCGACCGCTGTTGCGACAGTGGAAGTACCGGTGTAGTAAATTAAGAGAGAGGGAGAGAGAGTGAGAATCATAGCTCACTAACGGAACGAAAGGTATTGTAGTTAGCACTGCTATTAAGGTTTGCCTAGCGTGGAAAGGCCCAGTTGATCGCATTACTTTGCAAAAGTAATTACACGAGCCGTCAGGAACGTCGTTCATCATATTCTCGGTGTGATCTTGTAACGTTTAATGTAACTATATAACCATAGAGTTTCATGTCAATATATACGACAGGGAAATCTGGCGCTGCAATTGCGGGCCGTCGAAGGCGCCCCCATTGCAGCAGCGACGTCCCTCGCCTACTTGGCTTGGTCAGCCACAAGGCTTCTGTTTTGTCTCGAAGCCGAAATTAACAAAAAAGGGGACATCTTTGTCTTGTTCACCTTGCATGAAGCATCCAAAATATCCCTAAAAATATTTTCGGAGCATAATTGTAATGATGACAGCGCCGATGAACCCCGTCTTGACGGTGCCCCCCCCCCCCCTCCCCTCCCCCTCCCTTCTCATGGCCTTGTTGTGTCTCCCCATCCGGTGGCGGAATGTTGGGGCGGCCTCCGCCGACGCCAGCGAGTCGCAACCCTTTGTCTGGGCCTCGCCGGCGGCTTTACGCGGCTCGGGGAAGGCTTTCCTGTCCTCCTGACCTTCGGGGACGGCCAGAGGGGGAGCGGAGGTCAAAACCCTTATTGGCATGTGCGCTGCTGTGGGGAGGCGGCATTGCTTGCGCCCTGCTCGCGCATTGGAGACTGCTCCCGTGGCGGTTTTGGGCGCCAGAGCCCCACGATTTCTCGCCAACCGTGCGGCGGTTCGGCACCTTTTTTGGCCTCCGGGCCCCCATCAGGGATCGCGCCGCGATACCCCCTTTGTTCGCTGCGGCGCCTTTTAATTGTAATTCAGTTTTCGTTTTGTCTGGTGATGGGAGAATCAATCTCCTGTAAATAAGTGTAAATAGACTTTTTCTTCCATCTATGCCTCGTCTCGTCATCGGGTCCTTCACCACCCTCCACGACGACACCAATACCTTACGAACCTAACTTTACTATAATCTTTATAATAGCAAAACAAATTTGATTAATCTTCTACAGTAATATTGTTGCGTTTTTGCCAGACACAGGCCACTTTCTAGCTTATTCATGAGTCGTGTCAAGGACAAGTAGAACGTTCCTGCTCGGTACATTACGTAACGCTTGCCGAAGCGCGGCTAGGCTAGACAGTGGCGCCAGATTTCCTTCTTGCATATATTTGTGTGAAACACTATGAGTATGAGTTGAGGGTTCTAAAAATGCGAATGAACTTATCCCAAGGTCGGAGAATGAATTTGGGGTGTGAGTCACATAGGGTAATGTGTGTGCCGGTACTTTAAGTGACGGTTTATTAGTGTAGTTTTGGTATAAAGAGGCCTGATATAACCGTATTGTTTGTACTTTTTATCCGAAGTACTAATGAGTCTGAGTGAATTTAGGAAATGTCTCTATTCGCCACACAGTGGTTTCAAGTGAGCGGCACTGGTGTGAGTGGCACGCATAATGCGATTAGTCCCGTGCTTTTCGGTACATTATAAGCACCTTCTCGCTGCGATCGTCACATTCCTTTGATCTATGATGTGCCACCGCCTAATACACGCTTCATACGAAAGCATTCACACGGTTCATACGAATGAGCGCGTACTTTGCTAACAGTATAAAGGAATGTGTCATAATTAATTACTTTTAAAGCGAAGCTTTCTGTGCCTTTCTACGGTCAATTCACCCAAAAACGCACTGCAGGACAGCCAACTTTCTCTTGGGATAATGTTTAATTGGTTATAGCGTAATTTAATGCAGGCATATTCGAATGCCCGTAAATTGTTCTTTTGAACGCCAGTGTCCAAGGCGTACCACGCATCGGGCAGTTACATTAGAATGAAATATATTTCTAAACGATCCTATCGTGTGTCGTCAGCTCTCACATCCCAAAACAGTCTTTACTTTGTTCGCTGTACAGAAGAGATAAGCGTGGCATTATTTACAAAATTTATCGATGATTCATCTCGGTGGAAAATCATTGAAGAGAGAGTTTTACTACTCACTTTAAAAATAAAACGTCCATTGAGTTTTTGTTTTGGTGTAAGAGTTTCTGTCGCTTATTCTTTTCGCATTCTTCGAGATAAGTTCATTTCTGCCGTTCCTACTCCTTCGTGCTGGCTAAAGCGTCGACGACTGAAAGCCACTGCTTCAAAGCTCTTAGCCAGTTTTGTCACATTGATAGCTGCTATCCCGCTGCTGCTATCCTTCTCTATTTTGAGCCGCGTCAAAAAGCTGCGAGACGTGAACTTGCGAACGGCAATAAGCTTTCGACCAAGGTATGCTGTAAGACCAATGTAAGAAGCTTTTCCCAGCGAAGCACGACAAGTAAGGTTACATGGTTTGAAACGATGTGCACTTTCCTCCTGGCAATAAAACGTCAGTTTTACCGCTGCCGGGAATTCCGCAATACGAATGGCCGTCTGTGTCGTCGTGTACCTCGTAAGTGTTTGCGAAACTTCCGTCTTAGTGCGGTGAAAAATGTGTGACTACGTTGGATATCCCATCCTTCCCGTCAGGCTACAAAATCCCGGGCTACTATTTCTTTCCCGCCACAAAGCCCTAAGGCTACATTTATCAGATAAAACAGTGTGCCGTTTCTATCATTTGTTTCATTTTATTGTGCGGATTCGCAGTTGGAGGTAACTTTAGTGAGTGAAGTTTATTTTGATTCGCAGGTGTTTCTTGAGACCATCGGTCCTTGCTTGAGAAAATGCAGGTAAATTAAAAGTTGTTTCCTCTTCGCAAGAAGCCCTGGAAACAGTTGTAGAAAAATGAGCCGAACCAAAAAAAATATGGGGGGGGGGGGGGGGGGCGCAAAGGGGGATTTCAGCTAAGCCCATCAGTGTTTTTTGCTAGGAGATTCTCGGTTTGTCACACTGCATTTTCTTCAACCAGCCTTTCGCGTTTTCCGCTCCTTCAAAATAAGGATCCCCATACGGCTGAAAGAGAACAAAAACAATTTACTTCCCGCATACATTTTATTAGCTTTCCTAACAATGTTTTGAGCAGATCTGTGGACTAGTTTTGTTCAGCCAAGGCAGAGTCGTTCAATGCTTTACTGGACCGCGGCCGCAACTACTGGCGCCACGCCGCACGAAGGGCATTCAGCCGCCGCGCGTGCGGCATATTTGCCAGCTCTTGGCCTGCAAACTCTCGCTGCTTTTGGTCTCTGCACGCTGATTAAGTGTGTTTTTTTTTTCGCAGTAGTTAGCGATGAATCGTGCAATCATTGTGTATACCACCTGCCTTCAATTGGGTTTTATTTTTCCAAATAAATTGACGTAAACTTCGGCCGAGAACGGCAACTGCTTCTGCGTCCTCGGGCACAAGGACTTCGCCGTCGTGTTTACGGATTTTTAAGTCTTCATTGCTTTTTTTTTTTTTATAAGCAAAAGTTGTAACTACTATACGTACGGTAGCTCCGCAGTCATGGACTGCTGCGGGAATTTTGAGAATACACTAAAAAACTACTGAAAGGAACCAAGTACGCGTCGTTCAGATTACGCTACTAATGAATCTGTTGATTGCTCTGGAATGCGCAGAACGCTCAAAGAGATAGCCCAATAATATTGTCGTTTGGAGGAGTTGCTACATACTAGAGAACATTTAAAACCGCTGCAGAAACGTCAGGGATCAAAACGCGAAAAGATATATGCTGCACCGTGTGTATTTCCGCTACCACGCTTTTCAATCCTTGCAAAAAAGGAATCGCAACAAGAAGAACAAAACTGATTTTATCACATGCTACAAAAAAATTTCATTATACGAAGGGAGACAAAAGAGCGTGGTCCAGCGTACAACAATGTATTTTTAAGCGCTGAGATGTTCAGCACACGGAGGAAATAGAATATTGCCACGTAGCCAAGAACGACGCAAAGTTCTACTGAACAGTTTATTAAAGCGTCCTCCTGCTTTACAAAAGACTAGAATGATGAAACACAAACGGCGAAGAAGCAGTCCGCGGCGTGACGTGCAATGATGAACATCGATAAATGGAGTTGCGCGGCGTTTGGAATGCACGCATTATTCTCGGAACGTTATTCATTTCAAATCAATGAAAATAGGATCGAGAAACATTGTCGAACAAACAAAAAATCAAGTTAGTGACAAGATGACACCCTTTTCATATCAAACAATGTTTCCCGACGCGACGTACGACAAAAAAACAAACAAAAACAAACAAACGGGCGCTTGGGTTAAAGGGTACGTTGTTTTTTTAACAGGAAACTGTTTTATTCCTGGTTACAGGAAGATACCGTTGACGTCATATCCATCACGGAAGTGACGCCAGCACAACGAAGGAAGCGGCCTGAAAAGGGTGCACCCCTGCACACAGGGTCTTCTTGCGGGGAAGCAACCTTTAGTACTAAAAAGTACGTTGTACTTACGGTTGTTCGTTTTCGGGTTTTATATTTTACACGAAAGAGTTTTGTGCCCCGATACCCCAAGATTTCACTGATGTCATATTCATCCAGGAAATGACGCCAGTACACCTTTGCCGAAGTGACCCGCCAGCAGGACGTCGCTCACCAAGCACACCCACAAGACAGCCACGGACCCGCAAATCATGTTCAGCTGCAGATTTCACTGCACATTTCACTTTCGTGTTTTACTGATTCCTTTGACAGAGGAATCAACCACGGTTTTTTTCATTATCACACACATTGCATTCTCACACACACTCACATACTTAGAATCGAAGCTTAAATCGCCCAATTCTTGCCTTGGAATGGCGTGCTTCCATTTCTCCCGCAGCTCCCCGTAGCTCGGTAAATAGAACACGAAACATTTTCTGTTGTAGCCTTGCACCCGGAACGACATCCCGGGACACAGCACGTGTTCGGCATCGTCGTTGCACTACTTAAGTCGCATCACAATAGCGCGAGATGAACGTTACATTTCTTTCCTGCACAAAACAAACACAGCTCCCCGTGTCTCCGTCGTTCGAGCCAGCGCAACGCCGCCCGAGGAGTGACCTCAGTCATATGGTCACGCCACCGCGCGGCGGCCTAACGCAGTATGTGAAGCTCTCCCATTGAGTTACGGAGCGGTTTCGTGACCAGTAAAACATTGAAGGACTCTGGCCATTGGTTTGTTATATTTGTCGTAATACAGGATATCACGACTACAAATGAGTCTCAAACGTTTCTTTCTCAGCAAACAGCATCTGCGTTCGCACTTAAACTACGGAAGCTCGTATTCTGTGGCCTACATTGCTTGACACCAATAACTGTGACAACACTTACCTACATGTTTCGAAAGCGGGCAAACATGATTTTCGTGCGCGGTAAAGTCGGTAGTAATCCTGGATGCAATAACCACCTCGACACAGTTTTGCCACCTAGGGAATCCTTAGCTTCCAGGTTTGGCTCCAACAGCTGTTATTTCGTCGCGCTGTGTATTGATTGATTGATTGATTGATTGATTGATTGATTGATTGATTGATTGATTGATTGATTGATTGATTGATTGATTGATTGATTGATTGATTGATTGATTGATTGATTGATTACAGTTGAAATAAAATGGTGCATCAGTGAGCTATAGCCTCGATTCCGTGACTATTCACATTCTCACCTCAATTAAGTTGACTTACAATAGCGTCTATGCCACCGCCATTAAAAAACGCCGTTACAGGCAGGAGCACAAAAAGCTGAACATTAGGGGGCCTGCTTTTCGACCGAGTCCCGACGTTCGTGCTCACTTTGCTGTTCACGTTGGGTAGAAAAGCGACCACATGTTAAGCAAGTTCGTAATTTCCTTGCGTCGCCTGACGTTCTTTGGGCTATCCCGGAATTTTTTCTAAGTTAACGGGGCTTTCACATTTTTGCTCTTAGAGGGAGGGTAAGAAAGTAGCCCGAAAGAAGATTACGTCGCGGATAAAAAATTCCCATGCGCGGTGTGAGAAAGTATTACGAAATAGGGAATAAATTAAAACTATTTTCAAAGCGTACCATATTGCTTCTATGCATAAATGAAAGAGAAAGCTAAGAGGAGCAAAATAGCCCTTCTTCGTACCTTATTTTCAAAGTATTGACAGCATTGGATAGACGAGGCTGGACATCTTTAGAGGCCTTTGTCTTGCAATGGACAGAACCAGACTGATGGTGGTGATGGTGACGATGATACCTTCGTAAATGCGTAATTATCGGCCATGAACGAAGCCGTGCTGACACGTGTGAGTTACTTTGACAGAATAAATCTCAAAACAATGAAAACGACATTTGAAGCACGTTGAATACGCCCCAAGCCTGACATTTTGGGATACGTGATGGCCCTGTAATAAAGACAAAAATATCGATGAGGTAGAAAAAGTGAAAAGGAAAAGAGTGGAAGTCTGGACCGCTCCGAGTGTTTTGTCGAAACTTCGATGCGAAAGTTGAAGTGAACTTATAGGGCTGATATCGTATGTTCTCTTCGTATCGTTTATCGACTTTAGGTTGGTAAGATCTTAGATCTTGGCCAAAAATAAGGAATAAAATTACACAAAGAGTTCACGAGGTGGAAAATAGCCGTCGATAGGTCAGAGAAAAGAGTACCGCTGATAAAATAAGTCTTCCTGAAAGTTCCGATTTGAAACTTCCGATCGAAACTTTGATCCGCCGCTCAAACGGCCCATTGCAAGAGGAAATCTCCGCCGTTCGTCCCACGAGACCATAACTTTTGACCCAGGCATATTTTTTTTTTTCGCCGGGAACAATGGAAAGTGTTGAACTCAGGCCACACTCCGAGAGAGACAAAGCGAAGCCAGGCGATAAGAACTTCGAATCAGTAAATGTTTCAAGTAACGTCAGACGTGCCACAACAAAAATGCCGAACGCTTTGTGACGCGATGTTTTATCTTTCCCATTATAAGCTTGCTCGACTAACACAGGAGTTGCTCATAAAGAAGATTTATCGCATCCATGAGCCGCCAACAGAAGCGTTCGAGAACAAACGAAATACGGATGATCAACAGCATTTTTACAGGAGAAAGGATACACGTGCAGAGCTCTTCCAATAACTGTGTCTTAATCTTTTCAGGGTAGAGCACTCTCCAGCAATCCTACCCAAATTTTGCGATCCGTATACGTGTCTCTGGCCTACTGACAAGGACGTTGCCGTTAGGGTAAAGAACGCTACAGCCACACAATAATAGCCAGCCATCCTCATGACCCTCTGTGTAATAAATGGGGGGTATGTAGAATAGCAAAAAAAAAAACGTACATTCAGAGCAATTATTCGAGTACTCCTACGAAGTCAAACAATTTCATGTGATGCCAAGTATTTCTACTGCCCAAATTAGTTTGAACCCGAAGTCCCGAAGTCGAAATAAACTTATTAGTCAAGAAAGCCTTTTTAGTCAAGAAAGCCTAATTAGAAGGCCTTATTAGTCAAGATTAGTCAAGAAAGCCTTCAAGATAAGTCAAGATTAGTCAAGATTAGTCAAGATTAATCAAGATTAGTCAAAAAAGCCTTATTAGAAAGCCTTATTAGTCAAGATAGGTTCAAAAGTGCAAATTATTCCCGAAGTGCATTCAATGAAAATTAAGTTTCAACGTAGTTATAAGTAATTTCGAGTAATTACAAGTTGGAGAAAAAATACCAAAACTCTAAAATAATTTTTAGTAATTTCTACTTATAGTTATTTGTTGTAATCATAAGTAATCACAAATCACCTTATCGAATATCCAAAATCCCCAGTGATTTCAAGTTCTTTCTAGTAACTCCAAGAACCTTCAAGGGTCACGAGAGATCCAGGGCAATCGTAACTAAATTCGAAGTAATTTTGCACAGTTCAAGTAACTTGATCTGATTCCGACTAGTTATGAGGACTTTTGAGTTATTCCAGGTAATTTCATTCATTTAATACCAATTCTCAATAATTAGAATTATTTGGGGAGCAATTGTCTCAAGCCAAATATTCTTCATTAGGCTGACCTTAGACCTTAGCTGTTCAGTAAAGCGCAAAGCTTCTTCCCCAAAGTTGATCACCCACAGTATACGCATTATTTTTGCACAATCCTCCCTCCCACCTCAAAACCTGTGGAAATTCTACTTCGTATTTATTTCTCTTTATTGGAATAAACACTAGCAAGTTGTTCAAGACGGTTATAATAATACACCTCTTCAAAATTTGGTTTCCTATTTTAATGGTGAGGCTTTCTGCCCGTGTATCTACCACTCCCTTCGTATTCTTATTATTCATCCGTAACCAAAGTTTCTGAAGCATTGTCTGCAGGTAGTCAACATACTCTCTGAACAAGACGAAGACGCGCGCAAACTTTGAGGGGCTTAGATACTCTCAGTATACTCATATCCCTGACATCTCCAAATTGAGGTTTCTAAATACCCTCTCTATTTAGGCTGTCAGCGATTGGATAGAAAGTGCCTCGTTGCCTTACCAGATAGATGTCTTATGGGGACTTTTCTCCCCTGCCTGTTAAGATTACCCTGCGCGTGCCCTATTTGCATGTGAACTCCAACTGATATCTATAACAGAAGAGGAGTTTCAGATGTCTGGCACAGCCAGACCCTGCGTCGTGGACGGCCAAGTCCACCGCCACATAAAACGCGCGTTGCGCTACCTCTAGAGCGCACCTCTAATACAAGAGCAACGCATAATTGAGATTTTGTTTATTGGGAAGCACAAATGGGAAAAAATTAAACTGGGCAGGTGCTCGCGTGTTCAATAACATAGCAGTTTAGCCGCACTTTGCGCAAAACATGTATCATTAGTCCCACCACGTCGTCAATGGTCTCGATTTGGACGCTCTGCATGTCGGTTTTCTGCATGCAAAGCTGAAAGCAATTGAAAAAGAGATGATTGCTGAATGAGGAGAATATATAAAACATTTACATAGTTTTCTACCTCTAATATTATGGCAAATGTATACATTTTAGAGGTAGTAAACAAAAACAAGAAAATGTCTTAAATCATATTATCAATTATTTGATATTTGATTATGAGATGTAACGCAGCGATGCTACACACGTGCTAAGACGCACCGTAGTGGAGGGCTGGGGAATAATTTTGACCGCCTGGGCATCTTTAACGTGCGCCGAAATCTCGAACACGCGGAAGGTTTCGTTTTCCGCATCCATCACCATATTATCAAATAATCTCCTGTGTATGGCACAGACATTGAGAAGGTGACTTGTTTTGATGTTTTAGAGCTAGCTCAGTTTCCAAAGAATGCAGATGATGTCTCCAGGGTGTCTCCAGGGTTGTGGTATTTCTACTAGCAATATCTAAAAACCAAGTCATCCTTTCTTCTTCCTTCATTACATCATTTCATTGCACCATCATTGCGTCAATTTCAGTCGCCACATTTGCCGCGGTGGCTTAGTGGCTAAAGCATTGCGCTGATGAATCCAAGGACGCTGGTTCGATCCTTTCTGATCGAACCAGCGTTCGATCAGAATAGCTGGGGCTATTTTTCTGATGGCGACGAAAAGCAAAAACGCCCCTGTGTAGAGATTTTGGTGCACATTACGGATCCCCAGATGGTCAAAATTAATCCGGAGCCCTCCACGACGGCGCGCCTAATTGCCCAGGTGTAGCTTCGGCGCCCTTAAACCCCATTGTCTCAAATTCCACCTACCGCGGCACTCACTGCTGGCATAAAAAACAGATGTTTAGAAAATTTACAAATACCCTTTGTTCATTTGAACTGCGAAAAAAAATGCACATTTCAGAGTTTCAAGAATTTGTGCCAACCGGTTGCTGAGAATGTTGAGGGATACAGCAGGCAACATTTTGCAGCTGTCAAAACAGCGCCTCTTCGAAGTTACAGTGTATGCTTACAAGGCGACCTGAATGTGTGGCGTCTGATAATAACGCTGTGAATATCAGCAAGTTGTTGACTTGTTTTTGAAAAAGAAGCTAGACCTTCGGTTCACATGGGTTGGAAAAGCCACGAGTATTACGCCGAAGGACGACACAAAGAGGAGACGACAGGACGAGACAACAGGACAACAATCCTCATGGCTTTTCAAGTATCAGACCAACTAGCCCGTCAACATATCTTGTTGAACTTCACATGGGTTCTTCTGCCGCTGCTTAGCCCGGACCTTTCGCCGTGAAAGGGCAACCGGCTATTGGACACCTCAAAGGAACGGACTACGGGTTTAGCAGCGGCGGTAACATTAACATGTGCAGCCAATTGGAAAAACCAAACGCTTCCCTTGGTCGCAACCCCGGAGCAAGAATATATAGGAGGAGAAACGGCCCATTACGGCAAGCACGGGCGAGCGACCAGATAATGTCACAATGAAAACCAAGGCGGACTACTAAGCTTCGTAGCTGCGACGGCGAAGGGGAGGGTAGCGGCACCTGATGGACGAAATGATAGCGGCCGCAATTCATTCCGTGCTGCGCAGTGCAATGGCCGATCGCGGTGGCCGCGCAGTCTTTCTTCACCCGCGGCAGATGCCGCTAGCTTACCTCTGACGAGCACTTGTGACATTATCTGGCCACGGTAGGAAGCTTCATTTCCCCTCCTATCTTATTCTTGCTCCGTGGTCGCAACCGAACATGGGTTCCTCGCGTGATGAATCCCGCGTCTATCTGATTGATCTATCATTGCGTTCCGGTCGCACTGCATTTAATCTGGGGTGAAAGCGCGGGCGTTCGATTTTTACTTTGCGGAGGGTTCTAGCGCTTGCTAGCGCGGTACATTTTGGGAGAGATGTGAAAGCCTTTGCGAATGAAACGATCCGTGCCTACCAGTCATGGAGAACTTTCAGCGGCAAGTTCGGCAAAAAAAAATGTTACTTGCAACAGCCGATTCCCCGACGAAGGGAGAGGGGTCGCCAATCTCTGCTGTTTATCCATCCTTGCACCGATAGGGCAAGCTGCGCCGATTTATTATATCTCTCACATTGAAACCAGTTTCCTCAGGAAACGACTCAAATTACGTAAACAAATGACTCATAATTCAAAATGGCTCATGGCGCTTCACAATGCATTCCTCACGGAATGCGGGAATAGCGTTCTTCTATGCAAAGAAGTTCACAGCTGAAAGTATACAACCGGACGGTTACGTACCCCACACATAAGCCACATCTATTGAACGATGACTGCAAAAATTTGCCTATTATACAGTTAAATATTTCATCTGCGAAGAGTTCAAGAATAGCAGGCACCCACCATGTGTTTGATTTATATGTACGCTGCAAGCTGAACAAGTTTGACAACCAGAGGCGAAGCTCAGCCGTACTTGAGAACTGAAATAAGGGTTGTTGTAGATCATACTATCGATGGAATATACTGAGTTGATGCGGAAACGAGCAGAACCATAAGCTGCTTCGACAGGTCATTTTACAGTGGCCCATGTAGACGAACAAAAAATGCCCGATTTGCATAGTTAATTCTAAACGGGTAACCAGGATACACGCGCCCAAAATTTTGCCGTCTTCCCTCTCCCAAATATTCAGTTTCCTACATGCGGCTCATTCATCCATTCCCGAAACAGCGGGCGCGTCTGCAGCTGACGTCCCACTTAACGTAACGGGTGCTGAAACGGAGCGGAAAAATCTGAAAATGATAGCGAGGGCACCGAAGACGTAGAAACAACACATTTTGAAGAGGGAGACATCGCACCATGTCAACGGCAGGCGTACATACGTGACCTCTAAGAGCAACTTCATTTTGCAACCTCGCAAAAAAAAAAAAAGATTTTTTTAGCAAGGACTTTTTTTATTTTTAGTAAAAATCTCTTCCTTGTTTTTTGAGCTAAAAAAGAAACAAGGGCGGGAAAAAGTCCAGTTACCTTACTACTTAGAGCTGACTAGGGATATCGACCAACGTCTCCTACTGTCTGCAGCGTCAAGTGTGCATAACTTTATGCCTTTGCTAGATTGCAACATAAAATTTACAGTTAAACGCTTACTTACTAATTCTCCTCATAGACGTCAGTGGGCCACTCGATAGGGCCTTGAAACAGCTGTGTAGCCAAAGTATTGCGTGATTATCTGGATCATCTGCGAAGGAACGTTTGTTGGTAGGAAGCTCAGGAAAGGAAAGGAAGCTCAGTTGGTAGAGTGACTGCTCCGGTTAAGCAGTGGTCCCGGGTTCGAATCCTGGACCAGGACGAATTTTTCTTCAACTGCGAAGTTTCTGAGGAAGCTGTATAGCTTTCCTTTGTAGCCGTATGGCTGCATTCAGGTGGATGTCAAACTTTCTTTCTCAGAAACTTACTCCACCTTGGGGATTACCCCTAAATCTGAACGATTAACATCTGGATCATCATCCGATATGACGGTGCTGCCGCAGGGTCGGCAACAACGGCGTCATTTTGCGGTGCTCCGCGCCGTCGCAGCGCTGTTTCGACTTGACTGGGCGTAAATGAAATTGGCGGTGAAGTAGGCGGCAGAGCGGCTCTCACGGATGAGGCCCTGGAACAAAATTTGTTGCGCGCCTGAAGCTAGGAGAAGCGGCGCATGCAGGAGCACGGGAGGAGGGATGCTGCAAGCGACAGGCCACCGTATAGTCATTTACCCCCAGTGCTCGTTTGCGCTCGTGGCGCTGGCGTGCATGCGGCGGGGAACAGCCCACGGAAGAGGCTGGACCTCCTCCTTTACGGGATGTGCGCGGTGCATACGGGATACGGCTCCTTGGAGAATCTCAAGTAACTGCGGGGCGAGGTTTCTGGCGGACCTGTTGGGGAGCGGACCATGCTAGAGAGGCCGGCTAAAGGAGCGAAGTCACTTGGCGTTCCCTTATACGCTGAGCAGGTTCTATTATACACCCAATTCTCTCTGTATAATTGTTTTATTGGCACGCCTATTGCTTTGCGCTGCGAACACAAGTTTCGTGGAGGTGTGATTTTGTTCATGTAAAGCCTTCCGGAGAAGTTCTTTTACCTTGCCGACGTTTCTGGCTTTTGATTTATGCCGTTGTCTTGTTTTCTCTTACAGGAACAGATAAAGAAGTTAGGCATGTGCCGGGTTTAGAGCTCTACCATAAGGTGATTAAGCTAAAGCGCCCAATGAACTGTGCCGAAGTTTCGGATTGCATAGCTGGTTCGGGGCCTGGTGCATATCATTCCGGGGGCCTCTTTTGTGTTTTTTTTTCGAGGCTAGCATTTAGTGCTGAAATAGATGCATATGCCACAGGCAAATTATTTACCCATAGTTGCAATGGATCAACCACACGAAGACTTCGCTACAGTATGCCTGGATTCAACACAATCGACTTTGACATCACTTGGCGTGGTAGACAAACTAGCGGTGCTGTGTTGGGTTTGCTTGATTGAGTTTGTTTTCCTTCCAGGAAGAAAAGGGCAATTTCCCGACTAAAATGCGCTTTCACAACTTGAGAGAGGCCAAGACAGAAATCTCCTATTCGCTAACGCGAGTCAAACAGAATACTTCACAAACAGCTGCAACTGCTGGTTTAGAGATGACGCAGACAGCCCTTATGCTTTTAAAAACTCGTTCCGTCACTAACATGTTCCGTAAATTCGCCGGTAAAGCGGTATTTTTATTCTCTTCTTCTCCGGCTTAACCTCGATGTGGCAGGGTAAGAGGCCATAGACAATGCGGCAGAAAACATACCAAGAAACAGTTCTGTCTTTTGACACATAACTAACCGTTCATACGCACGCCCTCCAACACGTCGGCAAGTAACCAAGCACGTCGCACCGTACGCGCATTTCAACATTGTAGCTCATCATTATTTGCTTGTTTGTATTTTGAACCCCGGAAATGTTTCGAAGTAGAACTTATCGTAAAGAACCATGTCAAACCACTTAAGGCCAAAAGTGTGGGGCTGAGACTGGTGATTTTCTCGTACGTATATGCTTTGCTGCAAACTACTTCCAAAGTGTTCGACAGATATACAGATTTACGTACCGTGCAGGCACATTCATAATAGATATAGCAGAACATGTGCAGTGTTGCCTGAATGTTATTATATCCCGTTCTGGAATTTCGCTGGAAGTGATTAAATAGCGCCTCACGTTCCAGGTTAAGCTGTACGAAGCGCGACCCTTAATCACCAATGAACAACGGGCGGCAGGCCACCGGGATAGACAATTAATATTAATCGCACCGGTACGGGCCCGCACTTTCTTTTATACGGTCACAGTGGCTATAAAGTTCGCGCCGTATACATGGTGCGTACAAGGTCGTGATGGGCAGACTCACTAGTCGTCCTCATATTATTGCAAAAGGTTGTCGTAAACACATCGGACAAACTACACATAAAGCCGGCAATACGAGCGCGGGAAATGCAGTGCTGCGGGTAAACTTAAGGCGAATCCGTGCACAAAAGAGGGATAACGAGGCACGTCACATTCGCGCGGTCAGGTCAGAGCTCTGGCTTTATGGCAGACTTGGCAATTCGAAACTCCCGACAAGTCCAGCGTAAGGCGAGACCGGCGTGCGTGCTGGCACACGCTGGCGCTGAGTTTTAATGTGCTAGTACATTTTCAAAAGAATACAGAGAGAGAGGCGGAGAAATAAACAAAGCATGGGAGCAAAAGAAACAAAAAGACAGAAAGATAGAGAGAGATAGACAGAAGAGGAGAAAGCGAGGCACCACGGAGAGAAATCGGCAGAGAACGAGAGAGAGAGAGAGAGAGAGAGAGAGAGAGATAGAGAGAGAGAGAGAGAGAGAGAGAGAGAGAGAGAGAGAGAGAGAGAGAGAGACACTTATGGGGCGTAAGCTGGGGGACCTTGGAAATTCACAGCGGTAAGCCTTCAAGCTCGAAGTAAATGGTGAACCACTGAAAATAATTAAGGCAGCTCACACTAAACCCACATGAAGGTGGCGAAGCTGTACTCAACATTCACGACCATCACTACAATTTAAACCACGATCGCCGCCGGTTTGCTTCTTGTTCACATCCGCAACGACCTTTACTCCATCTTTGTTGCTATATATATAACGGCGAAGACGAAGCAAATCGAAGGGACGATACATAGCGTCTACAACCGGACAGTAAGAGATGTCGACACGAAATCATTAAAAGTTTTATTTTCAATGATTTCAATAAATTATAACATACTACAGTAATGCAGCCATACCGTGCGGGTGGACGAAAAAATAGTTGGGAGTTTTAGCATAGCGGCTAGCGTACGGTACGCTACTGTCGGTGACTTCCGGGACCCGACTGGGCAGCTGCGCATTCGTTTCGCAGGGAAGAGCGACCCGGCTTCCCGGAGCCCGCGCATTCGTTGCGCTAATGGGTGGGCCTCCTGGAAGTGCCCGCACAAGTCCGCGAAGTCGTCTGTCGATACCCCACGACCTTCTCGTAGCGTACGGTAGCCGCTGTGCTAAACCTGTCTTCTTACTCGGTTTACCCTCGTGTATAGGAAGGCAGGTCAAGTCAACTTGATGTCACAGGCAGGACGACAAGTGCATAGAGGCCTCTTTACTGCGTTTATGCTATCCCTGGCGTTGCCACCCCCATCTCCTCCCCATCCCATCCCATCGCCTGAAAACCTAGGCTTATCGTTACCGGCATTCCGAACGCGCTGGCAAGGATAATATCTGCCCGCCCGAACACGGTAGCAATACTAAGTTCCGCGGGCCAGCCAGTACGCAGATCACAACGTGGGCGTCCCTCCCGACGTGTAATAACAAAGGACACCCAATACGGGAGCTCCGCTGATCTGCGGGTCTAGTTCCAAATGTGGCGAGCTGGGTTAGTTGGCACGAATCCATGGTAATAACAGCGCAAAACTAGACAAAAACATGCGAGGATAGGATAGAGACAATCGGTGCGCTTGTCTGTGTCCTGCCTTTTCATGTTCTCCCCTAGCTTTTTTGCTGTGTCACCTGAGTCTGTGTCTCCGCAACCGACATTTCAAAGACTCATCCCGTTAATAGGAGGGTTTTATGGAGAGGTCGGAGGACGCAACTCCCGTCTTCCGGAAATGAGTCCGATACGTACAGAGTCACACAGATTCTTGCGATCCTCGACAGTCTGTTTTGTGGGACGATTTCCGCAGCAGCTGTCTCATTCAAAACATCATTGGAATTTACCGGCACTAGCGCCACTCTTACTGCCACTACGAACATTGTGGCCAAGTATGCATCAATGGTGCGCCTCTCCCCCAATTACGCTATATTCAACGCCGTTTTCATATCGGCCACTTGTATCTCATTACCTGCTATAAACTCAAATTGCTCGAGGCAGGCCTCTGCGTTCCCTTAAATTATGGAGAATACTTTGCAGCAGCCGCTAGTCAGTCCCCCGTTCTTTACAAGGCCCTTCCCTGGCGTATTAATGCAAATTTCTTACGCCACCTGAATACACCCATACTTCCAAGCTTCCATTTCGCAAAGGAATTCGGGGAAGTGCCGTTCCAAATCCCTCGCGACGCAGAAGAATGGCGTGGACTTTCGCGTATGCGGTGGCACGCAAACCCTTGCCGTGAGCGCGTAATTACAAAAAATATATAAAAGTGAGAACAAAACAAAACCGTACGGCGTGTGGTGGCGAGTTGGCCAGCCAAATGGTAAAGGAACGCGCAAATTAATTCCCAAGCGCGAATGAGTGACCTCTGGGCCTTCGTGAATGACAGAGTGCATAATCGGCGCCCCGGGAAAGGAGTTATGGGAGGCCTTCCGGAGATGGTATTCTTATACCTTATAGACTGGACGTCAGAAATACAAAGACGGTGCTCCCTTAATGGCCTTGCTCACTCCACGCCGACAAAAAATGGCTCCAATCCACGCTTCTAAGTGGCTGGAAAGGAAAGATTTAAACGACACCCACAACAATTGCCCATGAGACGTCACTTGAATTCACACACGTGGCTTTACAAAGAGTGAAACGAGAGATTCTGCCAGCCGTTACTCGGAATCGCGGGGGCGCCGTCACGAACCGGGCAGCGTCGGCCATGGCCGGGCTGGAGCCGTGGACGCTGCCGCCGTAGCCGGCCGTGCGTCGGATGAAAGAAAGCGGAGAAAAGCGTCTTACGAAGGGTGAGACAGCGGAACCTAGCCATCCTGATGTGCTAGCTCGGGGGCTACACCACCGCGCGACACAAGCGTAGACACCTAAACAATTCGGCATGTGAGCTTAGTGATTCCCATTTATACCGATCTAAATTAGTTAGTTTGGTAAGTTTGAGAATTCTGAAAAAGCTGAGGGAACTTTTATAATCACTATTCATCAGGACCTTCCGCTGTTCCTTCTGCTGTTTTTATAACCCCTTAAAACACAACCGAATTGAATTAATCGATTTAGAAACTGCCGTCCCATTCATGGGAAGCCGTGTGCAAAAGGTAGCGTTTCTCAAGCGGCCAGATGTCTGTATGGGGTCTCTACATTTTGTTTTCCCGCCCTTCAAACCAATCCTTAACGTATCTTTGTCGTACGACCACTCACTTTCGTCGGGTCCGGGTTACCCTGTAGGTGCTCTTGGACAAGTTAATCAAGCCGTGCGAAGGAACCGCGCAACGGAAGCGAACCTGCGCCAAAACAGACTTAAAACAACCGTTGCTAAAGCAGACGACAAAGCCGTAGCGCCGACGTGCCCGCCGGTGAGCAGGGACTGCCTCCGCGCGGGGAACGCTGTGTAAATTCACCGCGCCTTCCACAGTGTTTTCCGTAAGGGAAACCCTCCGCCTCCAGCCCCTCCGCTGCCGCCTCGGCCGCGTTGGGAGTTTATTGTACCGCATGCCGTGAAAGAACCGTTAGCTGGTAGAGGTTGAAAGCTTTGCTTTAAAAGATGACTCAGGGCAACATCCTCGCGCGCCATAGCGAAGAGTCTAGTTTTCTTTTCTTTCCAGTTTTTGTTTTTTCATTTTTTTTTCTGTAAACCTCAGCTAAACGTTTACAATACGTCTACGTCGCACTTCTGGGATCGATAAATGAGTCACGGGAACGCCCTCTTTTAGCCCTACACGTCCCCAGCTCACATCGCAATTCATAATCATAGACGTCATGAATATAGATATATTTTGGTTATTTGGCGTATGAACCCCAGGTACACCGTACCATATTGTCTGGGAACGACAACAAAACCGAGATCTGCCCCCATCCCCAACCTCTCACGCTAGGGGAGTATGCAGGTCAGCTGTTTTCCATACACGCAGCTATTGCAAGCGGAAAGGGTAAAGACGGCTGGCCCCACCAAAGGAGTCTTGGACTGAAGATCCCGACTACGAATATGGTCGCTTCAACGACAATTAAAGTTTACTCTGTCGATATGTATATACCAGCTTTCGCTTTCGTCATCCCTCCTGTGAATTCGGGTAGGGAGTATCGAGCTAGATTTGAGCTAGATAGCACACACAAGGCGTTAAAAGGGGGCCGTCAGAACATTCTTTTCATTTCGTACCGCAGGGTAGTATGGTCGGAGCTAAAACGTTGCTCTTTCCTCTTAGGGAGCGGAATTGTAACTTTATATGAGGGCTAGGATGGGATGCAGCTGTAGCCTTGTACCCAGGGACATGATTGCTCCGTTACAAACAGCAGCGTTACACTTGCAGCGTTACACTGCACAGCCGTAATGCTCGAAAGGACGTATAAAATGGTGTCATTTAATTCCTCCAAATGCACGAAAGAGAAAATGCCTACCTGATTATCGCAAAATACAAAAAAGTCAGTTTTATTCATGCGGCTGCGAACTAGTCTCCTCCTTCGAGCGAAAAATGAAATGACCATCCTACCACGTCGCGAAGGATGAATCCACGATCAAGATTCTCCTTCACCGGCGTCAGGAATAGAAACGGATGACCTTTTTATAGTCACGAAAGCGGACAACAGGAAGCAAAGCTATCTTTAAAGACCCACATTCAGCAAAAGAGACCAGAGGGCACGCTTCGGCAATAGCGACTATAGGTTTGATTGCCCAGAAGAAAGCATAACAGAAAAAAAGGCGCGCAAAGGAAAGAAGATAATGAAATAAGAGGCAAAGAGAGGACCGCTCTGAGGCAGCAAAGAGCTTCTGGCAAGACGCTTCAGAGCAACGACAGCACGCCAGGGGATCGTCAACTCCTTTTTTTTTTCTTTTTCGGGCGTCTACTTTCTCTTTTCCTTTGTCTGGTGGCGCACCCCACCTCCCCGCGGCGACATCCCTTCAGCGATGAAGGAAAAGCAGGTTGGAGGGGTAGCCGGCGAAAGCCATAATTTAGAAACGAATTCCAATAGGGCGGTATAGGAGAGCGTTGCAGAGAAGCCGCTGCGACGAATCGCCCTTTCCGAACGTCTGCGGGCCGCTTAGGAACTTCACTCGAGCGCCGGAGGATGACGGGGTGGCAGCGGGCGTGGACACGACCACTCGGTAGAGACGATCGGGAGCTTTTCATTTGGTTCCTGTCCGTCTCCCGTATTTCACCACGCCGTCGTGGCCATAGAAGGGCGCACGCAACCGATAAACAAGTCGTCGTCCTCGATCCAATTCAAACAGGACGAAGGGGATGCAGATGCTCGGGAAGGAAACTGAAAGCGCATCCGACGATCGCTCACTTGCGGCCGGACAGACATTTTCGGAGGCCAGCTGTTGCGGATACAAACCTAATACAGAATAGACACGGACTGGGGCCATTTTCGGAGGCCAGCTCTGTTGGCGCGATACACTTCGCACCCCTGCCACATGCTAATGAGGAGCACAGAATAGACACGCCCCGTCGTTTTAGGATTCGGCCCCTGGAAGCTTTCTTTCAGCGCCGCATGATTTCACTTTTGCGTGAAAAGGTCATGTGCACCTCACAGCTAATAATATTCATTTAACAAGCAGTTGATAATTAATTCAGCCATATTAACCAAACAGACAACTAAATACGTGCGTTCTTATACGCCGGGGGGGCGTACCACGGCTACGTTTTTGTTTTTTGTCTATTTTTGGTTATGAAGGTAAAGCGGCCATAAAAATGGTGCTGTTTACAGCAACCTCTCGCATGTTACGAATATTGCATTAGCGTTAGGGAGATTGAAATTCCGCTGGTTGCGAGATTTTTTAACGTATCGGTGCTACGTGACCACCGAGCTCACGAGAAGTTGGCTAATGGCACTTCAAACTTCGAAAATATGCTGGTGTCCGTCTATGAGTTGGTCTTTGCCCTGACGCGTGGATTGGCTCCACGTAGAAAAACTATGAAAACGATGGAGAATAGGCTTGAATCAGTGTTTGGCGGCATTGATACTCCGTGTTCTGCGCAGTGCTTAATATCTCCTGGGCAGTGGTCCTGCTGCGTGCAATCTCGCTCCCAGTTTTTGGCCTCGTAAAAATTGCGAGGGCGTAACAATTCTCATCGTTCTTGCGAATTGGGAAATTGAAGAGACTCCAGAATAAAATCCTCTGATTAGCTTTATGTTCCTGACAAGCAGACCAAATAAATCCGAAAATTCGACAGCTGGCAGAAAAGTCACCTCTGGTTGGTTCATTGCTCCTAACCAGCCAATAAGTGACGACCTTTGTTGAAGCTCTTGGAGATTCTCAAATTACAAGCAGCGCCAGGAACAGCTTCCTGGGCCACTTTTACATCCACACGTGTTCGCTTACTAAAACACCTAATAGAAATGGCAATCCTCATTTTTCCCATCTGGTTGTCCACAAATTACAGCTCCCTAGGCGCCATGTTTTCGCACAAATTCAGGCCTGTTTTGAAAAAATTTCACCCGGGTTTTCCCAAAGTAGTCCACAAACGTGGCAACATACACAGCTCTGCAGAACAAAAAGCAATTTCCGTGAATATTTCAAAACTGTGCGTTTTTTTTCTCTGAACTGACCTGGCTTTTCCACAGTGTTCCTCGCGACGCTCCGTTCCGTCCACATTCTTGGGCAATTATTCCCAGAGCCACTGAAATTTGTTGCTCGCAGACTCGTACTTTTTCCCAGCGGAATTTGTTTTTTTTTTTTAATTTCCCGCAATTTTCCTTGAGCCTCGGCCGTCCGCAGCACGCGGGAACTTGACCCACATTGTTCAGTTCTTTAACTAAAAAAAAAATCTAGCCCGTTCAAAGTGGAGAGGAATGTCGTGTACACGTATATACACGTAAAACGAGCAATGTATTCGTTTGAAATAGCGCACAAGAAACGAGGCGGTGAAGTTTTGGGGGCTGTGAAACCCGCAGTAAATGACAACACCTGAGCAAGGCGATATTACTGTAAACCGCTCAAAAATACAACATCAATACAAATCTGCCTCTGAGTTTTTTTTTTCTCACCCATTTTCAGTCTGAGTGTGCATCGCAATAGCGTAATCCCACGCAGGTAGTTTTGTATTTCTTTATTATTATTTTTTTGGTGGAACTTGTACCGAAGTCTTCGTGGAGATGAAAAGATGCGGTCGGTGCTCGTTTGTGTTGCCCCCTGCCTTTTGTCGCCGCGTGGAAGGCGGCATCTGCTGCGTGAAAAAAGGCTCGGAGCTGGTTTCCATTTGCGGGTCACGGGGCCAACAATAACAGGCTCGGATGTGGTTGCGGCAGCTAACGCAAAAGTGGGATCGGTGGCGTGCAAGAGAAGCAGGAATAAGGCCCCTCATATATCGCCCGAGGCGCGCACACCATCTTAGGTGCGTCCGAACTCGCGAGTGCAATCTTGTCACCGCGCGTCAAGGTGAGCAAAGCGAGGCAGTGCTGGCTGGCTAACATTTTGCTTCTCTTTGGGTTCTTGCGGCGAGGCGGGTGAAAACACGGTCGAGCTTTGCTTTTTTAACGCCATTAGCATTCTTGCCCTTCTTCACTACAATTCGCGGTATGTCCCTGCCTCGCTGCTCACGCTGAGCCGAAACCTCGGGGAAACTAGAGAGGAGGACACAGTGGCGAGGGTAGAGGGGAAGTGGTGAGGATGGTGGAGGAAGTTGAGGGAGCGGGTAGAGGAGGTGACACATGTCACCACACCGTTGTAAAGGGGACATTATTCAATCAATGAATCAATGAATCAATCAATCAATCAATCGGTCAGTCAGTCAGTCAATCAATCAATCAATCAATCAATCAATCAATCAATCAATCAATCAATCAATCGATCAATCGATCAATCAATCAATCAATCAATCAATCAATCAACAAATAAACCAATCAATGAATTCAGTACGTCAGTGAAGGGAATTAGGTACGTCAGTCAATCAGTGAAGTGAATTAAGTACGTGAACACAATCCTATCGCGCGTTACAAACCTCTCAATTCGTAAATAAAAACCGACATTCCTGTTCTTAATTGGGCAAACTGCACGCACAGCCAAGAAGAAAGCCGGAAGGTCCGCCAAAAAAGAGCGATGGAGGAGTCGGGTTCGGGCAAGCGGACCGGTAACGCAAAACCATCGACGCAAAGAACGGCGACAGGGATATCGGAGAGGCAGATTGTCTTCCAATACTTTTTGCACGTCCTTAATGGCTCATCCGGCAGTAATGGATGTCGGCCAGAACCGTGGACGCCCGGTTTCGCGTCAACCACTGTCGATCATCCGCCGTCTCGGGTGCGGCAAGCCGGCCTCGTGTGCGATGACGGCGACGACAAAGACGGCGGGCCCGTACGGTACGGCGCTTTCCGTGAAGCCTGCAAGGACCGTCACGTCGGCCATAACTGCTCCTCCCTGCAAGATCCCCCTTTCTCCTCGATGGACTGCAGCACGGAAGGACGTTTTTTTTTTTTTTTTTTTTTCTGTAGCGTTCGCGACACTGCAGTGGCGTTGCTGTGGTGCGGTTAGCGAAGGATCTGGTTCATCGTGTGGTCTTAGATAACAGAGTTGATGTGGGCCGGGTGATAAATCGCCGATAAATAAATAAGCAAGGCGTATGATACTTTAATTTAAAGAGGGGATGGTAGTTTCTGAATAAAGGAAGGGCTGTTTATAAAGGGAAATTTCGCCGGTGTTGATAGATTCCACCCGTCGGCGTGACTCAAAGAAACCCCAAAGGAAGACAAGCGCCTTGTCGCTGCAGTTGGCTTCGAGAGAACGTAGATAAAAAGCTGTACCCGAGAGGTATGTCCGGATAAAAAGAAAAGTACAGCAGTTGGACGACGCAGGTTTGCAGCCGTCATAGCGAAACGGAATGTTTTTACGCGAGAGTGGCACTCCATGAGTGGTGGAATTAGTGATGCCGCAGGCAGTCGAAACCTCCTCCTCACGATGTAAGATATCTGGAGGATGACATCAGACAAATAGGTGTCTGCTTTAGTCAACTTAAGGTGTGAGAAGGAACGACATAATTCGAAAGAATTCGGCAGAGTTCGACAGAATGCTTTATAACCGTCAATAACGCAGTGGCAATAGAAGCTGGACAGAGCAGGACAAACATTGTGTCCGAAATCCTGATAATTGCCTACTAATATGAGCATTCTTATCGCGCTTCTCTTTTGCACGAAAATTACGTTTCCTTGGTGGCATTGAAGCAACACATTTCACCCCAACGAATCCCATCAAAGCGATCGTATCAACTGACCCGGAACGCCATCGGATTGCTGCTCCTGGTTTTCGTTTCTTTTTGTTACGACATTGACGCGGCGATGACAGTACTTTTTTATCGCCATCAATCGTGTACTACTCTTAATAGACTATTATCGCGTTCACCAATCAGTTACTATTTTTTATACTCAGCACCACCACAATAGAAACACGCGGATATAACCTTCATACCTAAACCGGGAAAACCTCTGAATACAAAAAATCTACGGCCCGACCACTTAACCTCCTGTGTTGGAAAACTCCTAGAACACATAGTCCACAACCGACGTTCACCCCACATCAAGGACAACGGTTACTCCCCGGATACGATGCTTGGATTCCGCTCACATCTCTCACCACGAGATGTTCTACATAACCTGAAAGATATTGACAAACTTACAAATCACCACAAATTCTCAATCCTGGCTCCAGACATCAAAGGAGATATTTTCAATACGGCTCACAAGTAATCCTTCAAGGTCTCGCCTCCACTAACTGCGGCCAACTACATTGCCTATTTCCAACGACTACATTGCTTCTTTCCTAACCAATCGCACTGCAACAATGGGAATCCGGCACCACCGTTCCGAAACTTTCCAAAATATACCTAAAGGAACCCCACAAGGCTCATGGATATCTCCACTACTATTCCACATCGGCATGAAAGACCCACCTCCTCAAATGACTATACCCAACCTGCGACACGCCCTATACGCCGATGATCTCCCACTCTGCAGAACTCCTACGGGCTCCATAGGTGACCAACAAGACGCCCTCCAAATTGCCATCCAAGTAGCACAATACCTGCAAGCCCGGGGGTGGGAATGTACCTCCAAAACGTCCGCCTTGCTTACACTGGGTACACGAACATCTAAACAGCTCCAGCTCTATACAGGATCCTGAACTCAGCATCAATAATAAAACCGTTCCTAACGTCCCCCACCTCCGAATTCTGGGGCTGAACATTCCGAAAGACGGGTCAGATGCCCAAACAGCCCTTACCACTCCAACGTACTCTCTCACAATTATTGCACCTTATTCATCGAGTCTCTCACCGAAAATTTCACCTCCAAGAATAAGATACTCTGCGAATAATTCAAGCCATCCTTATCTGCCGGATTGCATACAGTGCTCCGTACCTAGCCCTAAAACCCTCCGAACAAGTCAAACTGAACACCGCAATACGGCAAGCCTACAAAACAGCACTATGACTGCCCCGCAAAACGGAAACAAGAAAGTTACTACATGTGGGCGTCCGCAATGCGCGGGAAGAAATCCAAGAACCGCATCGAATTTCTCAATTCACACGACTCCAACTCACAACCAAGGGAAGTCGACCCTCCGCTGGCTAGGGCACTCGACCACACAACAGTAAGACGGGAAGACATGCATTCCCGGGCCCATTCGACAATACATCAGAGTGGCGCCAATCCTACGTAACATGCATCCGATCTCTAACAAGGCAAGACAAGCAGCAAGGGCACGGGCAATCCGTGACCACCTCCCTTTCACTCGACAAATCGTCTCACCCTGCCAGAGTGACCGACATCAACGGAACAGAATGAACAGCAGTCACGACCATTACAAAATCTATTGAAACAGCTGAAGAAGTTGCCATCGCCGTAGCCGCCACTACTTCCGAAGACTATTCAGTTATACTGACAGGCGCCCAAGCTGCATGCCGCAATTTCCTGATCGGACGACTATCCCTACCAGGATTGGCTATACTAAAACAAATAAAAAAACCTCCAGAACTACAGATTGCCTGGTCGCCTGGCCACGCATCCCTCAAATGAAATAAGTCGGCACACGCCGCTGCCCGCGCCCATACACACCGAGCCACGTCCCAAGAGGGTGATTACCTACAAGCTGACTACATCCTCATGCCTACTCCCCGGCGAAAATACGCTGTTGTACTCTACCACTACCAGCACGGGCGCCAACAATACCAATCACCCCACCCACACCTATCCGGAACCGAAGCTACAATATTCCGACGACTGCAAACGAACTCTTATCCCCACAATACCATACTCCATGCAGTGTAACCCACTCTCTACCCCGCATCTTGAAAATACTGCACCCACCCTGGCACCGTTTACCATCTGGTATGGGGAGTCAACAAATCCCGTCCCTTACTCCTAATCCCCCACCTACATACGAGAAGTGGGTGGCGCGGCTGACCAGCTCCGACCTCGCCTCCCACCATGGCCTGGTGGAGAGGGCCCGGATCGCCAGCGCAGGCCAGGGTATACCGCACTAGACGAACTCCCCCAGGCGGGAGCCCACACATCAGCACCTAGGGCACGCCTTAATAAAGTTTACTGCTCTTCCTATTCCCCTGAGCAGCCCTACAGAAGGCTTCCCTGCACACACTTTTTGAATGCAGGAAAGCAAGCCAGGCCGGACAAGAACGGCGATTTTTTTTTAATTTTTGCTGGTTACAATTGTTCCTTCTAGGTTGCAAAGCTATCGATAATCTATATTTACATTGTTATATGGATAAAATAGCCAAATTTTACCAATTACGAATTTCTGTGCAAGTAGAGGGCGTTACACTTTTTGCATTACGTATAGACCTTGCTCGGGCACTTGACAAAGAATGCTTCACATTAAAAACCTACCAAGAAAAAAGTTAATTGGCGTATTCATGGGAGGTTGTGGCCATTAATACACCAGGGTGGCCAGTTTTGCTCTCGTGAGGGAGTGCGTTACTGACAATGGTCGCCGGGATCAGGCCACACCCGAAGCCTCCTTCTGCAATTCGTTTGTCCTGCAATTCGTGGCGCTTCGTTTGTCTTGGTTGTTTTTTCTCTTCTAGTGTCCGCGTTTTTTTCTGGCGCCTTTAAACCCTGTAATGCCACCAACACGCGGATTTTTTTTTTAATCGGGTGGGCATTGTGCGGCACCGGGATTCAAACCACGGTCCTTCAGCACGCGAGGCGGATGTTGTGCCTCTACGTCACCGCACTGGACAAACAGAGAACCATGGGCCTGAAAGTTCATATGCAGAAAACTAATCTAGTGATCAATAACCTCGGGACAGCACAGCGGTTTGAGACAGGTGGCGAGGCAGTGGGAGTGGTAAGCGAATATATCTACTTAGGCCAAGTTGTGACCCCGGATCCAAACCATGAGGCAGGGATAATTAGAAGGATAGGAATGGGGTGGAGTGCATTCGGCAGGCATTCTCAGATAATGAATGGCTACCATTGTCCCTGAAGAAGAAAGTGTACGACAGCTGCATCTTACTCACTTACGGCGCAGAAATTTGGAGGCTCACTAAAAGGGTTCAACATAAATTGGGGATGACTCAGCGAGTTATGGAACAGAAAAATGATTGGTGTAACATTAAGAGACAAGAAGAGAACGGAGTGGGTCAGGGAACAAATCCGTGTTAAGGTCATAGTAGAAATTAAGAAGACGAAATGTGTGTGGGTAGAGCATGTAATGTGAAGGCAAGATACCCATTGCTCATTAACGGTAACAAAGTGGATCTGGAGAAAGCAAGCGTGGTAGGAGTGGAAAAAGTTAGATGGACAGATGAGATCAAGAAGCCTTTGCGGGGATAAATTGATTGCAGTTAGCACCGGACCGGGTAAGTGTAGATCTATGAGAGAGGCCTTTGCCCTGCAGTGGGCGTAGACAGGCTCATGATTATGAAGGAAAAGGTACGTCTGTGAGGACATAGGGGGTGTAGCTGATGAATTATATTCCAACTCGTTTTTAACCACGTGACTGTAAACATAGCCGCACAGCTGCAGCGCCCATTCTCGTCTTGTATGTGGTGAGCACGCTATTGATCGCTGTCTTCACAGAACGTCAAATAAAAACGGAGCCCCGTACTTTGGGCGTTGGAAAAACACTACCTAGAAGCTGGCTGAAGTAGTCCAAACACCTTAACTACAATAATGACCAACCGTAACCCTTCCAACATGTCACACTGCCATCCGCAAGACTAACGGTCCCAACACGGCAATCGGTGACGATGTTGCTGTCTATGCAAGGAAAACTAAACCTGTGAACAAAACGTGAGGAAGTCAACAGCCAATTTTGGAGCACACTGGTGTACTTGCACCACACGTCTTCTTGTCTTTATTTCTGTCATTTTTCTCTTTCTTCCACCGTGCGTCACTTGTTCAAAGAGCGTAAAATAGAAGATCACACCCAAGGCCAAGGGAGAGCCGTTCCGCGCCTGGACGTCCGCAGAATAATACCACCGGCTTAATTTGACGAGACGCGCCGAACAAATACGGCCCGTGCACCGTGTATTCCGAGACGAATGAGGCATATCTCATTAGAGACTAAATAAATCGGAAGCGGCTGCTATACACGGCGAAAACGACAGAAAACCAGAAAGACTGCAGGAGAAAAGAGGCGTTTACGAGTTTGCATAGGCGAGCTTCGCCTGCGCGACGCTGTCTGGCAGGGAGGAACGACTTTCTCGCACACGGGGCCTTGTTAGCGTCATTAATTAGACGAACTCTTCGCTTCTTCGGCCGCTGCCGCCCGGAGCTCCTTCATTACGTCTACAGCCCGGCCAAAAGGCAAACACGAAAGCTGTCCCGATTATTCCTCTGCCATATTTCGATGCACCAGATGTACGATCAATGCGGGTGTACACAAAAGTAAAAAGCGAAGGGCAACGTTTGCCCTAGTTTAGTCAACCGTAGTGATGTAGAGGCTCCCTTCTGCCGGTGAACAGGTCTGGATTAAAAGGCTCTTACAATGATCAAGCTATGGATATGTAGCGTTTTCTTGTGGGCTCGATTTTTACTACAAATATTGCATACACAATATAACCAGCTCCACGCTGCAATTTCTTGAATGTCGCACGGGCTAAGGCAAGAAAATCGGCCGTGTATCTGCTCGCTTTGCTGCAAATGTTCTCGAAAGACAATACTCTTAAGTAAAATAAAGTCACACAGGGCTGTGCTCGCAACTACCCAAGCTGCCGAACAAAGCGACATCCTTTAGCACTAGCGCCGTGGGCCACAATATCTGGGTGATTCCTCTAGCGCGGTTCTTGCGAGCAGCACCAGTACGCTGCAGTGTCTTCTTTTCTTAATCTTTTTCTATTAAACATGAACCGTAAAGAGTTGACCGGGCTTGGCGCTTTGAACTATGCGATTGTATTTGCGCCGTACGAGCCAACAGCGCAATCTAGCGTCTTTTTCAATATATTTTGTTTTTGTTGTGATTGGCGCAACTCACTCTGACACCTTTCGTTTTGTTTTGCTTTTGTCTCGCCTGGATTCAGTGGTTTTTACCCCATTTTTTTTTTTCAATTATCTTCGTGCAAAACAATCCAAGGCGTGTTTTTATTTAAAATAACCTTGGAACTGTCAGTTATGTAGCCATGTTATGCCTCGGCTATGCCTAACATTTATCTTGCGCTGAACGACGTTGACGTCAGTAAGCTATGCCACCAGTTCTAGTAGTTTGGAAAAGTCTTGCCTATATATGCACTTCGCGTTCACGCCATTTGTTAGAGCAGAAATGCTTTGCGCAATGGCCGCTGAAAATGACTCAAAGACAAGGCATGCCGCCAAAAAGGCGACGTAAAAAAAACTACGCAAAAAGCATGCCGGGATTCCCTGAGATATATTCCGCACAAAAACAGAAAGCTGTCGCTCTAGTTTCCTCTGGCGACCGAAGCTTTGTCGGCTGCTGTTGGTGGCAGAACGCATAAATCGTAGTGCCAGTTGGAGATGTACTCTAGAGCCATTCGTCTTGGGCAGCCATTTCGCAAGTCGACGGGGACTATCATGCATATGTGAAGAAGGGAGCCAGCGCAGAAATATCTTGCAGGAAGAAAAATAACAACAGGAAAGAAATTTCGGGAGAATCTGGGTAGAGCATCAAGTGTACACGCCCACTGCCTCAGCTTGAAGCAGGAGAGGCAAGTTTAGAACTAGCCTCTTTCTGTTGAGCATGGTGTTAACAGCGGGAAAGGAAAGGACCGTGGTTAGAGGCCGTGCTTTCAATGAACAGAACGCTCGAGGCGTGCATTTTGCCTCGTACAGAAAATGAACGGCCGCCGCCTGCAGGAAAGCTTGCCTATTGGCATACGGCATGGCGTGAAGAGCGATGAGCGGGGCGTTTAAACAAGCTCACCAAGGATTGGGCACACGAAAGCGATGGCAAAGGAGTTGACCGTACCCAAGAACTCCTCAGAAGCCAAAAAGCGCGACGAAGCATAACAACCGACCAGAGGCATGCTGGAAAAACGTGAACATAAACACAAAAACACGAATGGGAATAGCTTCTTGTTCTTGTTGAAATGCTGACGGCATTCGTTTTTAACCGGGCGCTTGAGAGGACAGGAGTATAACATCGCCAGCGACAACAAAAGGTTGGCCACAGGTGGTAACTGGTTGATGCCCAGCGTTCCAAAACACCGTGTCAATGCTCTCTCAACTTTAATGACTGCTCGATCGCAAGTCTGTTGTTTGGTCTGATTATATATCCCTACTTCAGCGCTGGCCGCATGCAAGGATGGCTTTTCATAATGGGGCATTAGTTTTATATCAGCCGCTCATCTTTTAGGCGCGAAGATATCGCAGTTTCGAAAGTCAGAGAAAGTAAAAAAAGTCGCGAGTGTTATTTTTGATACAGATCTCAGGTCACAATGACACTACCACATTCGGGAGGTAAATTAACCCTGGTAAGACTTTATTTTGACCTGTCGCTAACTCACTAGCAAACTGCTCCCCGATACACGTGACCTACCCACGAGACGGCGGAGCTGTTCCACAAATCCTGACTTGCCTTTTAAGGAGCAGTGTGAAAGGCTAAGGACTCTTGCAGACGCGGATAGCAAACGCCATTTTTAACAGTGCGACGGCTTTACATAGAACAACTCCTTCATTATCAAGGCACTATCAAAACATTAAACAATGGTCTATTGTTACGAAATATCGGTGCACGCAGCTGCATTATCTTAGGTACTTTACCGAGCCTACACACATTGCAAAAGCCGCGCTCTATTGCGCAAAATAGAAAGAGTCAGGGGTCAAAATGATGACTTCTGAAACTCGGCCCGAAACATGAACACAGGTATGAACGACTAAGGCAGCAAGAAATATTTATGACCTCACTGTCCTAAAGGGGTCATCAAGAAAGAATACGTTCTGTTCATTAAAAAAGCTGTTTTGTTCCGAACATTACAATACAGTCGTGCCTCGTTGATACGGACCCCGTTAATGTGGACATCCCCCAATATGTGCGAAATATTTGCCGACTGGTCTCTCGCCATGCAATTCTGCCCCGTTAATATAGAAACCCGCAGTCCGCACTATGGGCGACTATTTTGGGGACTAAACGGGTAAATACAGGCATTTTCGTCTAGGTACTATGAACACGGGTCCACAAAGCAAAAATAGAAAAATTGACTGATGACCACCAGTGGCCCCTATGTTGGCCAATGCATACAACGCCGAAGCATGCATTTATCTCGGAACGCTCTTTCTTCCAGCATCATCCAATTATATCGGGAACATTCGTGATCAACGAACAGCAGTCTAGGGTATTGACAACACGGTGACACCTTTTTCTATCAAACAACATCGCTCGGTGCGACATACGCCGGAAAGGGAACGCTGGTGTTACGCGTAAACGGATCGAGCTTTCCGCTAAGCTGAAAGAGCAAATATGCCAATTCAAAAGTGAGACACCTTCAACACGTGTCCTTTCATATTTGTGTTTTTGACCTTAATTCTTTATTATGGACAACTAATAATATAGACAATTTTTCTGGGGAACGAAGGCGTCCATATTAACGAGACATGACTGTACCAATTTTATCACCAACTTCTAACAAATAACCGCGGTATTAAAGAAAACATAATCAACAGTGGCGACTCCCCAGCCACTTTCTGGTAATTTTTCTATGACGTCACAGAATATCATTTGTGCGATTGGCCACCGCCGACCAAAACCACCACAAAGAAGCATAACTGGAGGATTGTAGTGGGGCCTCTGGTTACGCTTGATCGTATCACTTGAATGCTAACGCGCAGTTAGCACACTGATAAAAATGTTTTTGGTGCCCGTCTATAACACGTCACAAATGCCCGTATTACGTCGCTATGGCGCGAAATTTGAAAGTTGTTCAGTATTTTTTTGCTTTTCTCGGTAAGAAGAAAAAATAAAAACGCCTCTTCGGCTGCCGGAATAGAGCTGAGAGATGTACCAAAGTCTAGTTCTTTCAATCAAAAGAAAGTTGTATATTGTTTTCATGGCCCTTCTTAAGGGACTTGGAAGGGAATTCGTGGTGGTATTTGTGGCTACATTGCTCACTTATGCAATTCAATATTTGACTAGTTAGCTGATGTAGTTTATCTGTAGTTGGCGGTAAAAACAAGAAGAAAAAAAGAAAACGCCAGCGCTGCTCTCGGCCGCCGCTCCAACTTTGGTAATGATGTCCCAGTGGCTTGCAACGAGTTTATATGCTATCACTGCCTTGAAAAAATTTCATTTTCGCCTACCTATAGTTTATATAGATCGTTTTATTTTCTGGTCGGCCACGTGTTGTACAAATTAATAAATTCAATATATTCTCTAAATTTATTCCTGCGGACTTGTTTGAGTGTTCCCTCATAGCTGATATCACCATCACCGGGCAGGAGTGTGCGAGAAAGATGGCGTATTGAGAGAGTAGTTATCTCGTAAAAAGTGCGTGTAAATAGGGCGTAAAAACTAATAACCTCGTCTACGTATTCTAGACTTCTTCAATCTGGCAAGGTAATTAACAATGTTTCTTCCTGACTTATAAACGATTCAAGATTCCGACGTACTGTGTAATTGTAAAAGTAGAGACCGCAGATAGCCTCGCGCCTTGGAAGTAAAAGCGTGCAAGAACGGCAACACTTTCAAGTACAAAGCCCCCTTGCACAAACGTCCGGCACGTTTCTGTTGTTTCCGTGGAGGAAAGTTTTCTTTCCTCCAGGGTTGTTTGCATCGAAATAGGCTGCGTTAGTGCCGCCACGTAGTCTGTCTCGTTTTTCTTTTGTGTCGTTTGGACCCTCCTCCGGTTCGGAAATCGCGCAGTCGTCATGACACTTTGCATATAAGCCATCTGCCGCATCGTCCAGGAGAACTTCGGCAGAAGTACGGCGATTTCCTAAGTCGGCACGTTGCGACATTTGCCCTTAACAGCTGCCGCCGATTGACGGCAGCTGTACGTCTGTTTGGATGTTGGGGGAGAAGTCGAAACGACTCTGTCGCGTCTGGCAACAGCCGGACGTCTTACAACAGATCCATACGCAAGATAGTAAAGCACCTATTTGTGTGTTTTGGCTTTCGTTTTGGCATTTGCAAGGGGCTCTACTTTCCTCAGTTAACCGCCTAGTGTAAGGCGGAATATATGCTGCGTATTAGCATATTTAGTATCGCGTGTAGGCAGTAACTGTGCGTACACAAGGACATTGGATGTACCATTGGTGGCTTGGAGATACTACCGGATGCAAAAATTTGAATACATAGAACACACCGCAACTACAACTTGCTATTCTTCTATCGATTACGCTTCCTCAGTCATAATTATTTCTATGCGAACAGAAACGACAGGAAAGACACATTCAGACAAAGTACGCTTGCCTTTGTGAAGTGCAGTACTGCATTACGTCGCAGTGAGTCCAGACTGCTTACTTTGAATGCTGCCTCGATATCTAGTTTTTACCACTGGTGTTATATAAATTGTAAGGCATGATTTATATGTCTGTTAATTTTTTCTGCATTTTTGTCCGCAAGGGAAGAGATGTTGCGAAATATTTTTTCATAGTTAGATTGTCTTATTCTGTATATAGGCGTGAATTCCTTTCTGTCTCTTTGTATTGATCATTCTATAGAGTTTCTTCGTATCGTTTACGTCTAAATGCCGTCTGGTGCTATTGCCTCATCAGGGGACTGCTATTGTCGTCTTTTGTATTAGCACGACAATAATTATCAGTTGTCCCAAGTGTTCAAAACAAATACAGCTAGGGCAAAAAGAATGTCCGCAAACAAAAAATTCAAGAGTGAGCGCAGCTCTATTACTGTCAAGAAATAAATTTGGGTACGAATATTTCAACTGAAGCATAGAACAGCAAGATCTTTGAAGTCGTACTCTTTCATTTTAAGAGTTGGGAAAACCAAAAAGCTTTATGAGGAAATGTCCAAGTTGATTTTCATGTGGAGGCATGAATCTGGCTTCCCAACTTAGGTAAAAAAAATTACAGCACTAAAAAGCGCCGCTATCGGAATGCAAAAGGCCTTCATGCTATTTTTTTATTATTTTTCTCCAGGACGCTTTACAAAATAGCTTTTAGCAAAGTTCCAGAAAAAGCACTAAAACAAGGCGGTTGGTGTCATATCAGAAAACTCACGCTGGAAGTCCACTGACGCAACATGAAGGGTGCCTGCGAGCTCTCTGTCGCTTTGAAAACAATTCTCAATTCTCAAAAGCAAGGCCCTGTTCACGTTATGCTAAGAATAGCGTAATCAAAGTGATGAGTGCAGACACTAAAGAGAGGCACCCTGATAACTCAGTTCCGGCCTCACAGGGAACACTTCAGCGTTTCACTTTTTTGTCTATCTTTCCTACTTTTTGGCTTAAAGCGTACGCGAAGTCCGTTTAAAAGCCACAAACACGGTCAGCAACATAAAACACGCGGGATGTCACTTGGAGCTATTTATATTTTCATAGTTAGGTTCCGCAACACTTGGTCTGTGGCCATCGTTCTGGAACAAATTTTCGCGCGATTATCGTCGCAAAAAACTTTTTCGCGGAGAATGACTACAGCGGGAGGCGCGGCAGCCCTAACGAGCGCCGCCCCAAAAAATGCGATCAGAGCGCTAGGCACGCAACGCAGCATGTAAGTGTTTATAGAGGGAGAGAACGAAAGAGGACAGATCGATGACACACCCGACCTGGCAACGCTCCCTAGACAAAGTAAAGCGTGGCCCTGAGCCACTACACTGCAGTCACTCGGCTCGTGCGAGCACGACACAGAAAATCGGCGTATCTTCGCGCCGAACCTGGGTGTGCTATGGTCTTACGGCTGGGAAGTAAAGCGGTGGTTTATGGCGCCTTTCTGTCAAGCAGGCGCCATGCAAGTGTCATCGTCATCAACAGCGAGGCGCAAGGCGGGGCCCATAAAGCGCGTGCACGAAGCGGGTGTTGAACCGGCGAAGAGGTGGCATTCCCTCTTCGCGCACTCGCGAAATTTGGAGGGACGCTAGCACAGCCGACTGGAGACGGACAGGACGTGACCCGGCACGCCGAAAGATTCAATTCCGGACGCCTCGACACCCCGCTCGAAGATAAGAGGACACGTAGGCGTCTTCGCTGAGTGCGCAAACCACGGCTGCGGCGTGGCATACAACACAGCCCGAGCCGGAACCGCGGTCCCTAGCGCAACACCGTCGAAGTGTATCTAATGTAGTTGGCCCCGACGAAACGAAACATACAAATTCCGATAGGTCCTCCTTCAAATGCGAGAGTGTCGCGACTGATTAAGGAGTTTATGTTAGTCAGTATGCGGGCCAAGTTTCGGCAGTTACTGAGTCAACACTTTCTAGATGTTAGACCTTCTGAGGCTCAGTTCTTGCGTCTACGGATCTGTTGCGGCCGACGCGTAGAATAACTGAAAGCTGGCTGCTTGACATAATAAAATGAAAGCTGGCTGTGACATAATGAAATGAAAGCTGGCTGCTTGACACACACGTGCTCTTGAGGCAAATACTATATGCAACCAATAAAGCAAGTATATTTTAGTCCTTTCAGCAATTTGTCTATTCATGTGCGCACCCCGCGTTCGACTCTAGACTTCACATCCGCGCTTGCTACTCCGTTAACGCAAGCAGAGCTAGGTACTCGCTTGCATACGTCGACAGGCTCACTCACGAATGCAATCACACACTTCCCGCTCACAACTTACGAGTGAGTGGTGAGTGAGCCTCATCATTCGCGAGTGTGAGCGCTCTAACAACTCACCCCTCACGAGTGTGAGTGCATGCACCACTCGACACTCGCAAAGGGTGATCCCCGCTCACCACTCGTCAGTGGTCAATATAGAGCTCGTGAGTGGTACTGGCTGACACTGATCGTGGCTCATAGATACCACTGAAGCTCAAATTCAATACATGTGTAAAAATGGAGGTAGCTACTCAGCAAAATATTAAAGTAAAGAGAATGTTTAGTGCAAATCTGGGCGAAAAGTAGATAAAATAAAGAGGATCGAAGAACAATCCTTAATAAGTATTGACACGAGAAATCGTTTCAGAAATTAGGCGCAATAATAATTACGCGCAAAATACCCATACTAAGAAGACACACTATTTAGAAGAAGTTGTTCTTAGATATGTTGACGAAAAATAAATCTACAAAATGGGATTGGCGAATTGTCCTTACTACATAATTAGAGTAGAAAACTCTTCCAAGAAAATTAGTCCATTTCTGATTACGCGTAATAAATACAATAATAGGAAGATCGAGAAACCTGTATTTGATTTCGGCTATTTACTTTGTTCTTGTTTTTTTCAGCCAACCCTTGGCATGCCTGAAGTTCTCTTTGTACCGAAATCGTCTTGGAGTGAAATGTCCTGGTGCCTCTGTCCGTGTGCAGATATGTCTTCTCACCGAAAGTCCGTGCAAAAAAAGCCCAGTAAGAACGTGTTATTCTAATCCTTACGCTCCGTAGATTTTGGATTGTGTTATATGTGATTGTTTTGCCTTATTTAACGGTTCGTTATCACAATTTTGATTTGCGAAATTGGTCGCAGTGCTGGTCGTTTTTACAGCGAAGATGTATATTGCTCGTTCGTGTGCATTTATTTTTGCCGTGGTCCGTTAGCAGAATTGTTCAGCGCAATACGCTTCGTGGTAAAGCGAAATCTCGCCGAATCTCGTCACATGAGAGTTGTTTTTTGTCGCCATTTAAAAACATCGCAGCAGCCGCGATCAAATAGGCGTCCTCGGGATCAGCATCACAACGCATTAGCCCCTGAGCTACCCCAGCTGTGGGTTAACGACTAAACCTAACTAACAAGGCGCAGAAAAACGCGGGACAAAGAGAAGAACTACACAGGACGAGCGCTCGTCCTGTGTAGTTCTTCTCTTTGTCCCGCGTTTTTCTGCGCTTTTATTTAGCATGTCTCCATACCAACTTGCCCACAAAGGTTCTATTAAAATACACCGTCATCTAAGAAACTCTTTAGTGCTGCTTGTCTACCGGAAACCATCGTTGACGACGGCTTTCATCGGCATGCTTGGTTTTTTATGCCGTCGTCCTCCAGCACAGCATTGGACGTTTTATCAAAAGCGGGACTAGAGCCGTCCATTTGTTCTTCGTCCCGACGAGAAGACGGTTGCCGTGGTCGGCAAGCGTAATGACTTGCAATGCTCGCCATACTTTAAAGGTGCAAGCGTTCGCTGGCTGCCTGAGACAACGCCGGAGACATCATGACGTGGTGAAGTTGCGTTTCCTGCCCGGCGCCGCTGTTATCGCGCCGACCGCCGCGCAAAGACGCTTCTTCACGCTCGTCTAGACAGCCAGTTCCCTTCGCTCGCAGATGATGCTTCAGCTGCAGCGCCTTCCAAGCCGCACGGAGCACCCTCGCTCCCGGTGCCGTTTTGCGTAGTTGCCTGGGTAGAAACGTCACATAAATTGTTGAGCAAACCTTCCTGGATTCGTGCGCGAGTTGTGCAGATATGTGTAGCCGTGACAGAGACGTGGTTGAGGCCGTTCCCTGTGAACCAACGACAACTCATATGCGATTGTGGCGCAGGGCAGTTTCCGTGGTATTCGCGACCCACTGCACTGCGGCGGAAACAACGTTCCTGCTGTTTGGAGCCTCCGAAAGGGACAACTGGTTGGGTTCACCATTTCCAAACCAGTTGTTGGTGTCCAAGTCGGCCTTTACTTTTCCTCGTCGGGGACTGCAGTGCGTGCAAGGAGCAGACTGAAGGTGACAAGAAACTTAGAGGGCGTGTTCTTGGGACTTGAGCGTTGGCTAATGACAGTGATGATGATACCAAGAGTTTCCAGTGGAAGTTGTGTGCCGCCGGTTGGCTCAAAGGATGGATCAGCACGGCAACGAAAATTACCGGTAAGCTTACTACATAAGCCGCCATTTCACCCATGAATAGAAACAGTTTATAAACCACTTAGGAAAATAATAATAGCAGCAGTAGCTGCGGGAAATATAAGGAAATAGCAAGGTTTTTCTGTCTGCCTTTTGCGCACCCTGTTGCGCTTCGTTTTTCGTGATTGCGTTTGTGATTCACCCTGACATATATTAGCATTTTGCAGTGTCAGAACATCGTACGTTTTTGTAACAGTAGTAGAGCGCTCTGTATTTTTTTGGGTATTCGAGTGCCAGATACTGGGGCCGAAAATGGCTCTCACAAACTCTCGTCAAAACTTCTGCATATACAGATACAGGCACGTAGCACCGCACAGAGGCCACTGTGAATTCTGCACTTTTCATGCTAAAGTTGTCTACAGCGCACGTTAGGGCATCAATAAAGGAGTGGCGATTTATCGAGCAGTTATCACCCTTGGATAAAACCAGCGCGAACTCAGACGAAGACGAAGGAAGTGAAACACAAGGACATCCGCTGATTTTATCCAAGAATGCCTTTCCAACAAGCCCAGCTTGCAACCCTCCCGCAATTATTACCCACTGCCTGCAGCATGCCGTGAGAACAATCTATCGGGTTGACACTGAGAAATGGTACAAAGAAAGACGGCCGTGATGAATGTACCCGTTCCTCCCTGCCATTTGTATTATCTGCAGTCTGACTGGTCGGCTACAATAGCAGCGACTGGCGTATTTTCGCCTGCGCCGCTTGAGCTGTTCGTTCTTCTCGGCCTTGTTATCATGAAGTCAACTTAGATGTCTTCTTTCTATGGGCGCCCGTGCTTGACTCGTGAAAATCCAGGCTGTTGGTGTCTGGGACAGAGCGCCGGCACTTACGTAATATGAATGATACCAACCGAGCCAGTAATATGCGTGGCACCTTTCCTACGGCGCTTCTGCTGCTTGCCAGGCAAACATGAGCGCAATGTGCCTACACGGAACATATATACCTCAGGAACTGCTCTCGACAACGCCGGTTACGCCGGGACATGGTGAACTTAGGCTTTTAGTGCAACGTCATTGCGATAGATGAAGTGCTGTATGAGCAGTGCGCAGACGCTTTGTCACTGTTGTGCAGACAACACACCGGGTGCTTTGCGTGCCTTCGATTTAGAAGCTGCTCCTTTCTTAACAGCAGTGTGTGTGTGTGCGTGTGTTCGTGTGTGCGTGTCTGTCCGTCCGTCCGTCCGTCCGTGCGTCTGTCTGTCCGTCCGTCCGTCCGTCCGTCCGTGCGTCTGTCTGTCTGTCTGTCTGTCTGTCTGAGCGAGTAAGTGCGAGTGGTGAGGGTGAGTGGGGAGCGGGAGCGCGAGTAAGTGCTTGAGACAAAACGTTTTTCATGAGCGCGAGTGAGTTGCGTCCAGTTGTGTCGACGTATGCTCGCTTGTGACGCCGGAAGGATTGCGGGGATAGACGGCAATATTGGGAAAGTAATACGGTACAGCGAAGGCAAAGTGTGCCGCCCGGAATAAACGTTTGGAAGTTATACAAGGTGTCTTAGCAGAAGAATATGCCAACTTTACAGAAACGGGAGGGACATAAGCGGAGATCGCTTCCTCCTGCCTTCCCTTTCCACTCAGTTGGGACGCTAGTGCTCCACGCAGTTCTTTACTGCCTTATAGTAGAAACCACTCGGGACTAAACACGCTAGAATGCAACTTGAACGTATAAGCACACAAAACGCAAATACAAAAAAAAAAGGGGGGGGGGGCAGTAAAATAAAACGTCTGCGAAGAATTTCAGAGATCAATAATGTTCATGGTGGGGGAAGAAGGACGACATCGCGAGGTGTATAGGCGGCTCCGGAAGCGAGGGGCTTTCGGCCGTGGATCTGGTTTTCGTCTTTCCGCGGAATACTGGACGGCGCCTCGGTATCGAAAAACGCCTCCCGGGCCGCGTCTGAGCGCTGGCTGAGGAACGGCCGGGACGCGCTATTTTTATTTGTCTTCCGGGCACCGACAGGAAGGAGGGCTTCTTCGAGTGCAAAGCACGGACAGGATAAAACCGCGGCGTGTGTCGCCCTCGTCGAAACCGCATCCGTGGTTGCCTCACGAAGTGACGGAAAGAAGGGGCGGGAAATCCAGTTGCTGTTATGCGACCAGTGTAGTTCGTCCGCATGCCACAAATACCCACGAAAATCTGTAATCAAAGGAACAAGTACTATAGCGTCCTCTACGGTCAAACAGTCGCTCGTTAATTTGTTAAACATCTTTGAACAGCGTAAATACGCAGATACTAGGGGAAAAAAATGAGTTTATTTACGCTGTTCTCTTAAGATGCCTGACAAATGCCAACTTGCCCAAATGTAGATTCTACTGCGAACAGTCGCACGCTGAATTTTCTCTTTTGTTTGTTCTTTGTAGTTTATGTTCAATCTATAAATTTTGGAGTGCACACGAGGGTAACTAGACTAGTATCGGTTGTAAAGCCTGGAATAACACGATTTGCTTCGCTTGACAACTGTAGCGATACCAATATTCGATTGAGTGCTGCAGAGTGTTTTGCACTACCTCTAGAGAGAGCGCGTGCAACTATTTGTAGGGACGACGCAATAGACGCACGCAATTTTGTTCAGCACCCAGCGCAAGACAGCCTCGCTCTAAAACTGCGCTTTCAAACATGTACGGGAGCGCTGGCAGCAAACACAATCGACCGCATCACCGAGTCACAAAAGCCCGGAAGGTCCTGGACGTTCCCCAACGGCATTCTTATCCGTGGCGTCAAAAGGGGGAGAAAAGAAGGCGGGTCTTTGACATCGCAGCGTGGTGCCATCGTAGGGCCTTGACCAATCTAAAGTAGAGAGATGTGACGGGGTGACAGGGACCGCGGCGTAGTCGATGCATCCGTTATTACGTTCGTGATAACGGTCGGCGGAGGCACAATCCCTTCGTCACCCCTGGCTGCCTGTCACCGCGTCGCCTGTCAGGGGGCCATCCGTTCGATGTGGGCGACCGGGCGATGTCAAGGGGACAAGAGCAGGCCAGTCGATGGGCGGCCGGGGACATGCCAGGAGCGCTGCTTCAATGGCCCAACTTCGTCTTGGTACAACGATAGGCCGGAGCTTTCCGCGGCGTGTATTCGCGTCGACGTCTTTCTCTTACTCCGCGCAAACACGTACAGGTCAAAGTGCGTTTTCTTCTCCCAGACGCTCAGCCGGGTAACATTACCAGAGTACAAACTTTGCCAGTGTTTTCTTCAGCTTGAACAAAAAGAGAAACACGCCAAAGTACGCGCCAGCCTTTCCGTGTGCCTATATTCATCGAATTCTCCTAACAACGAAAAGAAGGCTGCTAAGGCTTAGTCTCTCCGTGATTTTTTCTTTTTCCGGAATGCATATACTCACATGCTGTTCTTATTTGACTTTTGATGCGAGCATAACTGTGATACATTATTTTGAATCAGTACGCGGCCATACGACCGTACCTTATCGATATCAATGCTGACGTACGGACGTGTATTATTACCCTCCGTTGTGGAAAGGCATTACGTTGGGACAAGGCGATTAATTTCTTGCTTTTCACGATTGGATCACCTCTGTAACTCTGGCCGTAATTATTTCCGGAGTGACAATGCAAGAGGTACTTGCCCCTAGACAGCACGTAGACATCATTGTTCTGGGAAGGAGGGGAACGCGAATAACATGAGATGCATTGCAATGCAATGAAAAACAGCGTGCGGCGTGCGTGCGCGAAAAATAACAGGATCTCCTCGTGGGACCCAAACACACCCGCCCGAGGGGAGCACATTTTTACTCTGTTTTCTTTTCTTCTTTAAAGAAAAGAAATTGCAACTTGCACACAAAACCAAAAAGCAATGACGAGCTACTGGCGAAGACAACTGAGAAGGAAAGGTTAACAACACTGCGCCAACGAAAGCCTGCTTTTAATCATGGCGGTGCACACACAAAAAGAAAGAAACGCCTTTCGGAAGCAACGCGAAGCATGGGATCTTTACCTAACCGTTCCAGCGGCCTGCCTGTAACGACAGCAAAATTAGGAACAGTGAGGGCTTCAACCACTAGCAGTCAGGGTTGCAGGCTGAAGCGTTTGTAAACGCAAACAATTCAAATGACAGGTCGCAGAGTGGTCAACTGGATTACAGAATAGCCTTTGCGGGGGCAACTTCGCCTCTAAACTGAAAATCAAGAGGGCAACACGCGGCAAGAAAAGGGGAAGCGCAAAGGGGATTCGAAACAACGAAACACACCAAGGGTGCACGTTCATTTCGGGAAGTGAGACTGCAAACGCGGCAAACACAGATTGCGCTCAAAACCTACACGCAGTTCTGCTTCGGGGCGGTATCCCTTCGGTGCGGTTTGTTCTCCCCTGCTTTTCATTCGCGAGATGCCGTTTGCTCTCTTCTAGTGTAAAGGTTTAACTTCGAGGTCGTTTCCTGCTTTTGTTTCAGTTTCACCTCCAATGCGTTCTTGCGTTTGACGAAGCTCCCATGTTCCGCGGCTCCACCTCTATTATTCGTTGCTTCACCATTCGAAGCAAGCTATGCAACTGATCCCGTCTCCTGTCTTTTTTTTTTCTCTTCCCGAACCACATGGGGGCTGACGACTCCAACGTTGCAGAACAGTGAGCTTGCATTTTATTTTTTCGGTTGGCAAGGGTTAAGGTGGCTGCTCTGAGAAAAGTGAAGTGCTTGTACAATGGTTGCAAGGTTTGGCGGTTGTGGGCGGGGTTTTCCGGGCCTGCAAGTCGGTCAGACGCGCTTTACATGTCAAAGGGGGGCGAGTTCGCTGAGAGCCGAGGGGAGGCGAAGCGTGCCTATGATAGAAAACGGTGACACGCAAATACACCGGTTTCCCAGAAATGGGGTCTGTAGCAGGGTCTCTGTAAATGGAGGATGCGCCGGTGGAAGAGAAATAAGAGGATGGTGATGATGATGAAGACGATGATGATGATGGTGAAGAACGGAAAGAGCAAGAGGAATAAGAGCGGATGTACGCATACAAATGTGGAACAAAACGAATACGCGCCCCCCTCCCCCCTCCCCGTCACTTTCCACGTTTGGAATTAGGTGTTTGCAATCTGGGAGAAGGAAAGAAAGTTGGATTTACGAACGCATTTTCATTTAATATATGGCTTGAACGTGTTTTTGAGTCGGAGGTCAGCACTACCTCTAGAACTGCGCTGTGCAAATAAGAAAAAGAAGGAAAGAAAACACAGAACGGGCAAAATTTATGCTAAGTTGGAACGTAAGGCGGCTACTTTTCTGATGGAGGCGAAAAGCAAAAACGCCAGTGTGTACGAGATTTCGGCGCACATTAAAGATCCCCAGGTGGTCAAAGTTAAACCGGAGCCCTCCACTACGGCGCGCCTCATCTCCTGCATTGCGTCGGCGTGTTAAACCCTACAATCAATCAATCAATCAATCAATCAATCAATCAATCAATCAATCAATCAATCAATCAATCAATCAATCAATCAATCAATCAATCAATCAATCAATCAATCAATCAATCAATCAATCAATCAATCAATCAATCAATCAAGTTTGAAAGTAAGGGTAGGCACAGCTGAGCGTTATAGGCATGATATTTTCGTTTATAGTGATAAGGAGAAATGAAAAGAAATTCTGGGAACGTGTCACTTTCCCATTCGAGATGCGGCACACAAAATGACGCGCAGTTATAGGCCATGCCTCAGCATTCACGCTCATGTTTCCTCCAGCAATTACAACGGCAACGTGCATGCAATTCTCAGCGTGTACATGGGTACTGTTGGCGAGAGAAATGAACTACGCGAAAGCAGACATCTTCTCAATTATTGGGTGCGTGCAGAAAAGTGCTTGCTGGTCTCCGATATTTCTGCAGTGACCGCAGGGCTTTATGTCTGTAGGCCAGCAAAGCGAGATACTAAAACAGTTGCCACTGCATTGAGTTCAACTGCACCATGTTATACCAAGCTTTCCGCCCTACAGAGGGCAGTGTATCGCAATAGGTCGTTTATTACCCCAGAGGTAGTGTATAAGAATAATGCCCAAAAAACGTAACTTAAATGTCCTTACACGACAGGGCACCAGGAAAAAAATAACAGAAAGCTTTGTTTTACTACCATTTTGCGACACACAGGATAAAAGTCGCGCAGGAGAATAAAAATGCCTGGGGGGAAAAGGGAGGTGTGAAAAGTGGTTTCACCACACGGCAACCGTCGACAAGTTAATATTTATATACTGTAACATCCTTCTGATATAGTCTAAACCAATACAAAAGGCGAAAAATATAGGCCAAGTGAACAAGGAAACAAACGATGACTATTCAGAAAGAAATAATAAAAACGGGAGGCAAATTAAGAAAAAAAGGACCGTGCTACCATCGCGTCCGAGTGAAGTGCGCTCAATTCGATGCCAGCACGTGCGTATTAAAATTGCAACCTATAAGTCTACCCTAAAGGGAGAACGCCTAACTACACTAGGAAGAACATTCTAGGGAGGGAATGAACATATTCTCATAACGACAGAGAAGAAAGCATGCAACATGGAAGGGAGGATGACACCCATACCGAGTCTGCAAGTTACACCGATAAATGACGGTTTTCCTTGTGTAGTTGTCTTATTGTTCGCGCTAAGCAACGCAGAAAGCACGTAGGGAACATAGCCGCCTTAAACCACCAAGATTCGAGTGTGCGCTCACTTTTCGAAGCACGTGCGTGGGCGATCCAGATGCGCAAGCATTGAACAAATAAGCTCCTACTTACGTTGAACAGCGCGCGCAGCATTCACTCACTTTAATTTGGCTCTGACAGGATGAAAGAAAAGCTGGTTTTATTCCCCACGTGTTCTTTCACGATATCCGCGGAAGCTCTTTCCCGAAATAACCGCTTTTGTTCAGCGATCGCATTATTGCTTCCCGCGCCAATTGACAGCCGGACGTCGTGTACGAGACGGGAATTCGCACCGGTTCACAACAAGGCCCACGAAAAGAGTTTTACTGCAAACGGTGCTGTAATACGGACGCCGTTAGGTTCGGAAGACTGCGCGCACAAAGGGACGTCAAGGAGCCGGTATACGCGCTTCCACAGGTCTTTCTCTTTGTTGTTATTTCGAGCTATGGTTATGCCGGGTATTTCTTCGGTGTACAAAAGGCGCGTGCACGTCTGCGGAGAAAACTACGAGCGGTTTGTCACGCTCCCTGAATGCTAAGGCGGCCGGAACGAAACGGGAACAAGGAATTTTTGCAACAGTTGAGACGTGCCGCTACGCCTCTTGGCATCAAAGCACTGCGGAGAAGCGGCGTTCTCAAAAGCGAGGGCCGCCGCCGCGCATGTAAAGTGGTTGTGGCCCCGGAGGGGACCAGTCGTGCAAGCATGCGTTTTGACGAATCCGAGAACAAACTAGCACTAGACGAGACCAAACCTTAGCTTGATGGCTTCGGGTAAAGCTTTGCTGACACACGCAGACAGGGGGGCGGGAAGGCGGGATGTTTGAAACGCGGGACGTGTACAAACGACAGGAATGTCTTAAGCACAGCGAAAATTGCCCGCCAAACTGGGTTTCAATCAATACTGGCGAGAAAAAGTCCCTTCTCTTCCGACTGACAATGGTGCTTTGTTTATACTACCTTAGTGTGTAGTTATTAGATGCAAGCTGCTCCAGTTTGAAATAAAAGAGAACAGAAATACCAATCTAACGACATCTTTACGGCATGCTACGACAGTGAACTGGATAAATTAGCCACCCAAGTTGTAACCCCTCGGAAAACGCAACAACAATTCATTTTATGGCTTCATTCGGCGGGAGAAACGAGTTGGGGCTGCTTTTACTGCTTTTACCATAGCGGTTTTACCATAGCGGCTGCTTTTACTGTCGCTAAGAGGCTGAATCCGCAAACAATTCGTTCAGGTCGCATGATTGAATAAAGCATTGAAGCTCAGATTAGTAATCAAATAAGGAAAGTAGACAGAAGAAACAGCCTACGGACGGAGCAAGTTATTAGGTGTTTAGCAAGAAAAGAACCCAATAGCAAACACTGAAGCGACGAGCGGAGTCCCAAGCAACACACGGGTGTCCCCAAAGCAGACTGTAGTACGCGCTGTTGCGTTCCATTGACTTTTTTCGCAGCCATGAAAGGCACATTCCGCCTAAAATGGTTTCCGGCTCATTGTCTAAGAGGTCGCCGAGCAACGCCGGAGCGCGCACTCTGTGTACAAGAAATGCCCAGTGGCCACTGGGGGAACCGGACAACGAAGGCAGCAGAGCAACGCGGCCGGTTTGTTCCGCCTTGTTTATATGTTGAGTTGCTTCGCTTCTACAGTGCAAGCGTCGTGTGCTCCGCTGAAGCCCGTAGCGATCGATTAATTTAGAGTCCCGGGCTGTTGCCGTGGGAACCTGTACGAAAGGGTCGTCAACAGCGAAGCGAAGACGCGTAGGACTGACGTATACCGGCGAGCATCGCATAGAAAGGGTGGCAAGAATAGGGTACAGTGCGACAGACGCAGCGTCTCTACGAGGATTAAATTAACGCGAAAGCCGAAACATTCGCTAATAGCCAGTCGTGGTGTCCAAGTCAGAGGAATGCGTTAAGGACATAACCATGAGCCATGGCGATGAGGCCCAAAAGCCAGCGAACATGGAAAATTGCCGAAGCATATGGGATTATAAAAAGCTAATACACGTGCGTGAGCCACCCTTCAACATCACTAAAAGATGCGCAGGTATCCTTCGTGGGCAACTAGTGTGCATAAGGGTTTGTGTCAGATATGTTTTGGCGACTTTTGCGTGATTTTTTTTAATAGAGGGCGAGGAAAACCGGTTGACAAATGCTTTTATTTACTTTAATCCTAGCCTAAACAACTCGTGATTTTGCTAATAAAATTGCAGTTGCCTAAACAACGCCTCTGTCGTCCGCACTCTTCTTGTCCCGTACTTTCCTTTGCGCTGGCCGTCATAGACACCACCATAAACTTCCGGAATCGGCGGTTGATGTCAAAACAAGCCAACAATCAAGGGTATAATTGCTCGCTTACCGCGCGTCGTGAATACGGACTAAATATGTACACGACTGTGATGGTTGACTGTTACTCCGCTGACAGTTATGATTGCTGTCGTATTGCAGATAAAGACATTTTTTTTTCATTTCATCAGTTCACTGTTTGTTTTTTGAAGCATACGATAAAGCTCAGCGATCCGCAGATAGGCACGTGTTGATTTCAGGGAATATGCATGATTACGCAAACAGTAAAACAGTAAAAGTAGGTATAACCGTTATGTATGTATACAGCGTGCCAATGGTACGCCCGCCTGGTGACCTACAACATATTTTGATTGCATTATAAAAAACAAAGAACAGGCGTCTTCTAATATAGCTTTGAGCTTTGCCACTGAAGTAACTTATCGTCTTCCTGTTTGCCCAAGTATTGGTAGGCAGGAGCAAGCTCGTTTACTTTCGCAACCTCCAATTGACGTTGTCCGTAATCTTATATTTCAGCTCAATCATCGCTGAGAAGTAGCGTTACTACAAATAAAAACCCGACAAAATCAGCAAGTTTCTTGAAAATAACCAAAAAGAAGCCAGTGCGACATGTTGCAGTTCTTTGTGAACCCGGCAAAACATGTGGACCCGGCAAAAAAGAAATAATAGCCACGAAGTGGAGCGGAGAAAAGCGAGCAGAGAGGGGAATAATCCAATAAGCTGCACTTGAATGCGTCGGGTAGATGATCGAGCCAACGAACATTTAGGGGTACGATCGGCTTCAGAAAAAGGCGGCGGCGTATACGGTTTCCCGGAATAAAGCCTGCTGGAACGCTGTGCATGCACGCTTGCTTTGTGGCGAGATACTTTTACGGTCAACGCAAGTTCCAGAAAGCCGCACGGCAGAATAAAGCCCTACTGCTAAAAGCAAAAAAAAAAAAACAAGGAAAAACACTTTCTGCCATGGGTGCAGTTAGTCGAACTGTATTAAAATGCATGCCGCGTTATCAATACATTATTTACTCACAAAGATGAACGATGCAATAACAGTTTAGATGGCGTACAAATACACGGAGGAATAGGACAGCCTTGGAGAGAGAGGAAAAAGGCTTAAATGAGTCGTTAACCTGTGATAGAAAGAAAAACTTAGGAGAGGCCATACCACTCGTTTGGTTGATACCGGAAACGCCATGTTAAGACGCCTCCCTTCTTTCATCAATTCTTCTCCTACTCGCCACCTCATCCGCTTTTATACGTTTCTCCTGACACGTGCGCCATCTTCTCCGATCAACCATTAGATGTAGAGTAAGCCGAGCCGTGACGTAAGATTCTGGAGGGCCGGCCTTATTGCCACCGTTGCTACGACGCTGCTGCTACTGGCCTCAGATGGACATCGAAATTCGCGCCACTTCTTGCAATGTGACGGGTGCTAGGTGTTTCTTCTAGCATTATCTTTCCTTTATGCGTTCACTTGATCACAAGGGATCCGGTCAATATTCAACAGTTGCTTGTTCGTCGGTCTTTACCGCGGCCGGTGACGTCCACCAAGCCGTACGTTTCATTGACCAGAGGCAACAGTCACGCACCAAGCAGGTCAGATTAAATCGGCTGTTCACGCAACTTCATTCACCTCGGGCAGCTTCGCTTACAGTTGCAACCACATTTGAAACGTTTGGATGTTTTCATTTTACTGTTAGACGGTAACAAATCTAACAGAAAATATACATTCAAGAACCGTGTCGCCCTCCTTTCAGTCCTTATACCGGCAGAGGCCTCCTCAGGGCAAAGGAAACAATTTCTTCTCTGGCACACGGAGCGATTGTTTTGGTTTGTCTCAAAGTGCGATTGGTGAGTATAGGACGGGCTTCAATTTAGTAATTTCTACCGCTCACTTTCCACCCTCCATAGTCCCCGTATTGCGTCTTCAGCCCAATGCTCCAGATGCCAAACCAGGTGGGCTAGTGCGCGAATTCGGCGAATGACGAAGCCCAACATATTACCGCGAACCATGCATTGGATTTGTTATGTTTTTGCTTTTACCGCCCGGCTTCGCCCGGGCTGTGTTATCTGTGTCCCGAGTGAAGCGCATGTTCCATTCTTTCTTTCTTATGCCGCACGGATTAACTCATTTGATAGGGAGAATGTTTCGCCCTATCACCACTAGCCTAGAATTGTCTTCTTTTATCTACAGTGTTCTCGATGTAAGTCGACGGTTCGAAAAACACCCGCGCCCAAAGATAAACTCCCGCAGAGCAGACGCCGCGGCATTCGATTCGCCGACACCCGCGTGCGCACGCCACTTTCTTGACTGCTGCTTCGCCGCCTCTGTATTCTTTGAGTTGTTAGGGGAGCACAAGTTCGCTCCAATAAACCTTATTTTTTTGAAGATAACTGCGTCGTCTTTGGCTACGTGAAATCATCGTTTGACTAAAATATGCATGTGCACTGAAATAACACGCAAGGCGAGAATGGCGTTTTGCATTGCGCAATGTCCCAGCCCAGATGCCCTTTTTCACTCGAATAGAATCCTCGGCCGCGTCATTCGCCGAATCGGCACACTAGGCCACTTGATTGACCATTGTGGAGCACTGTGGTGAAGACGCCATGCGGGGACTTCTTAGAATGTAGTAACTCCTGCACTCCTCCCTCCTCCTCCCCCACACACATATATTTTAAGAAAAAAAAGAAGACTGAATTCACTCCAGCAATGCTTTGGCGCGCTTAAACTGACAAAAACAACGGCACCGGGTACACGTCTAACAAACTTAATTCACAAATAAAGTAATTTGCCATGTAAAGTAAATGGATAGGATGTAAGGTACAATATATTTTTAATCATCCTCAAATCTGGGCACTGCCTAGCGGCTGCTATGTTGATGAGTAGCTAAAGAAAAACATTGAAAGTGTGGTAATGCAAGGTTTCCTTGAAAAAAGAAACACCACTTTATACAGCACATCTACAAACACTGTTCTAAGGCAATCAAAATAAGAGGCCCTCTTGAAGAAATTGTTTGTGAAGGTTCCGGTGACGCCTAAAATGCCCCGACGTCTCATCAAATAATCACGGACACTCTCAGAAGCGTCTGCGCTACAGACATTTATATCCACTTAGTACGACGGTACTAAACAACGATTGTATTGGCAGAGCTACCGAGCATTAAAAAGATGTGGTTGATGCCTCTTTCATAGGACACGCGAAAGTGGAGTGTCTCAGATTTATTGTGCATCCATATAAACGCACATCTATTTGTCAAACCCGCTATAACGAACCCGGATAGAGCGAATTATGCTATATATTTATGCGGAAATCATGGGAAACATTCCTTATAACGAAGTATCCGATATACGAACTCCACGCCCCTAGAACTGCCGAAATGCATGGTCTCGGAGCGGCGATGGTATTGGCAGAGACACTTTCCATAACTACCGAGCATTACGACGGAACCCCCCCAGCCAAAAAGATGTGGTTGATGCCTCTTTCATAGGAAGCGACAAAACGCGAAAGTGAAATGTGCAAAGTAGGCAGTTAAAGCGGAAAGAAGCTTTATTAATTGCAATAAATGGGTTATTTGGGTATGGTTAATGGCTACTTTACTGTGTTCGTTTCTGCAGCGGGGATGGTTGATTTATGCGAACTGTAATCCGTATAGGCGGGTTCGGCTATATCGAACTATTGGATATGCAACAATCGCGGTGCATATTGCAAGTTCGCTGTAAAGGGGTTTGACTGTATATTACGTCGCTATGGCATCGTGTGACGCATCAACGTTAGACACTGGATTGCACGCGCCGGAACATTGCGTAAATCCGACTGAAACCACAGCCCCTTGAAAACCGTGCGAACGAAACGGAACCGAAACCGAAAGCAGTACGTGGCGGAGGATGCCTCAATTCACCCGCGTCCCACGTACACGAAGACGCTACAACCGAGGAGCCAACTGTCGGCGCTCATTAGTGCCATGGTGAACTATTTAGCTTCACTTCTCCTAGACGGCAGCATCTCCTAGACGCCATCTGAATGAAGAAAGTAGTAGGAAAGATATAAGGCGCGTTCGTAGACGTACTTGCGTTTGAATTCGTAGCGCAGTGGGCAGAGCGCTGTGTACCTCCCGTTGCGGCGAGAGAGTTCGTGGCTAGAATCCGGGCGCCGCCGCGTAAATTGAACTTTTTCGGCGACATCGTTTCCGTGTCGGATATTACGCCGGTCAGATCTTGGTGTAGCCGGGGATAAAACACTTTCCGTGATGAAATGTATGAGACAGTTGTCTGCGTATAAACTAGAACAGTGGCTTTCAGCGCACCAATAATCCGGAGTAAGGCAACTGGGTGAAAATTCAAAGCGTCAGCACATTCTTCCACCAAAGTAACAACTTTAGAGGGCGGGTGTTAAGAAGCGGCGAGCCGTGAGAGCTTCTCGAGTTGCTAAAATTCGATAGCTCGTTTTTCTCTCGAGACACATCGCGGTGATTGTTTGTAATGTTGTTGTTCGGGCAGATGGTTTACCAGGATGCGCCTGCGAGTCGATTTCCACCTGGAGCAATCAGCAGTCGCCAGCTTCACAACTATATTGGCAGCACAATATAATTTTTCCTTCAACATAACCGAAGGCCGCGAAAAAAAATGAAAAAACTATTGAAACAAAACGAGCGCGTCTTTTGCGCACAGTCTAAAACAAGAAAACGCATACAGCCACGATCAGTTCACTTCAGTTTTTTTTTTAATTACGATGAGGAGGACATTTCACTTTTTTTTTCCATACCCGAACGAAGGGTCGAATGGACTTTAGTGAAGGAGCACTCCGTCCGTCGAAGGTAATATTGCACGGGCAGACAGGTTTTTGGCCTTTAATAAGCGTTTAGTTCTGAGATTAAGACACTTTTTATTCTCCTGCAAGCTTCTCGGCATCCAGGAGGAAATTTGAGCAGCTGGCTAGGCCGCTAGATTAAGGGGCAGTTTTGGAGTCTTGCGATATTTTTCGAGTCAGCAGGCCGACATTTGCCACGCACAAAACTTTACGTCGACTTCGTTCATTCACGGTCGCTTAACGCACTGTTCGACCAAACAAAATGTAGCGCAGAAAAACACAGCATCAGGCAAAACAAAACGACACAACGCAACGCAATACGGACCACATCAGTTTTCGCTCGTTATTGTAAATGCATGAGCGCGCGTCTTCGAGAGATATTTCCGTCCGCCGAAAAGGCCCCTCTCACACGGAACATAGCCCGCTGATGCACAAAGTGTTCAGGCCGCGTCGGGTCGCGTAAGGCCTCATCTCTCAGTCGTAAACGTGCGCGTTGAAGCGCTAATTACATCTGCCTCGAGGGCAGACACCTTATGCATACATAGTGACGGGCGCGCGCACTCGGAGCTATAAGTGCACTTATATATCGGATTCAAATACGCGTCTAGAGAGCGTGTAACAGATGAACCCGCGTGTACGTCGCGCCAACGTTATTGCGCGCAGCGCTGTTTGTCCAGGCGGCGGTAATTAGGTGACTTCGCAGAACGCTCACGATAGCGCCGCGCGCACGACGGGGCCCCGAGTGTATTTAACGAGGGGATTTGCTCGCTAAGTCCTCGAGGAACTTCATTTCGAAGGGCAGGCTTGGTCAACGTCTCCTTGTATCGGGAAAAAGTCCCCGCGAGCGGGCTCGCGCCACACATGAATCGCGTATATGTCGCCGAGCTTTGAGAAATTCCAAAACTTAAGGGGGTATGCCTTAGCGCACCCTCTCATCGGAGCTACGGTTTGTGCCGTGGTTTTAAGATGCCGTTTGAGCATCAAAGTGGTTGTTGAGATAGCGGCAAGAACTGGCAGGACAGTCGCCATCTTATAAATGTACAAAGACAACCCAAGAAAAACACAAAGGTCGCCGCAAGGCGAAACACCAGCGCCTGACAAATGACACGCACGTAGCCTTAAGGAAAGCGACACACAAAAATAACAAAACATAAATATAGCTGCAAAAGAACATTTCGTTAAAAAATAGGCAATATTAATGGTTTATTAATGGAATACTTTTTTGTTGGGATACGCACACTATTTCTAGAAAGCAGCCTGCTTCGCATATTGCCGTTCGTTTTCACGCAGGTTATGACAGGTAAATGTACGTGCTGTTGCTCTGTTCAATTCGGCTTCGCGCTTGTGAAGAGCTAAAGAATGGAGAGATGGATTCCAGGAGGGGTTTACCGTGTAAAATGATTTCGTGGAGGGATGTAAGTGCTGATACCTTTTGGGGAAGAAGAATACATGAAGGTCGGCGGCAAGACCACGTACAAAACTGGATCAAAAGTGGCGTCAGAGGCAGCGGCGCGCAAGTGAATACGGGCCCCCGTTCTTGATAATGAGCAGATGATTTCGTTCAGGCTTTTCCCTTTGACGTAAAATCAAGTTCATAACCTCTCGCGCACTTTTCCCTTGCAGATAAATCACAGCACTATCAACACTGCAGTCGCAAGATTGGGAAATGTATGCGCACCGATGTTGCAATGGTATGTTGCTGCTGCTCCAACGTGCAGATCTTGAGGCTGAGCGTCGTACTGCATTCGATATAAAACATCAACTGTGCCATACCTTTTTTGCGACTGTATAGAAGCATTCAGGCTGGAAGATTGCTCACAGCGAAACTGCGAAGGCCCAGACCCTGAATGTGCATCTTTGCTGTATGCATCATTTGCTTAACAGGACCAACACCTAGAGAGTTCAAAGATTTGACAAGTGTTATCCACAGGAGTGGTTCGGTGGCTCAGCCGCTTGAAACAATGGTGTTTAATTATAGCCGAGGCCGCGCTTTTTTTTTTTTTTTTGGTAGAGACAAAGAACAAAAAAATGCCTATGTGTCGATAGTGCGACGTCCTTGAAACATTCCCTGGCGGTTAAAAGTTTTCTGCCGTTCTGAACTATATACCGCACCTAAAGCACTGACATAGATTCCGCGCATCAGACGCGGCAATATTTATTTACAGCCATGTTTTCGCGGTAAAAACAAACAAACAAACAAACAAACAAAAAAACCCAGGCCCACAACTTGGTTTTAAATTGCTCCGAGCACAGTTCATGCACGAGTAGTTTGCGCTCTCTTTTTCACAGCCTTTATCCATGGAATAGGCACAAAACCAAAAGGTGAAATTTTCTCAGGATATTCCTTCCTTTGACTGATTTTTCATACAACCAAACTTGTCATCACGGCGCATAACGCCTGGTATGATCGTTAGATTATCACGACGCGTTGAGCGGATAAGATTGTACTGGCCCTTTCTCGTCTTAGGTTGACGTCAGAAGTTTGTTATAAACCGCCCTAGTATGCCACCGCAATACAGCTAACAAGGTAACAAGGTCACACTTCGTGTTTTCTAGCTACAAAATTACACGAGTAATGCAACATATTTTTGAGGCATGTGATAAAGAGCAACCTTGCCTTCGATTTCTGAAAGTTTGAAAAGTGAAAGTTGGAAAAAAAATCTAATACGACCTTTTTGCATATTCGTTTTCGCTTTAGAGCAAAATTTTTTACTTATCTGCAATGCGGTGCACTTTTACAGTTTAACCATCCATGCAACTTAAACTGAAATTGGCGTGAAGCATAAAAAAGGGTGACAAACGCTATAAAATTGAACTCCCTAGATTATTTAGCTGCCGAAAAATATGACCGGACATTTCGAAAATTATTGTAAATATCATGTTATGTTTGGAATTTTTTGGAAAATGCTTCTTCTTGCAAATGAAAAATACATGCATTAACTCATTTAAAAGTATATAAAGTTTCAAAAGAAAAAAATCCGGCGATAGCTGGAATAGGCTTTCGTTTTACGAAGGTAGAAGTTTCCAATTTCTCGCTGTTATTTCAACGCGTCTGTGATTCGAGCCGGCTTTGAAATTTCTTTTGTAGAAAGGAAAAGTTTTTCCCTGCCAGTTAACTTTAGATATCTTATTTCCTGTGCAAAAGAAGCTATATATAAATTTTTCGTCCCAGTGTTGACTGACCACAGTGGTTTTATTCCTCGTTAAAACAGACTCAAACTTGTCCCTAGGACGACATGAGGACTAGGCAGGAAAGTGGCTGGTGAATAGCCACTACTTAGGCTGTTTTCCCCTCATATCTGGCCTAATTGTTTAAAGTTTTTTTTTAAATCGCACCACTCTTATTGGTAAAAAGCTGTATTTTAAATTGTTGTTTTTATTTTGTTTTTACCGTAGCTTTACGCTACTCAACATTTTTCCTTGTTGGGCTGATAACTTAACTGATCAAACCGGTTCGCGAACCGGTTCAAAGTTACCGAACAGGTTCGCAAACCGGCTCGTTAAGGGACTTAGTCGATTTCGGAACTGAACCGGAACGAAATGAATTAACCCGAACGCAAACCGTAACTGAACCGCTATTTTTTTCAGCTCGACATATATAAGTAACACCTCTGAAGCCCCTTCAGCGTTCGCACATTGAAGCTGCCGGGTTTTCACCGTAATGCTTGATGAACAAAGCAAAATAGGTTAGTCCGTTCAAACGCGTCTGTCATTGCTTCTCTGCAGCGTGCCCATGGCCCTGTGCTCAGCGCGAGAACACCGAAGGCAAGGTTGCCGGCAAACGTAGGGCCCCGTTTGGGAACAACTTGAAGCTACCTTGCCCGATTTGTTGGTTCTCGCTCAACATCATTTTTAAAGGTTCGCGGAGGATGCGCAAGTTAACCTTTTGACCGGAGACACACCCCCAGCGGACACACCCCTGGAAGCACATTGCGGGATTCGCCGGGTCCGCTTTCGGCGCTGCGCACAAGGCCTCGTTTTCAGTCGTTCTGCTCTTATGCGCGGCGGCTGCTGCCGCGGTAGCGGCCGATCAGCTGATGGGCAGCCGCCACCCCCGCAGCCTCCCGCGCATGCGCCGCTCGTTCGTATCGGGCTACGTGACTCGTCTTGCACATGGCGAAGAGGAACAGTGCGTTCGCCATGAATGAATGCCGCATTCGCCGCGTTCGCCGGGCCTCCTCCTGTGAGCGTTGAACGGTACCGAACGGCTTTGAGCCGTGGTCGGCAATAAAGCTACATCAAAGGTTAACCAAGCGAAACCAAGACTCTACCAGACTAAACGAAGTTTTTCTTAGCATATCCAGGGTTAGCAGAGCTAAGCCACCGCCATTTTTTTCTTCTGCCAGAACAGGTTCAATTTCGGCTCCCTCCAACACACGACGTCTAATCATGAGTAGCAGCTCAATTCCTTCAGACTCCCAACATCAAGGAAGCCCACTAGACGACGGTATTACGAGAACCCACACTTAAGGCATTGCAGAAACAAGTTTATTGGGGTCGGTGGGAATAAACACAAAAAATTAAGCCAATAAGCCCTCAGGCCAATAAAAACGGACAGAAATAAAGAAACTCTTGAGGTTGGAGAAAAAGATGGAGAGCTCCCGGGAATAAACTTGGTCGTTGGAGCAAAAAGAAGCGCGACTTCCGATTGCAGCTGTGTATAGAGGTCCCGATTGAGACCCAATTGCCGACTTATACGCCCCGCTTGCCGATCCGTGAAAAAGAATGTTTGCCGGGCGAAAAGACGCGGCATGGTAAACTGGGGACAAAAAAGGAAAGAGAAAATAAGACCTAGGGCTGTGGCTTTGTGTCAATAAGAGTTGGTAGCTCGGCCCCGTCTTTCCTCTGTGAGTGAATGGTTCCAGAGATAGCTTTGCCGCGGTACACAAACGGGACTTTTTTGACAGGAGCGATTTAGAAGCTTCGCGTTTGATTACTGTCGTATACGCCGCCAAGTAGAGCTGCTAATTTAGAGCGGCGAGCGGTTTTTATACATGTATTAAGGTCACTAAACATCGTTTTCTTTCAAGCAACAGTTACAATAAAATAAAAATTTGGTTCATCGTAAAGGCTGCAAGGTGAAAGTTACAATTGTGGGATTTTTATTGCTAACGGGGGCAGTTCAACAAGGATAAAATAATAATAAAGAAAACATAACAATAATGGGGACACCTAAGCCACCTGCTCGCAATGCCTTTATGACGTCATAGAGACCAGTTTTTATGGTTTGCGGATGCCGACAAAAGTTACCGCCAATAAAAATGACTGCGCATTTGTATTAAAGCCCTGACTCCGTTAAACCGCACCACTTGACTTCTAGCGTGGAGTGTGAACACAAATTACGGTGATCTTGTAGCCTCCGAAATGACGTCAGCACTCACGATGCATGGATGTAAATTTGTCGATATTTTTGTTTCCGAGAAAAAGTTCCCGTCTAAAAAGCGTCACTAACCTCCTAAAAATAAACGGCTTTGTGTAGTTGCGTCAAGCGACCAATGACATGTGCCCCAATCTTCCCGGGAAACTTCCCCCCTCCCCACCTAATCAGAGCACCGAAAGCTCAAGCTACTTGCTAGCTCAACAGCGGAAACCCAATTCGGAAGCCCGGAAACTGGCGCACCCTCGCACCCAGTCGCTCGGACTTGCACACAGCACGGACACAGGCTTGCCGGTTCATAATACTGCACGGAACAGCCACTGGTGAAGCCGAAATTCCAGAGGGGAGAGAAAGAAGGAGGCGGTCCCGAAAAGACCACGCAAGACGGGTGGTTCTTGAATCGCGTGCGAAGCTAAATATATTTTCTTCACCGGCGCCAACGGGCGGCACGCCCACTTGTTCGCTCATCGCACGGCACATGCTCGTCGATAAGAAAACTTAAAGATCACGAACCAGGCCGTAGTTCCTTTGTGCGCCAATGAAATGTTATACCTAATTGAATACGCGTGGAGAGCTCCTAGAGCCGAGCGGTGGAAAGGAACAACGTCCACCTAGTAATCCTCCACCCCCCCCCCCCCCCCCAAAAAAAAAAAGAAAAGAAAACAAGATGAAATTCGGCTACCTTCGCAATTGAGATGCGAAGACTGAGGAAACAGCGGAGCTAATGCTTTTCATCAAGCTTTAACTCGTCTTTTGTTAGGTCTGCACCTTTTTAAAAAGAAAGATACCGGATTCTAACGCGCAGGTCGAAAAATCGCATTTAGAATCGGATACGAAACTGAAGTTTTTTTTGCCAGGAAAAGCGTTAGAATCGGGGGCGCGTTAGAATCTTAGTTGAAAAGCGAAGCTTTGTTCATGCAAACTGCGTAAATCAAAATCTACAATCCAGCATCCTAAAGTCCCAAATTAAAGCTGCCAAAGTCCACTTGAATTCAGCCCAAGTCGAAAGCCAACGTTCGCGCTTCGACCCTTAAGGAAATGCTAAGCGCCCGAATTCTGTAATAGCGCAAACGGCAGACGCCGGTTTCAGAGTGCGAGGGACCCAGGTTCGGTTCGAACCACGAGAAATGTTTTTGTAGTGTTAGCTACACTGACCGAAGTTGAGCAGTTTCGCATGGCTCCTGGATAGCCGTGCTGTGCATGCGCGAGGAGCAAGTGACGTTACACGGCGCACAGAACGTTGCTCGCTGCCCGGCGTCTCTCACACACCCCACGCGCCCAGCGTCTTCGCCGACCTCCGTTCCGCACGCTGCGGCCCGGTCCACTTGATGGTTATGCGGGTGGTGGCAGGGTGTGGAACCGATGGCTCGTGCGTCGCAGCAACACCGGCGTGCGCCTGTGGAACCAGCTTAGCTCTGTAGCGACTGGTGACGCTGCGCCGGAGCCGCTTGATAAATATACATGCGTCAAATAATGCGTATACCGTGCGTCTGTCATTGAAGCAGCAGTAAGCATTATAATCAAGTTAATCCTAGACAACAAGGAAAGCTAAGAATAACCAGCTGAAGCTTAGCTCACACTACGTATATCCTGGCATAGCCGAGGTAAGCCACTGCTAATTTTTGTCTTAGGCGCGCACTTTCAACACTTGCTACCTTCTCTCACAGTTCTTGGTCTAGCATTTTTCCACTTTCCACTTGGCCGAGCAAAATTGCCTCTTAACAATACGCACGGACATAAGAAGGCATGAACAGCTCCACGGTTCTCAAAGCACCATACTTGAAGCATTGCATGGTGAACAACGAATTACGCACTACAAGGCAACGAGGGATGTGCAATTATTGTACAGTTATGAACATTCTTTTTTACCTTTCCATTCTTTTGAAGCCCTGTGGCAAAATAGCGCAATAATAAAAAAGAAGCGCCATCACTAAAACATGAACCATAACACACAAATTGCTTATTTATTTCCATGCAAGTCAAATTGACGCGTGGCCTTAATTACAGAAACAACGTTGGGGAGAGTAAATTTCCAAATATACCAAAAGCGTGCGATCACTTCACTTACGCGTGCAGTATTTTTCGATTTTGAGGGTCTTCGTTCATATTTTCGCGTTCCCATTTCATTTGTCCATAACTCTACATTTGCGAAGTATTAACAGTAAAACGTTTGCGTGCAGTTGCTCCTCCAGCAGAAATGAAAGAAAACTATATTTATGTGCAGACAACAATGAAACGAGTTGAGTCCCAGTTGTCGGGGAATTCCAATGTACAAGCTCCGCAAAGTTAGGTCTTTTTGTCCGTTAATTGTGAACCGATAGACATCAAGATTAGAGATAAACCTTGTAGGACTTGAGAAGCTATCTTTACGATGTAAAGCACAGTGGTAGATTAAAAAAAACACAATCATTTCAGCAAAAAGCACGCGAGTGTATGACTGGAAAGTGTCAGATATTCCCAACCGCGGTGAAGCAGACATTGTTTTACTGATTGTAGTCCCCTTTGACAAAGACAATGTGAGAACAAGGCGCAACCAGACGACATGACGGTAGGGTTGTGATTTGGCAGCGGGCACTAAGCCAACAGTACTGCCGAGTTGTAAACGTCCAACAAGCCGGCACTTCGCGTTCTTGATTACAAGTGAAAAAAAAAAAACATAGCAGGATTCGTCGCCCTTAAGAATCTCTGACGTGTTTTCGGCGAAAAGGAACATTAGCAATGTGGGCGGCAGCCAGAAAATCAGAAGTTAACGAGCAGCTGTGCTGTGGGGTCGTTTGGTGGCTTTCGAATCAAGCGTGCACGGAACGTTTCCGCCCTTGCGAACTCCACATTGGAACACTCCGGCTCTTTTGCGCGCACAAGCACAAAGCGAATGGACGGAAAAATTGCCACTTGCGTCGAAAGAACTGTAACGACGAGGCATTCACACACAGCTGAGCCTTCGTGCATTAGGATTTGCTGCGTATCACACGAGCATCTCACGAGGGCCAGCAAGATTTTAGAACGATATGTGCAAGCGACAGAACGGAATCTGAATGCGAAAACCGGGTGCGATAAGTCACGACAGTGTCGGCCGCTGTAATAACTGCATTGTTTGACAACGACACCGCTGTTTTTTTTTTTTTTGCACGTATTGAGGAGAAAAAAAAAATCTCAGCGATCTTCAATTTACCGTTTGTCTCGGCGGACTTGGCAGTGCAAGCACAAAGACTAGCATCAACACCTAAAGCAAGGTTTTTGTCAATGGATTTTAAGACGCAGCCATTCCGCGAGGACGGGAAAGAAGCATTGCTTACTAGAAAAAAGGGGTAAGGTTTTACAAATTTAAACTTAGCTACCACGAATGAACGAAAAGCGAAAGGCTTCTCGATAACTTTGTAATCTGGCCTCTGTTGGCTAAGGTGTTTCAGCAGCCAACTTCGCCTTTGCTTGAGGCTTCGCAGCGTGCCGTCTGGCTATATACTCGATGATTGGATTCAGCCTCTCACTTGCGCTGAAGCGCGCGCGCTGACAGACCAGACAGCGAGCCATACATTGCGGGACTTAGCAACCAGGCGCCGGCGAAACGGCTGTTAATTTCCCGCCTATCTTGGTACCGCCTATCTGCAGAGGATCACGTGGCATGACGTCAAACCTGACACACTTGCGCTCCGGTGGCTCCAAGGTCATTTCGACGCAATGAAAGACCTTGCGAGGCATGGTGTACTTGAGCTTTTGCTCCAAAGAAAACCTCTATATATGTGCTAGTGCTCATGTGCAAGCGCCGCGCAAAATCCATTTGCACCAAGCCACACACACAAGCGCCCCCTTGCACGCGTATGTGAGCTGGTTGACGCATTTTCTTATGTACGGTTAAAGGGGACTCACCTGATCACATTCCTATGGCACTCGCAAATTCAAGACTCACTGGCTTAAAAAGCATCGTGTACGGATACAAAAAGTTTTACACATACATGAAAATGTTCCTAACGGCCTAGTTTTCTTCGTTTAAAAAGAAATAATTTCTTTACTGAAATAAAATATAAACAAGAAACACATTTGGGTTTATTCAGTTTTCACTAGATGGCGCTAGCTGACAAGAAAGCGAGAGTTTTGTTTCGTTATTTCAGTCAGAAGTGACATATATTCCTGAAATACGCAAACTAGGCCGTTTGAGCCATCTTGAAGGATCGGACAAAATTTTTTCGTGTAGTTGCACGATGGTTTTTAAGCCCGTGGGCCATGAAGTCGTGAGTCCCGTAGGAAAGTTAACAGGTGAGTCCCACTTAATGAACATTATTGTTATCATTATTTAAAAAATTCCGGTCCGCGCGGACACCACGACACCTCAGCTCTCAGTTGAAGAATTCCGCTCAACTTAAAAATTCAAAACCCAACTTCAAGTTCACAAATTGACTTAGGCGCGTTGTCTACATGCATAGATGAGTTATAATTGTCCCAAATCTACCACAAATAAAAAACGCGAATTGTTTCGTGGATCTGCTAAATTTATTTTATTTTGCTCTATTCCGGTGACGTATATACTATACACTCGTACGATTCGCATACATATAGTTTCCTATACGATGGCAATTCGTATGCAAATACTCTGCACTTTGATTGTTGAGCTTTGTACCCCTAGTTTGCGTTTACAATTACGATGTTTTTTTTTTTTTGTGATTTGAAGTGCTTTATTGCGCGGGATAACAATTGTGAACGTAAAAATACCTCTCTGTTTGTAATTCCGACAGCTGCCTCGTCGTCGTGCGGCCTCATGTGCAAACACGTTTTTACGGCCTCACCAGGAGACAGACACGTTTACCTGTGCCACGCCTCGTAGGCGGTTTGCGTATTCTTGTTCATGCCACAAATAAACGTTTACCCACCTACCTACCTGATCGATTCCCACGTGTCCGTGGTGCCGACATAACACTACGCTAGGTCTACATCCATATTATCATGGTATGAACGCGAAAAAAACATGAAAGAGCAGACATTTCTACAGGGCCTCAGTATACCAGCCTTTGAAACAGCAACAAACGGTTCGAACGGGAGACCCGATCGCGATCGTTTCAGCCCCGATCGTTTCCCCGATTCGTTTCCTTGCAGTCTGCCCTGGTGGCGGGAGAAGCGGCTGCTTTGTAGTGGCCTCCCGTCGTCGCGGTTTTCGCGGGAGCACATAAACAGAGATGATCGGGAGAAATGGCCGGGCTGTGCACAAAGAAATTCGGGAGGAAGCAGACAAATTACAGTATACGCGGAAGAACGCGGAGGAAGTAGGAAGTAAAGGCAACACAGACGGCCCCGGTGTTGACCCCATCATTCTAGCTTCCGCCCTTATAACTTTGTTTCGCTGGCCCGCACTCATGGCGATGATGAAAGTTTAGAAAGAAAAGAGACACGAATGACCGAGGGGTGAGCCTTCCCTCCACATTTCTTTCTACTATCTTCCAGAATATAGAGAGATATCTATTTGAGCGCTGGCGGTGCAAGGAGCTGATGGCGTCTTCCGTCTATTAATACGACCACTTCCACTTTTTTTTTATGGAACCCGCAACCTCGGAGCTTCACATAGCTTATACCCGCTAAGACACACTGGCGTTCTCTTGGAGGACACAACTTCGATTCGTGGTCATCAACGCGGAGGTCATATGATCATGAGTTTCTCCAGCAAGCGTTACTGGTTTAAGGCGCACTTAAGTGGAAGTTTGCCCTGTTTAGTTTTTATTTATCTTCTCTTTGTTTAGTTCTCGGGAGAGGCGATAACAAAATTGTTAGCAGAAAAATTGCGGCAGAAGCTGGTGACGATGTTAGACGAAGGGTGGAAAGCGTACTCCTTTTGGGCACCGTAACTCCCAGTGTCGAAGCCGGTGCACTTTTGCATCTTTCAATCGGGACTGCGCTGTTACAAAAGTGCTATACGGGAAATAGCTGGAGTTTCTTCAAATTAAGCTTCACAAGCCGCCGCAGCGAGGCTGCCGGATCGTCCAAATACCGCTTCGCGCTAGAGCGAAGGAGAAGGGTGCAATATGACCGCGTCTGTCTTGCCGTCATCACATGAACAACGCAACCGACACTATCGGCAGCACTGCTGACTACGCATTTGTGAGTTGGCGTAGTGGAAGGTGGGTTAGCACAGGACCGGGATAATTTGAGATTAATGGGAGAGGCCTTTGCCCTGCAGTGGGCGTAGATAGGCTAGTGGTGATGATGATGATGATGTGAAAGGTGATAACATCGTCTTAGCACAGTAAATTATGTATTTAGCAATGAGATGTAGTGTTTAGCATTCGAAATAAATACGTTCATTGGGAGAGCCTCGGGGATGCACAAAAAGCGTGTAAGAGTGTTTCAAAATCTTGAATGTAGACGCAGGGTATGTCAGACATTGTAGCCCACTTGTCGGCAGCGAATCCAAGAAAAAAACAAGAAATGTAGTTGAGGAACATCAATCCGTGCTTTTTTTAAACATTAGCCTTTTAAAAGCATGTTGTCGGCCACCTAGTGACATCAATGTCTGGTTTTCTCCTCAAAGCTTTCGGACAGTTTGTGTTCATTTTTGTCGCAGTAACAATAAAAGAACATTTCCAGAAAAGAAAATGCGACAGCGGTATTTCACAAGCAAGAAATAGATCTCGGGGCCCATGGGTTTGCACATTTCGGGATACACGCACTTTGGTCGCAAAACGAACGCGTCTCCGACACGCAATTACGTTGTCACAATGGCAACGGAGGTCCGAAGTTTTCGCCTGATTCACGGATCGATTTTGCGTTGCGAAACGCCGATTTCAACATTTGAGAGAAGAAAATAAAAAAATAACATCGTACGAGCGAGCCGTAAAGTCTCTCTCTCTCTCTCTCTCTCTCTCTCTCTCTCTCTCTCTCTCTCTCTCTCTCTCTCTCTCTCTCTCTCTCTCTCACTCTCTCTCTCTCTCTCTCTCTCTCTCATATATATATATATATATATATATATATATATATATAAGGTTGGCAGTCAAGAAAACCTCGGAAAGCAAAGGGGAGAATGCGGTAGGTCACAGAAACAGATTAAGAATTTTTTGAGACAGAAAGAAAGTGGTGAAAAAATGCCCGCCAGGTGGGATCCGAACCCACGACCTCCAGAACACGCGTCTGGTGCGATGACCACTACGCTACCGGCGGGGCTGTTTCCCCACCACTTTTTCGGGTATTTATGTGAAGGTATTTTTATTTTATTTTATTTATTACGTTAAGGTTTTCTTGACTGCAAACCCTTATTCAGTCTTAATTCACCGAGCCCCTCATTTCCCATTTCTGATTCGCTATATATATATATATATATATATAGAAACATACGCCGGCAGTCTACAGTGCCAAAGGAGGCATAGGGGTGTGGTTAGGCTCTTTTTCTTTTTCATTACGGTTAATTAAGTAAACATTTTTTTTAAATATACAGAAGAAAGAAAGAAAGAAAAACAGAAAAAGAGTGGCGCTGGCTACCACCCTAAAGCGTCAGATGTACTTCTAGTAATTATAAATACCCCAGAAAGTAAAGGAGAACACAGTCGCCCAGATAGCCGAATTGGTAAGGCATTCGACATGTAATCGAAAGGCGTGGGTTCGGTCCCCACTCTGGGCGCGTGTTTTTCTTTCTTTCTTTCTTCTGTATATTTAAAAAAAATGTTTACTTAATTAACCGTAATGAAAAAGAAAAAGAGCCTAACCACACCCCTATGCCTCCTTTGGCACTGTAGACTGCCGGCGTATGTTTCTGTATTTCCTCAACGAGCCCCTCATTTCCTTACTATATTATTCTGCGAAAGCTTAGCGAGGATCTCGGTTCTGGCAGCCTTGATGCCTAGGTAGCATAAGAGGGCTTCCCGCCAGTAACCCGCTCATGACAGGCTGTAGACGTTCGAGTCACGCCCCGGGGGTTGAAAAGAAGGTCCCCTTCTCCCCGTGTAGTCAGAGTGGCGCTGGCTACCACCCTAAAGCGTCAGATGTACTTCTAGTAACTATAAATACCCCAGAAAGTAAAGGAGAACACAGTCGCCCAGATAGCCGAATTGGTAAGGCATTCGACATGTAATCGAAAGGCGTGGGTTCGGTCCCCACTCTGGGCGCGTGTTTTTCTTTCTTTCTTTCTTCTGTATATTTAAAAAAAATGTTTACTTAATTAACCGTAATGAAAAAGAAAAAGAGCCTAACCACACCCCTATGCCTCCTTTGGCACTGTAGACTGCCGGCGTATGTTTCTGTATTTCCTCAACGAGCCCCTCATTTCCTTACTATATTATATATATATATATATATATATATATATATATATATATATATATATATATATATATATATTAGGCACCCCCCGGAACTGCGATTTACGGAGCATTTAGGCAGTGTCGGTTAGGGCATAGGGTCTAAGGTCACTACGCTCGAAGTTGAGCCGGCAGCTGTTGCAAGAAATATGAACTCATGTTCCCTGTCGCAACCCTCCATAGGCGAGCGTGTTGATTAACGGTGCGGAACGCGGGCCGCTGCACATGCCCTGACACGGGCAATTTTTTCCCTTTGACGACCCCGGCGAGTGGTGGCGGCGGCGGGTCGACATCTTAAGGGCCGCTGGTGTAAATAATAACTGCCGCCATCCATCACACTGCGGAAGTCCTTTGGGGAAATATGGCGAGGTAAGACGGGCCCACTACATATCCTTTGAGCGGCTGGACGCGACACCAAATGATGAAAAGCTACGATTCCGAAAGCCGCCGTATCGCTGCGTGTACGCTGCAAGCTGAATTGCAGGTTTCCATCAATCATTACGCGTGCGGGACATTTGTAACTACATATTCACGATCGCTACATGTGGAGGCAACAGCGCCTTGCCGAGAAAGTTTACGCAGGCGTGTACGTGGGAAGTGCAATTTCTCAAATCCAAGCCTTTGAATGGGTGAATATGGGCTCATAATGTGGCGTCGCCGAAAGATACACGGAGAAACTATGAAAACTGGGTGTAAGTCTACTGATAATTATTATCCGGGCGGTGTTTGGTGGTGAAAGGAATCGCGTGTTCCGTGTGAAGCCACGAAAGTTTAATAGAGACCGCGAAATGCGAGGCCAGTAGGCTGTTCAGCGGGCAAACGCGACTATCTCTTATTAACGGTCGCGTGTATCGATATGTCGGCGGGTGAGACATCGACGGAGAACAAAGCACAGAGCTGCGCGTGCAACAATCACGTGTCCTCTCATCATTACCACCACCACCACAACCACCACCACCACCACCACCACCACCATCATCATCATCCTCATCAAAATCGCCTTCAATTTTCCTTTGCATTTCCTCTTCCCTCTCTCCGTTACTATGATACGAGCCTTGGCTACTCGCCCTTTTTAGGCAGCGCTGACGTTAAGCCTAAAAACGTACCAAGCTATGTCAGACTGATTGCACGCAAAGGTGCGGGTACCAGGTGATAACGTGAGACCTGAAAGCATAACGTTAGGCTTAACTTTACGCTTGCGCACACCACCGTCCCCCACTGGGCGCCGCGCCGCCAGCAGTTCGCCTTGATACGTCATCATCCGTACTAAACAATGGCAAAATGGTGCACCAAGCCTTGTGTACCGGTTGAGAACGTTCAAAGAAAGCTCAAAGTGTGAGATTAGGCCTAAACGACGGGATGGCACATACCCGTGATCACATCGCCATCTGTTGTGGCAGCGCCGTACTCTGACAGGTTTCAGTGGATCAGCATGATGGTGCGGGCGTTACATGGTAAACAAAGAGGGCGCGATCCGCGGAAGCCTGATTTTCTATCCTGTCACGTGGTCTTTCATTTTTTAGAGACGATGGTCTTTCTTTGGCTACCTAAACCCAGACGTTTTGGTCTGTCTGTCCGTGACTTGATTCAGCTACCCGGCCACAGGGAAACTGAATCTGCGCATTAGTCTTATATACTCACAGCCAAATCTAAACGTCTAAGTCCTGTTTTAATGTTCATACTTGTCAACATTGTTAAACAAGAACAAGACATTACTGAAATATAAGGCAGAAAATCAATACATGAGTGACATTTGCAGTGTTCCTTTACTAAAAATTCACGGATGCTTGGTTTTTGCGAAATGAAATGCTACATCCACTGCAGAAAAAATATTCACTCCGTCGCCTGCTGTCGCCCGCGCCACTGTACCTTCTCGCGGCATTTTAAAATATCAAACGGCAATAGCAACAAAACGTTCCGCTAGATAGGTTCCACGTTCTGCTTGGAACGTTGCAGTAGGGCGCTTCGATTCACGCGCGTCTCCGCCGTACGGCAGCGCTGGCATCGAGGCCCCCGGCCTGGAGCAGTGGAACGCGGTAAATTCAAATTGACTTGAGCAAATTTTTAGCGTGTTTACCTTGGAAGGAGCGCGACGAAAGCGGAACAGCATGAGAGGTGAGTGGGAAAACGAAGGGAGGCATTTTCTTGGCAAATGTCTACAAAGACTATCGTCTTTCGACGACATTTGCAACGAAAGTACCAGATACGTGGCCTATTCTTCCAACTGAGGCTATGCCAATTCAGGAAATTTAGACTGAGAAATTTAGACTCACTGAGCACGAACACCAGTGACCTCCAAGTCGCTGACGCCTTCTGCAGGAGAGGTACTGCAGCGCCAGCAGCTCTTCTACCGCCACACTCTCCCCCCAACGAGGTATGCTCAGGTCCGGTGTCCCCAATGAACGAGCCATTCTCCATGGCAGAGTTGCTCGCTGCACTGGCTTCTGTCAAGAAATCCAGCTGTCCAGGCCCGGATGACATCCCCTACACAACCCTCTCGCACCTAGGTGAAAAGGGAAGAAGTCGCCTCCTGCATGCCTTCAATCTTTCGTGGGAAACTGGTCGTCTAGAGCCAAGGTGGAAACACGCTCGCCTTGTCCCAGTCCTAAAGCCAGGTAAAGTTCCAACCACCATCGAGTCTTACCGACCCATAGCACTCCTGAGTTGTGTCGGGAAACTGATGGAAAAGATGGCGCTGCTCCGCTTGGACTGGGATTTGACCATCCGAAATATATACCCGGCACAGATGTCTGGTTTCCGCAAGGGTCGTAGCAGCCTCGACAACGTCATCGCCCTTGCAAATAGCACAAGAGAAGCAAAGTGTCGGCGGAACATTGCTGTTGCCGTGTTCCTAGACATCAAGTCAGCGTATGACTGCATCGAGCATGAAGCCATCCGCTCGGCGCTGAAGTCTTTAGGCATCAGGGGCCGCATGTACGTATGGTTATCGGACTACCTCTCCGATAGGTATGTGTACATGTCTACCGATATGGGCGACTCATCGCTACATCAGGTGACCCGAGGTGTTCCCCAGGGTGGGGTGCTGAGCCCTACACTCTTCAACATTGCCATAGTTGGCCTGGAGAAATGCGTGCCAAAGTCGGTAGAAATCTCTCTGTACGCTGACGACATCTGCATATGGAGTTCTGGCCGCAATAGGCGAGTGTTACGGTCAAGACTGCAGCGACGCAATTGACTCTATTGCGGCATTTCTGGCAACTAGAGGATTAGTGATTTCAGGGAACAAATGTGCTGCGATAGCCTTTACAAAGCGTGACCTTACGCGCTACGGCCTCACTGTTGGAGGGACCGCAATTCCATACGTCCCGACCCACAAGTTCTTGGGAGTGACATTTGATAGTAATCTCACCTGGTCGCCACATGTTCGCCACCTCAAGGACAGGATTACTTCGTTCGCCCGCATATTCCGCATGCTCTCCACCAACACTGGCTGTTGTTCAGTCAATTCTCTTCTACGGGTATACAAAGCGCTTTGCGTTGGCCTGATGAGTTACAGCATCCCTGATTTGGTCCCTCTATCAAAAGGAACTGTCAAAGCGCTAGAGAGCATGCAAGCACAAGTCCTGCGGGTCTGCATTGGCGTTCCAAAGACAACATCTACCATCGGAACGCTGACAGATGCAGGCATCTCTCACCACTCGCTCTAAGCACGCAGAGTTGCTTCGTGCGCGTCTGCGGATTGTGCAAGACAGCGGGGCCATCCTCTAGCGACAAGCTGGGCCAAAGAAGTGCGTGAATTTCTGCCGAAGGTGTATCAAGAGCCTTCTCCTCCTGAGCACCCGCCCTGGATGTTCCTGCCCATACCAATCACGACTACTGTGCCCGGTATCACGAGGAAGGAGTATATTCCGGCTTCCGCACTAAAGTTCCTCGCCCTGGACTACATGTCGCGGATATACAGAGACCACACTCATGTGTAAACTGATGGGTCGGTGTCATCAACATCATCCACTATCGGGGTGTGGATACCGTCATCCCGTACTACCATCAGTGTCATGCTCAGTCACAGAACGTCAACTACGGCTACCGAACTTGCAGCTCTGAGGGTGGCTTTCGCTCATATCGTCAAGCAACCCGCTCGAGAGTGGGCCATCTTCACTGACTCAAGGGCTGCCCTTCAATGTCTAGCATCTTTTCCAAAAGACCAGCTTGTGTGTGACATACACGCTTTACATCTCCAAGCTCTACAAGCGCACCATCACATTGCACTTAAGTGGATTCCAGCCCATTGTGGGATAACTGGCAATGTGAAGGCGGACATTGCTTCATCCGTTGCGCATAATCATCGTGCATCGGCAATAGCTATACCATTCTCCAGGAAAGATGCATCTATACTTGCATCCAGCGTGGCATGGAACATGCAGCGTGCAGCCTGGGATGACGTATCACGTCATTACGCGCCGTTATCTTTCATCGATCCCAAGTGCAAATTTAAAATGCCACCAGGACTCTCCAAGCGGGTACAAGCAATATTCTACATCGCATGCGATTGAATGTCGCATACACGCGCAACTTCCTCTTCAAGCTAAAACAGGCTACGATCGCCACTCTGCCCATACTGTGATGTGCGAGAAACCCTGCAGCACCTGCTCTGTGAATGTGCTCGATTCAGTGCTCAAAGAGTATCCCTCGCAGTGACTTTGGGACTGCCGCTTTCCGTGGACATGCAGCTAAAGGACGTTTTAGGACCATGGGCTTGTCCCAAACGTGCTTTACGGGCTACCAAAGCTCTCATAGAGTACCTGCAACACACAGGTCTAGATCAGTCGCTGTGAATAACTCGCCGTATATGTACGCACCAACTTCGTGAACATCATCGCCATCATCTTCATCACGTCATCAACTGGCGTAGCAAGTTAGGCATTTTAGCCCAGCTAACATCGCCATACTTCATTAAGATCGCTCTCTCTCTCGCTCTCTCTCTCTCTCTCTCTCTCTCTCTCTCTCTCTCTCTCTCTCTCTCTCTCTCTCTCTCTCTCTCTCTCTCTCACAAGATAAAAAATTTGGAAAATAAAAAAGTGAAGAAAAAATGCCCGCCAGGTGGGATCCGAACCCACGACCTCCAGAATACCGGTCTGGTGCGATAACCACTGCGCTACCGGCGGGGCTATATTTATCCTCCACTTTCTGGGTGTCTATGTGTGTGTATATATATATATATATATATATATATATATATATATATATTATATATATATATATATATATATATATATATATATAAATCTAGAAAAAGATAAACTCACAAAGCGCGCAGAAATAGTATAAGTAAAGAGTCGGATGCACAGCAAGAACAATAACAAACAATGTTTACTTACGTAGCGGCAACGGGACTTGCCTTCATCAGAGTAAAGTTACAGCAAAATCATGTAACTTTACTCTGATGAAGGCAAGTCCCGTTGCCGCTACGTAAGTAAACATTGTTTGTTATTGTTCTTGCTGTGTATCCGACTCTTTACTTATACTATATATATATATATATTTGTATTTGCCACTCGGTCAAATAAATAATACCCTTTTTTTCCCTTGAAGTCAAGAAATTACACAGCGTGTAGAATAGAATGGCGGTGGTGGGTGGTAGCCACGCACGGAACGAGACCCGCTTTCCGGGAATCGTTATTTGAACCCAAGTCAAAGCGATAAATCAGAGCCCGCTGCCATTACCGGCCAGGAACCCCATCAGACGATGGAGAGCCGAATGAGAATCGGCCCAGGCCACACGCTCATTTTCTCCAGCACCTCGCGCGCTGGCAAGGCGAGCCGATGTGCGCGAAAGGTGAAGCAATAGTGACAAGACAGATAACCGCGCAGATCTCCCGCGTAACAGCAAAGTTGTGTAATGTGAGCAAACCGCAGGTAATTTGGAGCTACACAGTCCAGACACCGGTAAGTGTGCGCGCAGCAGCACTCAGGGAGCCTGAAAGAAAAAAAAAAGAACATCAGAAAAGAAACGCCGCCACACACTTAAGTTCGAAAGAAGCAGCTCGTTCCTGTACAGTGCAGTTACACGTCGATCTGAAGCAAACTTATCCGCCAGACGTCATAGCCGTTACAGCCCTCGCTGCGAGGTAGACTTTAAAATTCTTTTCAACGATATATTTTAAAAGGGTAAACGCGGTCATGTTCAATAAATATATTTCATTTATAAAAGAGCCATAAATGTTATCGCGTAACTTGCGTGTCGACTTAAAGGGGAACAAGCCGAACGCACATTGGATTTCAAATTGCATGCTTTTCGTGCGAAGTCGTATGGGGACAAATCAAGTAGTAATGTAAAAGCGGCGGTGATTGGAAGATAACTGAGTAATCGTGTTGTGACAGCCGCTTCAGAAAAGCGTCGTCTAGCTGTGTACTTACAAAAAGCACCACTTACGTCACTTACCTAAAAGCACGAAGAATGTACTAGTTATGTACTGGATGAGCTATTGATGAAATGGGAAGTGTGCAAGTTGATGTAAAAATGCTCGATAAGGTCTCTCTCTCTCTCTCTCTCTCTCTCTCTCTCTCTCTCTCTCTCTCTCTCTCTCTCTCTCTCTCTCTCTCTCTCTCTCTCACACCACACACACACTCGCACACGCACGCACACGCACGCACACACACACACACACACACACTCGCACACGCACACGCAGACGCGCGCGCGCGCTCATTTACGAACATGTGCAATGTCAATTTCAATGAGCTGAGGAGACGAAAAGCAAAAACGCCCGTGTGTACGAGATTTCGGCGCACGTTAGAGATCCCTAGGTCGTCAAAATTAATCCGGAGCCCTGCACTACGGCGCGCCTCATCGCCTGCGTTGCGTCGGCGCGTTAAACCCCCACAGTCAATTAATCAATCAATTTCAATGAGCGTGCGACAACTAAACAAAATGAGCGTAATCAATCGCACAGTCAGTGCGGGGTGTTAGTGGTTCTGAATTTTAGGCATCCACTGAATTTGAATCTCCGGAAACAAAATACTTCAACCAAGGAACAACTGTTTGTAATGAATTGAATCGAACAAAAACATATTAAGACAAAGCCCGCCCATGTCCTCAAATGGGAGTGATCGTGGGGGGTAAACCACACCTGTACTCCGCACGATGTCCCACAGATTGAGGAGGGGGGGCGTGGGCGTAATTTGTGTCCCGTGCGTCGACCCACCTTCCATAGGTAAGAATACCCTTGATGAACTAGCTGCTAAGAAGTTGTAGCCGTTTATAGTTCCATGGCAAAGTGTTTGACAACCGATCTCCTGTCTTGAAAGTGAAAAGTTTGTCATTATCATCATCAACACAGCAGTTGGTTATCTTCGTCTTGGTTGCTTGACAAGCTCTCAGCTACTTTCACGTAAGCTTTCGTTAGCATGGCGCCTGTTCCGAGCTTGTGAATTCGGATCTGAGCACTGCGGGGGAGATTTTTAGCTGCGGTCTGCGCAAAGAAAACCTCCCATCGAAGCAGAGTGCTTCGGGGAAAAGCATTGTTTTTTCGTTCAGCCCGGCGCTAGTTTCAACGCCTTTCGTAAGTGCACTTGCGTAACGAATACATTCAGCCTATAATAACGCGTTCTTTTCGGGGGATACATTCTTGCTTTTTTTTTTTTTTTAATGTGCTCACGCTTCTTTCGTAACTGCGGAGAACGCGCATGTTTCGTAACTAAGCTCTGTGAAGGCTCGCGCATCGACGAGCCTGCATCCAAGTGTTTAGAGATGCAGTAACAGGTGGTTGTTCGCCCTCGAAAATCCTATCCCCATAAGGGATATCTTCGAAAAGCCAAGAGCAGCTAGGCACTCCAAGCTGTTCTTAGCGAGAATGATTACGCTTGAGAGAATGGATCACACAGTAAGTGATGGAAAACTTTTCAAACTATACTTCGCAGTATCGGGCTGTCTAATGATCGAAAAGTGTTAGGCCACGTAATGAACTTGAAGAAAACTTCGGTACAGATTGTTTGTTATTGTGCCTAGTCTGTTCGTGACAGTAGCAAGTTATCTTTGGTGTTAATTTCGTATTCCCACCATTTACATAACCTAATCGAGATACAAAGCAAAAGCGAAGTCACCTTTCCACACCTCCTTTCTCAAATGCCTATAAAAATGGAATAAGGAGTGGAATGGACAGTTAAACCAAATGTTTTGACTGCTCCTAGGCGACCCCTTTCAAGGAACCTGTCAAATCTCCCAAGAGCTCTTCTTGGTTTTGAGAGGCCCACACTAATTTTTTACCCTGCTTAGAGTAATGGTTTCGTTGCCTCATCAGCACTTAATCTAAGGGTTTCAAAGTGCCTGCAATATGATATCGCGAACGCTTCAGATAGCCATCAACTATCTTGTATTTTTCGTTATTTTACATCGAAGGCCCTACATCGCCTACGATGAGGAGCTCCTTCCCCGAGTATGCGTGTCTCCCATAGGACGCAATCCCCAGATCAATGATGGTGCAAAATTATTTATCTCTCTCAAGGCCCTGGCAACATCTCCACACGCAAGATAGGCACGAAAGGAGAAATACATAAATGAACGAAAAATATTGATACCCTCCGATAAAGTCAGCAAGAAGACACGACCACCGCTCTCGAGGTTTCCGGAACGTACACTCCTCCTCTCCGTTTCCTGCGGGCGAAGAGACGACATTGTTCCAAGCGCACCGCCCGTCGTGCTGTTTCTTTCTGCACCGTGGTCTGCCAGGAAGGGTAACCCACGGAGGGAGCAGCAGTCATGCGGCGAAGCCGAAACCGACGTGGCGAAAAACCTAGGAATGTTCGGAATCCGGGGATCCGCGAAACGGAAATAAGGTTGCCGCCTTAGCCGCATTTTCGCTTTCTTTCCGCTTCTTCCCATTAGTTTCGCGTATTCTCTCTGGCCTCTTCCGTGCTCCTGGTTTATGCCTCGGACTTTCGCTGAATAATGCTCAACCTCCGAAACCGACGGTAGATAACGCTGGCGAAGGACGGGCTTGGCTTCGTGTAGCGCGCGTGCCTTTCCGCTAGGAAGAAGACAACGGTAAGACTCCTTGGTGCTTCCCAAAGCCTGGCTCCGCAGATTACGCCTTTCCGAGAGCTGCCTCGGATTAATAAGGCGAAGGCACCATCACTGCAGCGACGGGTTTACGGCGCGGAATCGCCTTTATTGGTCCCTGTGCTGACGCAGGGATCATTGGGTCTCCTCATTCATGGCTTTATATGACACTCACGAGCAACGCCAGAATTCGCTTCTTACTGGCCCCGAATGCAGCTTCACGCTGCTTTTCCTTCTTTTTTGGAGCAAAAAAGTTGTACCTTCATTTACATGCACATTGAACGCCGCTTTGCGTCGACTGTGTTTCGTTTTCTGAGTTATGTTAGAGAACCTTGCCTGATGACAACGACCCGCGTACGTGCTCGTTCATGGTAAGGGCTAAAAATTTAATTGGTGATCATTCCGACTCACGCGGGAAGAGGTGCGGCCTGCGTTAGCCGTGCGATTCCGATTGTACGGCAGATTTATTTTGACTAATTGTGTTTACTTCACCCCTCCTCCCCGCTCACTTCCTGTCCATTCTCTGTCCTCTTCCTGTCCTACTTCCGCCGAGCTTCAGATAGCTAATATCATCAATGTCGTTGTGTTTTATTGTGTAAGCGATGTTGAGTGACATCCCCCTCCCTCCCCCCGAAAAAAAAAAACTGCCCGCCCGTCACCCTATCTATCAATAACGCGTGACAGCATGCCTTGGATACGCGCACATGGACCATATGTGGTATGTAATAAAAGTATCTTGGATAAAAGGTCGTATCCTCGGAGTGGCACCTGTACTGCAACCCAAGAAGGAAAACATAAAAATAAACGTCGTAGCATGCGCAGTTTCACCTACGGTGAAAGAGACCGCAGGTGGTCGAAGCTACGCCGTCACCTTTCTACACGGCTGTCTATCGAAGTGCGTGCTTTTTTTCGGCGTAGCCACACGCGGCACAGAGATACCAAAGCCCGTGCCAGGCTTTCTCGGTTTTTACTGCTGCATAATTACTAAACCTCGCGTGCACTTCCGTCTCCGCCCTTTGCGCGATGCGGCAAGGTCATTAAAGCTCCATGCTGATTAGAGCGACGCCCCATTAACAACCGCTCGTTCTGTGCCGTGCGCGCACTCGCACTTCTCCGCTCTTGTCCCGCCGGGATCCAGCTGCAGACAAGGCGTTCTCTGACACGTGTCGGAATGGAAGAGCTCGGAACGATTTAATAATGCAAAGACACCGTAGGAACATCCCCGAGAACGAAACTCGGGCGATTACAAGAGTCCCCTTGAATAATGACGGGGTCCCAGGAGGGTATTGCCCTCTTTATCCCAGTTGAGTTGAGGGAGGTTTATTTTTATTGTGCGGGGTACTAGTGTGCTAGTAATGTGTTGGAGGTAGTAAGAGTACCATGAGGACAAAATATAACATTAGTTAATTTGAAACAGCAGGCTTCGTAACTTACTTATTAAAACAAAACAAAAATAAGTGCTAAACATTTTCAGTTAGACGCTACAATATGTTGACGGTGACGTAATAGAGGTAACGCTAAAAACAGTTTTTCAGTGCTTTAAATTCCAGTGGTACGACCAAGCGAAACAGTACGCACCGGTACAATTGAACAGTTATGATTATTCGAGGGCTGGATTTGGTGGAGAAACAGAGAGTGTGTGAGAGAGGGGAGGTAAGGGAGTGGAAGGGAAAAGGGAGGGAAGGAAGAAAGGTAGGGCTCTTGAAAATAGTAACACTAAAAAATTTGGGGCCCTACCACATCTCGTCTGGCCATGTGAATATGATTAACTAGAATTACAAAAATGAATATGCAGTGAAGCGAAGAGCAGAACGCCCAACTTATGAACCTTTACGCTCGCCAAAATCAACTTTGTCCGCAGCGCACCTGGAAAGGGGAGATAGCACGGCCGCAGAGGCTCCAAGCTTTTCCCACCTCCGCCGCGCAACCAAAGCACGAATCAGTCAACGCGCAACGTGGTAGCAGCCCGAAAGAGCGTTTCGTCGCTTCAACAAATTATACTTCGTTCATTTCCAGCGGCCAAAAAAAGGTTCGCGTTTTGTGTATCAGGAAGCGCTGAACGTGCTTTTCAGCCAGCGTGGAGAAAGTGTCAATCACTTCGTCCTTTTAGTGGCGAAGCCCCATAGGGGCTGGGGCTGTTGGCGTCTCCTGTTGTCGTCGTCGTCATAATCGTCGTTCGTCTTAAGTAGTCAGGGTACTAAAACACCGGGAAACTCGCTAACGCTTTGTGCCAGGACGTAACGCGTACAAAAAAAATACCCCGGGACACTCGTTTACGCCTCGCGCTAGAAAGCTTTGTGCTTCAAAGACAAGAGACTTTTAAAGCAAAGCTGTATATCTGAACCCCTCAACGGTTTCTTCTGTGTTGGCGAAAACGCCAAGGCGCCAAGAATACACTTATACACTGCATGCTTCGCTCCTCCCCAGGTTTCACGATAGTGGAAAGGCCCCGCGATTTTTCTATTTTTGTTTGTCCCCGCTTTTGCCCCCAGAAAAAATGAAAAAAGGGCCGCGCTTCACTGGTCAATTCTGGGTAGCGTCGAATTCGAATGGTAAATTTAAGCGTCGTGGCCTTGAATTAAGATGTTCGTATAGAAACGGGCTTTTTGCAAAGCAATTGAAATCGATTGACGCAAAGCACTTATTTTGTAATGATTATATTGAAGCCAACCATACATTGTATTTGTTTATTTATGTTTTCTTTTTACCACCCGGCTGCCCCGGTCTGTGTTATCTGTGTGCTAAGTGAATTGCATGTTCCATTCTTTATTTTTATGTCGCACGTGTAATCTGTTTTGATAGGGAGATCGTTTACAGCTAAACGTCAACAGCTTAGAATAATCTTATTTGAATCTACCAGCTGTTCTGTAATGAACTCTAAAATCTAACGGTTTGAGAAACACTCGCGGCCAAAGATAAATTCGCGCAGAGCAGGCGCTGCGGTATTCGGTTCCCCGACACTCGCCTACGCACGTCACTTTGTTGACTGCTGCTTCGCCTCCTGCGTATTCTTTGAGTTGTTAGGGGAGCACAAGTTCGTTCCAATAAACTCCTTTAAGACAGCTGCGTCGTCTGTATCTACGTGAAAATATTATGCTTCGCGCACTGAAACCTCTGGCTGTCACCATCACAAGAAGACAACACTCCCTGAAGCCCGGTTTCTTCCTAAGCCGTTACATTATCTCTCTTAAAGAGAGAGATGGAGAAAGAGAGAAAAAAGGGGGGGGGGGGGGGGAGGGCGGGGGATCAGAGAGACATTCTAAATGTAGTAAACACGGTTCAGTTATGGGCATAAAAACAAAGTACATCGGCCGTCGCCCCTCAAGAATAAAGAGTTTTGGACACACAGACAAATGGCAGTAATTGACGTCGGAATTTGGAAGTGTAGAATGTTGTGATCAAAACAAGGGCGCAGTCAGACGCGGATTTCAATTCAAACAGTGCGTTTACATGTCAGGCGATACAGAGTGTCGGGAGCACCGAAAGAAACCTGCAACAATTAAATTCCATAATAACAACAAAAAAGGCGGAGCTTTAGCATAACAGCAAAATGACGCTAGTCTTTTGTCTGTTGGCTGGCACGGTTTAGAAGGACGCGGTGGCGTACGAAGGTTGGCAAAAAGGCCGTGGTAAGTAACCGTCATACACACACAAAAAAAAGCGCGCCGCGCGCGCGAGAGAGAGAGAGAGAGAGAGAGAGAGAGAGAGAGAGAGAGAGAGAGAGAGAGAGAGAGAGAGAGAGAGAGAGAGAGAGAGAGAGAGAGAGAGAGAGAGAGATTTGTATTTCCAGGTGTAGAGAAGCAGATGTAAGGAAAAAAAAACAGGCACGGGAGCGGGGGGGGGGGGGGGGGGTCAGGGGCGTGCAAAATTCTTGTGGCAGTGACTGTTCCAATCTCAGAGGCGTTAGAGAAAACGCAGACAACAATGGCGCAGAAGGCAAGCACGGAATAAATTTTAATTCTATTTCCAGAATTCCCGTCTGGAAGCGAAAAGATAGCGACACGGAATGAAAGAGAGGAAAATGGGGAGGTCACCGCTAGAAACGAAACATGATTGCGAAAAGAAATATACTGAAAGCAAAGCTGAAGCGGTGCTCCCAGAATCTACTGAACGGACAGCTGAATGAAGACGAGACGTCGTAATGGGACTGTCTGTTTACGAGCGAAACAAATAGGTTGAAATGAATGTCAAACCTGGAGCGAGGCTTTTCGTGACAACTAATAGAGCATAAAATTATAAAAGTAACTGTGTTTTATTTTAAAACTAGCGGACCGACGAAGGGACATTATCCAACGAAGGATGTAATGGAGGTACAGCCCATACAACCAAAGCGTACAAAAACAATGGGCTGTTAAGACGGCCGAAGAAGGAAAGCAATCAAAGAAACACTGGTTTATCTCGCACCGAGGGCTGGGCGAACTAACAAAGTAACAACGGCGATGAAGAAAAAAAAAAGAGCGTGGCGCAACAGAAGGCATCTGGCCATATATAAATATATAATATCGGGAGGGCAGGAGGGGAAATGATCAGAGAATGAGCGCACTGACGGGACGGGGCAGCGGAAATAGAATAAACGCAAGCGTCGATTGTCACATTTTAATGAGGTTCCCGGCCGGAAAACAATTCCCAGCCTGTCGTCTTGTCGTCGTCAGTGTCACATTTTCGCTCGCCCTTCTCACCCGCGTAAGGTGAAATCCCCCTCCTTCGTTTCCCTCTCCTATGCGCGGGCATCATCCTTTTCTTCCCCAATCAGGAGGCAGGGACGCCCCTCAAGAGCAAAGGCAGACAGGCAGCGAATCGCTTAGCGTTTCCCATTCACCCTATACACTTGCAGAAAGCAGCTTCCGCTCGGGGCTGCGAGGAACGCGATAAAAAAATGTCGACGAAAAGAGAAAAAAGAAAAAAAAAAGAAACTATATCGGGAAGGGAAGGGGGAGGACCACTAAGAAATAAACTCCTGTCTCGCGTGTGCCTGGCAGCGATATCTTCCTCCGTTCCCAGTTTTGTTTCTTTCTGAGCACGTTCGTGGGTCGTTCTTGTTTTCGTATACCACAGCGTTTCAGTTTAGTTCGCACGCGGTTATACGACTCAAATCGCCTTTCGCGTGGTTTAAAGTAGATTTTTTTTGGCATCTTTTTTCTCGCTGGCCCAATTTTATTGTTTGCAAAACGGCCCTTGTAAGTTGGCTTTTACAACGTCGCTTCTGAAGGAATCATGCCGCAGCCTCGAACTGGAAATACCGCAATGTTTGATGGGATTACCTAGTTTTGTAGCAGGAACCTACGCCGCACGTGTCTGACTTTGTCCTTTGTTTCTTTTCTTTTTTCTTCCTGAAGCTCTACAGAAGCGTGTGCACTGCAAAAGCTAGAAATTCGGGACACTTACCATATAGACGCATAAGGATAAAGGTGTTCTCCGGGAAACCTGACTTATCTCTCTAGTGAAGCCATTCACTGGTATTCAAGCGACCTCTTACTTATGTGCAGACGAAAAATGGAGAGATGGCAAGGCTTTGGCATATATTGGAGACAAGGGTTTATGGACTAGGCTTAGCGGTAAGTGTTGGCATCGGTTGTGAAAGCGTACCCGCCGCGGAGCGATGAAAGGTCTTCACTGTAAGGCCGGAACGCCTCTTTGAATGCGAATGCCAGACGTCGCCTGTTCTCGGTGGGATATCCATTTATAGGACGCTAGGTGTGCACTCTCTTCAGTTCCTTTCTGTAAATAAAATTGGCAAATTCTGCGCATGCCATGAAATTTATGCGTTCATCCTGGGCAGTGTATGAAAGAGAAAAAGCGTTTATAGAAGGTGTTGCAGAGTCCCTTTAAATTGAACGGTATGGAGTCGCTGTCAATTAAAACAGCTCGCGAAACCCTGCGAAGCGTGTTTTGCCGCCTAGCTTTCTTGCGTTGGGAGAAGACATGCTGACGGCGGATTGCGCGAAGGCAACGAAAGTGTTTGGTGAAGTTTAATTATTTTTTTATTCTTTGCCGGCGTAGCAGGAAGTTGCGCATAACACCCACGGCCTTAAAATTTATGCGAAGTGTGCGCCAACTCCCGGAAATGCACATCATCTGGATCCCCGGACACGAATCCTTCGAGGGTAACAAGGCGGCACACGCCGCTGCCCGCGTTCATACACACCGGGCCGTTTCTCGAGAAGGCGAAGTCACGCAGCCCCTTCGCTCTCCCAGGCTTGCTACACTTAGTTAATACGCGGACATCCTCGCCCGTTACCGCCATGAACGACGACGCTTCCCGCCACCACATCCCCATTTATCCAGAGCAGAGGCGACTGCCTATTGCCGACTTCAGGCAAATTCCTATGCTCGTCCCACTATCCTCCATGCCATCCTCCACTATCCCCACTATCCTCCACTACCCCACCCTCTACTACTCTACGTGTAATTTCTGTCCCCAACCCGGCACCCTGTACCACATGGAATGGGAGTGTCAGAAAACCCCCTCCCTTACCCCAATCACTCACCCAAGGTACGAGAAGTGGGTGGGCCAGCTGGCCAGCTCCGACCTCTCAGTCCGACCTCTCAGAGAGGGCTAGGGCAGCCAGCGCGGACCAGGGCCTCCCGGACTAGAGGAGGCCCCCCACCGGGCGGGCGTCCAACCATCAGCGCCTGAAGTTCGTCTACATAAAGTTTATCCACTCTACTCCACTTTGCCTGCGTGATAAAAATGATCGGGGAGAATTTTGCGAAAGAAACGGTCCACTCGACCGCACTTTACTGTCTAAAACTAAAAACCATTTCTTAAGAGAAAGATAGTTAAAACGCCAGGCTATCTCCCATGAAAGCTGAGTTGAGATCCAAAATCCAAACTAGTCCCACCGTGTCAGAATGGCGCAATCGGATAGACGTCTTCTTCATAACGGGAGAGACCCAGATTCGATTTCGACCACGGGAAGCGTTTTTTTCTTGAGGCGCTTGAGGTGCCTTCTTTTATCACCATTATTGTTTTGTGAAACCCATTGTGCAAAGTTGACTTTCCTGCAGTGCGTTATGTCGGGTCATCGAACGCCATCACTTAGACCTGAAAAGCTTCGCTTTCAAGAACTAATTACGCATTCTGATGTTGATCTAAAAAGGTAAATAAGCAATTATTAGTATTCCGTTCGTGTTCTTTCAATGCGTGAAAACGGCACCAGGTTGGCTAGAGTCTAACTGCAGCACCAATAGGTAATTCAAGTATTCCAACAGTTATACGAAAAGAAAAAAAGGAGTAGCTTTGTGCGTGCACCGAACAGCCTTCGTGACTTACAGTCGATACCAATTTGAAGGTTGTCGCCGTCGCATCATCCGATCTAGACAACCGGGACAATGATAGGCGCATTGGGGCCTTCGCGGGAATTATGTTATGTGAGCTTCCATCACCCGTTGGCTGGTTGCTGAAAGGCTTGAATTCCCACCCGCAGCGAAAACGTACACCTTCCTTTTATTTTCTAGGGCAGTTTGTACGTCTATTGTCGATTTACGCATTTTCCATTATCTGTACCACCATCAGGTGTCCTTATTTTTTCATTTACTTCTTTGTCACTGCGTACGCTCTCGCACACCCGAGTTTGTTGCTGGAGACAAAGTTTCTACATTTTTTTTTTCAAAACTGCTGGTCTTCAGAGCCATTATGCAAAACATAACAAAAAGAAAACGTCGATATCATCGTTGCTGATCGCCCAAAACAGATGAAGTGTAAGGAAAGCAGTTGCAGAATCTCATTTTTGCTGCCTCTACAATGAGCAACACGGATGCTGTCACCGTGTTTGCTTAACGCTACCTGCCCCCAAAGACCTTCAAACTGATTTGGACTGTAAGCACGTAGGGACAAAATTTAGCCAAACCCAAGACACATCCTTCTGTGATAAAATGCCACTGTTGGTCGCAGTTAATGTTCGTGTGAAAGCTAAAAAGCCTCCTTCCGGAATGGGGTTACTACCCAGTGGAAAAGAGAACGAACGTCCACTCATATGCACCCGAATGCCAAAGCTAACGCTTAGCCTGACTCCACCAACCCCCGCCCCCTCCTTCGCCGAAGAAAAATCACCAAGGTTGGAATGTCTGCCAGAAGATAACAACATCCGCACATATATTTTATCTGTTAAGCTGTGAGACGGTTGTCTACTTTCGGTACCAACATACAGAGTTCACGCGAGCCCTGTCACTCGTATACCTATGGCAAAAGCGCTTCTTTTAGCTGTATATTACCAATGAGCGCATTGCACTGCAAATATGTGAGGCAGTGTGGATCATCGGTAAAAAAAAGGGCTATGAAAAAAAAGGAACAAAAAAGCGTCAGCGCATCTTTTTTTTTTTTTTTTGCAACCGAAAGCGCAAGGCACCGCAAATAGTAAGTTGAATGCGGACATACCCTAAAACAAACAAACAAACAACCAACCAACCGACCGACCGACCGACCGACCGACCGACCCTTTTATTCCCAGTTGGCGCCCAAGAATTGAAGGACAGCACGATAGGATGCGCTGCTGCTGCAGCCTTTTGTGAGAAAAGTTTTGGGTTGACAGCCGGCTTCGCAGGTTTAGAAACGGCTTTGGGGCGACTTAAAAAAAAATCGAGTGTCAGACACGCCACTTTGAAACGAGAAAGCTCGCGACCGAATCTTGCGTACTCTCAGAATTTCTGAGGGACTTAGAAGAGCGATTTTTTTTGCTATCGGAAGTAGGAAAGAAGAAATATGCCAGTTAAAAGAATAAAAAAGAAAGAAACTAAACACGCCTGCAGAGATGCTTCCGTTCATGAATGTGTTTTTTGTGGCTATCGTAGGGTTGCAAGAAGACATTACGTACCCCTAAAATTACACTGGTGACATTCTGCACACATGTAAGATAAAAAAAGACGGATAAACATACTGTGGGAATTTCAGAAAAAAATATGAGCTTATAAATTTTTGTCATGAAAAGCAGAAGACAAAAAGCCGGGGCGTCCAGAGGGAACCATCAATTGCATTTAGAGAACGACGATGGTAACGTTAAGGTGCGCGAATATCGGACGGGGAGGCTTCATCTTTCTGAACAAAAAAACCCCTTCCACCACACCATTCGGTAAGTCTTACGGCTTCAAGAGGAGGTGCACCTTTCTGAACAGACTATGTATACGACCAGTTAATTGAAGAGGCCATTATTAATATCTATCGCGTGCGCGCCTGTAATAGACGTCCGGTCGGCGAACGAACGGAGCCTTAATAGAGGGGAGGAGGGGGGAGGTGAAACACAGCGCAGCATCAGACAGAAACAGAGAGAGAGAGAGGCAGAAAGGGTCAACCGTAGAATTGACGGACATGTGGTACAACTGCGTCTGCATTATAGTTTGACAGGTGCTTTTTCTTTGGCTCCCCCACCAAAAGAAAAGGAGTGGCCATCGTAGACACCGTGGGTCTTGAATGGAGACTTAAAAAGGAGAACAAGCAGTAGACAGCACTGCGTCATGCTGGGAAAAACGACAGGCGATTTCTTTTTTCCCACTCAAAATTCTTGTAGAGAAGCTTGCTTACGGAAATGAATTCCCCTGGTGACTTTCTTGGTAAAAAAAGTATGCAGAACACAACAACGAAGGCTGTCGAGAGAGCCCTGCGCACGAGCAAATTTATGCTCTCGCTGTAGCGGGCGGTACAGAACAAGCCACGGGTGCAAACATTTCGGCTGCTCTTTTTATAAACTGCTTGGTGCTGCGGAAATTTAAAACAAGCCAAAATTTCAGTTCCTGTGTTTGAACTTCCCATCACCATTTTCTGGGGCCAAATATAGCTCACAGCGCTTCGGAGATATACGGTATATCACTTCTCTGTGGATAGGATCCCATAGAAAATAATAACCAAAATAGCGTCACAGTGTGTTGCGGAACCAGCGGATTAGTTATTTCAATTTAACCACGCCTTGTGTACATGAGCTTTCTCAATTTTGTCTTAGTTCCTTATTTTTCCAGAAAACGCACTCTTTGTAGTGATTGAAAAAGGTATATCAGCTAGCGTTTGTGTCTCAAGGCACCAAGCGGAATCGGAAATACAACCGGAGTAAGAACGGAAGCATGTGAGAAGCCCACAGCAACTCTCGTTTTCATCCACCATGATGCCTTACTATCGGGAACAAAACACTGCGGAGAGGCTTCAGCTACCGAAGCTAATCTATTCGCTTACTGGGCACCCAAACATCACCTTCGCGAATATTACCTGGTGTTGGGTCACCTAGGCCGCGAATAAAGCAGGAAGTAATCGCTGAGCCTGCATCTAACGTAGTTTGTTTCGTGGTTATAGGTAAACCCGGCGTCAAAAGTTAACGGGACGCGATTTCGAACACGGAAGGTAATTTCCGTACCGCCTGGTGGCTAAGCTCCTGCTATGCGTATGGGGACGATGCTCCTAAGTTTGATTATTCGCTAAAGAAGGCAAATCAAGTCTCTCAACCATAAGACAGCAGAGGAATTCGCTACGATTTTCGAATTCGCGTCCCGGAAACTTTCGATGCCGGGCGTACATGCTGCATGCGGCGGCTGTTCTTTTTCACCGAAGCCTATTATTCGGAATACTCCGCCGGATTTTCTATACCAGTGGGCCTCATTTCAGCCTTTCCAGCTTCATTAAAGACCAAGTATGTCACTCGTTATCTTTATTTTTACTGTATATAGTCTCTACTTTTCTTAGGGAAGAATTTAAGTTACTTTGTAACAGCAGCAAATTCTTGGCCGCCAATCCTATTTGCAAATTATCGGTAGACTGGCAAAATGAGGCCCGTAAATTTCTACGCACGGCTTCTACAAGCGGCAAGATTTTAAACCAAAGTCTTGAGTTTCAAACTCCACGTTAGCTGGAAACCGCGGTAAGCATTCGTGTAGGTGGAAAGGCTAAAGTTCGCCCAAAATAACGGCGTCAAATTAGCACCGGTTGAAGTACAACGTTTTCAGGCGAGAAAATAAGTTATCCATTGCTCGAAAACTTAAAACTGATGTTTTGGCCATTTTGTTTCGCTGTGGTAAAGTTGCTATAATGAAGTTTTAGCAACAGCCGGTAACCTTGAGAGCAAGGATTCGTTTTCTGGGCGACGTTGATGCACAAATTACGAACTACGTCTCGTCTCGTAAAAAAGCAATAGAAACTAGGATGTCAACCTGGGCCAAATGGTTCGTTATTAGAAGAAAAGTAAGTTCTCAGCACGCAGAAAATTTAAGAGGCACTATACGCAGGGCCATGACATGGCTTCTACCTTTGTCCTGATTCGCTTCTTTCCACAGCGCCGCTCTTCAAAACCCGGAGCAATGAATTTCAGTGTGCACACGCATAAAAAAAAGCACATTTATTTTCATTTGTGCGGTTATACGGCGCGAGAACACCAAGCTGTCACGAATTTGCGTGCATGGTGGAAATCCGGGCACGATCTACGGATTTCGCGGAAGTCACAAAGTCGAGCCAAGACAAGCCAAGCGATACTAATCACAGCGTGCTCCAGTTGGTTCCTGACTGGGTGATATAAAACGCGGGCTGTGGAGGTACCAGCCAACATTTTCAGGGAAATTAGGAGAGCTGAGAGAAAAAATTCATTGAAAAAAAAAAAAAAATCTCCGTACGATTGCATCAATAACCTTCCAGGGTTTTTTCTTCAAAGGTTGTCGACGCGGTTTCCCCATTATGTATGCAAATTTCAACCTTTTAGAGCCTCGTGGTCACACCTGTAGAGTGCGCGCCTTCGACACAGCGGTATAAAAAGAAAAGCTTTTTATTCCGTCTTTCACCCAGACAACACTTCACTCATAGCGCGAGCGCAGCAGATCTTCTTGGGGTATTTTTTACTATCCTTGTTTTTTCAGCGCTTATAGGAAACGCGACGCCCAACATTGTCGATATGATTTGCGTTTTAATATATTCAGCTTGTTCTCTCTATCCAATTCGTATTGAACTGCGCGCGTGGACGCAACAGCTTTAGCTAAGATGTAGGATTTGTCTCGCTTCATGCTGCTCAAAATATATATCCCATCACTGAAGAGCAATTTCGATGCACAGCATATTAACGTTTCACTGTTTGCCAGCGCCGATTCTAAAGAGCTAAAAAGATCCACCGGTGATTAGAGCGAAATCTGAGCGCAGCTGTTTATGTGCTTTGATGTTGCACATTTAAGCAAATAATTTGACAGACGCGCATGTATGTATGTGCAGTTACAGACAACTCTGGCATCCTCTCCTTGCCACGACAGACAGATCTCCGCTCATGCAGCGCAGTGTTTACAATTACGGTATCGGTGCACGCGTCCACTCCATGCTCTAAGGCTAAAACTGACGCATACACTGCTCAACTTGCATGAGCGGTTATTTAAGAGTTTCGCTTTAAACTCGGCGAATTTTCAGTAGTAACCGCAGAGGAAGCCCTTTTACTGGTTGCATCGCTAGTTGTGGTAGCCTGTGAGTGGTGGGGTGGGGGTGGACACTATGTGGCGGCTCAGTGCAAACTCAGCCCAGTGTGACGCGACTGGATTGATAACCGGGATATCGCGGTAAATAGCGCAAGGGTGATGTTCATGGGGATTTCACAGCAGTCGCTGGCCTCTGTGGACCACGTCACGCGCGGCTATCTGCTCTCCTAATTCTTTTGCCATACTCTCCTCCTCTGCCATAAACGTACAAATGTTGATCAGTGATGATAAGCACAATAAAATTTACTTTGTCGCTTTTTTCCCTGAACCTGTCTCCAAGCGGGGACCTACGGCCTCCTCCTTAATAAAAGCCATTATATCATCATGCATTTCATTCATTTCATTCATTATTCATTCATTCATCATTAGCATTCATTCATTCATTCATTACTTGTCCGATGCCTTCATCATACTTCCTCCGGTTTCCTCCCGCAATCTCTTTCCTATCGCCTTCATCTTCCCCTGTGCTGCTGGCACTCCTCCGTTCAGTGTCGACGCGAGTCATGCGCCAGAACGAGCGTTTGAGAGCTGCACTTTAATAAGTTCCAACCGCTGTGCATAGTACCGAAGCTGGACTGTGATAGCCGGCAGCGAATGGTTGCGGAATAATTTAGGCCACATGCGCTTCTTGAACTTCTGCAGACACACCGTACAAACGGGAACTTGGTACGTCGCCTCTATTCTAAGAACAGCCTCCACGGCCGGGATAGAACTCGCGACCTCATGCGTACCGCAGCGAGTAATTCTGTCAACCAATGAACGCCTGAGAGTTACGATGGTAACACTGTGAAGCCACTCACGGGAGTTTCCCGTTTGCAAAGTGCATTGGAAACGAGCTTAGCCCGTGCGATCCATATGGTAACTGGTGTCGAATCTTTTAACGTGAAACCGTTACTTGGCTAGGCTGGCAAGAGCCCGCATTCACCTGGCGTTCAGAAACGATGTCCTTAAAAGCGCACGCCAATTACGTCATCTAACTAAGAAGGCGAATAAAACTGTGAACGGGCTTAATTCTAAATCGACACTGTATCATTACAAAACATACAAAACAACTGGTAGACATTAGTCTCAGGACCACACCGTATGGAGCAGCTGCCAACGCAGCGACCTTGAACGGCACGACAGCACTCCTACATAAGTATTCTGTAAATACGTTAAAGATCAAATAAAATAAAACTTGCCGCTCTTGCGAAGTATCTTTTTTTTTTCAATATAGTATACCCCGGGGCGTGCCCAATAAAGTACATTTTTTTACTTGCTACCATAACATCCTCAATATATAATCAGGATAGAAACGTACGCCCAGTGCCGGTTTTAATGCTCGATTGTGTGTGAGCGCACGCGCGTGTGCGTGCGTTTCGACAGACATCCTGAAAACTTCTCCTTTCGTGTAACAAGAGTGGGTTTATGCGGAGGTTCAGTGCTGGTCAGAATATAATGCCGTTTGCAGGGCCAGTACAAGCTATCGAAGGTAGTGATGCGTTCACGCAGATGTCCATAAAAAGAAATCGCGTGTGTAGTGGACGCCCATGATCCCTTGTGCTGCATGTGGAACAGGAACTAGAACAGGAATTTCGGTTGTACCGTATTTTATTTTCATTTTCCCTTAGGCATATCGCAAATGTCCCCCGGGGTGTTCTAGGTTCCTCTCTTTAAGCTTTAACGGTATGTTCTCGATGCGCTTTCGCACGGGACAGAGTGCTTCTTGTAAAAGGGGCCTGCAGAGCGGACTCGCGGACATTTTTAGAGCCATTCCGAGATATTTCTCCCATTTTCAAGCTCCGGGTCCTGCAGAGCCGCATACAACCCTCTCAGAAAAAAAAAATAGATATGTTGCCAGACGACAAATTTCTGCAGCGAACGACGTTACGTAAACTGGCTGGGGAACGATCTCGCGTGGAATCTCCGAACGCAACTCGTAAAACTTTATTGTTTGCCTTTTTATCTCCCGTTTAGAGGAGGGGTTGCCTTCAATAAACGACATTTTGAAATGACGACATGTAGTCGCATACATATACCGCACACGCACTGACGCTGCGGGCGCTGCGTGTTGGCGCCCGTGAAATTGGGAGCCCGAGAAAGCAGAGAAATAAAAGTGTAGGCTCTAAAATGATGCCCACACGAAGCAAGGCGCGCGTAGCATATAGATGGAGCGATTGTCCATCGCCCATACACCTAACTCGATCGCGTCTAACAGCCTGAGTGCTGCCAAAGAAACAGAAAAACAATCTCGTTCTCTCCCTCTCTCTCTCTTTATATAACAGAGGGTGACTAAAGATCCTAAGGTTGTCAAAATTATTCCAGAGCCCTTCACTACAGCGCGCCTCATAGCCCACATGTAGCTTCGGCACGTTAAACCTCCGAAATTTTAACAACGGTGTGGAACGGAGTAGCTACCGAAAGCTGGACCTACACATAAGGAGAGTGATAACTCGATGCAGGGGTGAGATAAGGAAATTTGCCGGCAAAGAACGGATTCGGACAGCTCAGGAGAGTAGTTGAACTCAATGGCAATGACACAAAGAGGCTGATGATATATAAGGGTGTCTTGGACGCATTACTGCCCCGGCAATGCCAACATTGACCCTACAGACAAAGCAAGTGGAAAAGGGGGAGCAACTGCAAATCAACCGAAACGAAAGGGGCAAATTTCGGTATCTATACCCCAGGAGAGAGGTACTGCCACGAAAGAGTGGATGTAAGCGGGTTGAAGAAAGGGTGCTCCGAGTTGCAGTTGACACCTCGAACTCTGCAAGGACAACTCGCAGGAAGATTTGACGAAAGACGCGACGTTCTGTACAACACCGCGCGAGAGAAAAAGGCAGGGCGCACTGTTGTAGATGTCGAAGTCGCTTGCTTGCGAAAAAGGGGGTGGGTACTCAACAGCGACCACCACACAGCTGCTGCCACCACAGCCACCTATTCTCCGCCACCGCATGGCGACAGGCCTCGCCGCCACACCTAGCCGAGAAAAACGACTCAAGTGCTCGTGTCAGAAACAGCGGCCCATGGCTTGACTCGCTTGCGCGCGACCGAAGTAAATGGAACAGCCCGACGCTTCGGAATGGGACACTTCTCATCGCGTCGTCGGCAGCGCTCCTTACACGTTCCGCCGACGACGCTGCCGCTGGGAGCGGCGGGGAAAACCTCGGGAAGAAAAAAAGTGGAGGACGGGAAGCGAATATCGAGCAGCGCTGGTTGGGGGGAAGAAAGCTTGCAAAATATCAATGCGTCGACGAACGAGGGAAAAAAAAAAACATCGGGGGAAATAGAAAGGCGTACAAGGAAGGAGGCAGGAACGCCTTTACGAAACTGGTTTACAAACAAAATGCTAATAAAAAGAAAATCTAGGGAAAAAATGGAAAATCTATCAGTGCGGAAAGAGGCCAAAATTTTCAGGGTTGCACCACACAGCTATCTTTCAGTGTTTGAACTGCTTGTGGAGCGGTTCATGCGCGCAATACGCTGCCGGCCACAGGAATGTTTACACACAATCGATTTCTTTTACTCGATATATCTTCCGCGTTGTCGTGTCACTTGTCTGCTTCAGTGGCTACGACGCCGCCTGCGTTTCGCAGCCGCATCAGCAGCAGCAGCAACAAAAACTGCGAGGGCTAACCATTTCACGTTTCACGTGAAATGGTTCATCGCCAAAAGGATGGATTTTTTTAAAACAACAGCTTGACTGTCCTGATGTGTGGGCCGAAGCATGCAAGACCCGCACGCGTCACGAATGGCCGCGAATACCTATCGAACAGCAAGAATGGGGAAACAAAGGGCGTGAGGTCGAGCGAAAATACTCTTGCTGCTATCCCGTTTTCCGCATACGCGCAGTTTCTGTGTCACGCCAGCTTTGAAAAGGACGCACGCAACCGGCGCTGCCAAAAGTTCGTTTTGTGCAACCTCTCACGCAATCCGAACCTGCAGTGCTCAGGTTGCTGGCCGCAAGGGTGCGCTTCTCTCGTAGCGAGATGGGAAAGCAAGCCTGGAATGGGCTATGAGTAAGGAGGGGGGGGGGGGGTGCAAAAGGCGATGCAGGGAGGTGGAAGCCGGGGCCAATGGTAGGCAGGACATGAAGGGTGCACTTTATACGCTCGTACAGTCAAGAGCATGGTGCCCAGTGGTCAGAAAACATTCTTTAAGCCCGACTTTGGTGAATACTTAAAAACCAAGAGAGGTCGGAATAATTCCGGAGCCTGTAATTGTGGCTGTCTCGCAAGTTATACGTTATTCAACACGTTAAACGTTCAGTTGAAGGAATAATGCCTTTTGGTTAAGATCAAAACGTCTTTAATACAGTTTGCCGCTTTAAATAAGCAGCAACGAAAACTGACCAATTGTAGTTTCCAGGAAAGCTTCTAGTGTTTAGTATTTAGAAATATCCATTTTGTAAGCAGCTCGACGCAGCAAGGTGCACTATATCAACGTAATAACGTAAAACAAGAACGATAACGATATCACTAACCTTCTATGCTGACGGATGCTGAGGCAGAGAAACTCCAGAACGAAGGTTCTAAGCAAGCTGTCGGTTGGCGCCCGAAAATATAAACTGTCCCGCTGCAGTCATACCCTATTACGTCCGACCCAAATGCTAAGCAGCGTGGTAAGCAATTAGAAACGCTGATAAGGAGAAATATCTAATCTCAGAGTTCACGATTGCACAGGACAGGAGAGTGCACTTCAAAAATATTTCCACCGATAATAGTCTAAACCGTTTATAGCAAACGCCCATCGGTTTCACTAACTTGAACTGAAAGGCATTTTTAGTGCGACATAACTACTAGGGTAATTTTGCCGAAACCATTTCCTCATAATAAAATAGCGCACAAAAATGGCAAGCCAAATTCCCATTTGTGGCGACGCGTTTGGTTCGTTCCTCAGAAATAAAACCCAATGAAAGGCAACGCATGCTGCTGGGCAACACCTGGGCACGCGCAAAGCCACATGGGAAAGCGGAGAAGGCCGCGAAGGTTGCAGCAGCAGCTGTTCCGCTGCGCCAGTTAGGTGCTGTCGAAGAACTAGACCGTTGTAACTGCAGCGAAGCGACCTGCTGCAGCGACACGCCGTTCATCCACCAGGCCGCAAAACTAAACTCAGCGACAGGTAACGGTCCCACATCCTTAAAAATTGATTGGGTGCACTCGGATTAGTTTTACAGGATAACCGCTCCCCTCGTCCGCACGTAGTCCTAACCTCTCCTTCAGCCACCTGCTTCGCCTCCGGCGCTTCCTGTTTTGATATACGACGACGTATAATACCCACGAATCGATGTCTTTCCAGCACTGCATTTGTGTTTGGAACTGAAGACGACTTTAAATAGATCGGTGTGAGCTAGGGCTAGTTTTTCCACAATGTCCGTTACCCGGTGACGTCAATATATAAAAAAAAAGTACGCGGCGATGGGTGCGAACACATCAGAAGGAGACCACCGACGACGAAGGGCCGCAGACTCCATGCGTCATCACGATATCCGTCTGGACTCCGAATACCGCGACGCGGAAAGCGCAAGACGTCGGCGTGGCTACAGTACCGCTGAAAGCTTCCTGGGCGAGACGGCGTAGTTTAAGCGGGAGTTTGTGGCCGACCAATATCCAACAAGCAGTTGCGATGGTCATCCACCTTCACAGAGTCGAATGGAGCTGAATTTTTTTGGATGCCTTCTTTTTTAATAAAAGCTTCATGTACACATCATTAAAACTCGCAATACGCGTTCATGAAGGTTTTGTGAAGTTGGGCCTCTTACATAAAGCCTGAGGTGGCAATAGCCACCCTATGTGAGAGCAATAACGGCCGTCTAGTTTTGAAAGGACACACATTTGCTTAGTAAAAAAAAATTTACGAAGAAAGATATGTTCATCATTTTACGCATAATTGCAAGCGAGCGTAGACAGTGTCACTGGTACTGCGTACAAGTGGAGGGGATAATAAAAATACCAATAAACAAAAATAGGAAAGTGCGATCATTCGAGTGGACTTCTCAAATAAACCCAGGGCATATTAAGCCCTGTTTTGACGGAAAGGTCAAACTAGGTTAATTAGCGCCTGTAGGAAAATAGCCCGGCCGATATGGCGTATGAGCACGCTCGGGCGAGGTAAAAGAAGAAAAAGCGGAGAACCCACCCCGGGAGCACTTCCAGCGTCCTGTCAAAACTGCCGGGGCAAATCTGGAGCAAACTTAAAGATACTTCTCTTCCTCCAGCGACGCCTAGACTCAAAAATCGACTACTCGCTCAGCCGTGAAGGTGAAGTAAGGATCGACATCAGAGTCGGGGGTGGTGGAAGGGGAAGATTGATAGTCGGAGAGAGGAGTGGGACACGTGACTGAACAAGACGCGACCATAGAAAAGAAGAATGAAGAGGAAAATAAGATGACAGAGGGATGGCGGAGTGAACCCCTTCAAAGTCAGTTCTTTAAAGCCGCCGACGATCGGAATTCTTATCCGTTCACTCAATCGGATCGGTGGAAAGGAAGCTTTCTTAGCCGGCGTTCGCAGGGTTTCCTCAGAACGATCGGTATACAAAAATATTTCTTGGGAGCAGAACTGACAAAAAAAATGGAACGAAGGGGGAAAACAGAAAACCAGGTTCCCAAATGCGCGCCGCGAAATTGAAAGAATAGAAATCCAGGGCTCGAATCTATTTCGGAAATGGTGAACCGGATAGAATTGTTACAGCTTCGACAGTGGCAGTGTAACCATGCAGGCTAAAACTGACCACTGTGTGGGGAAGTTAAAGATTACACGAGCTCAATGAACGTGAGCGCAAAAGGACGGAGAAATAAATCAGTGAAAATGCTAACACTGATATCGCGGTTTTGGTGCTAAACGGCTTCGTATTTGTAAATAAAATGGGACAAAGAGGAGGTCCGGGTGGTTTCTGGCTTCTACGTCGTCTAATGATAAGAACCTACAGTTTGTTTCGCCTGCCTTTAAACAAGAATGTGGACAGGTTAATCTCACTTTCTCGAGTGATTTCAAAACCGTGGTTATTATGTTTTGACAGCCCGAAACTGAAATTAGCTGTAAAAATACCGCGTTGGCCCAAAGTACTGGGTTCCGTAACCGCACGGCATGTTTGTCGCGAGCGCCAGTCCTCCGCAATCAACCGTGCCACTCTCAGCGCGCAAATATTTGCGCTATGAGACCCCTTCAGTGAAGAGATTTTGCTACGCTCAACTTTGACCTCCAGATTTCTCTTTTTTGTGTGTGTGAGCAAGTACGCCCCATGAACTCTAAGCGTGTGTCAACACAAAGCCCTAAATGAACTTGATCTCCCAACTTCGCTTGATTTGCGGGGGCCCCAGCAGACGAAAAAATAAAGGTGGTCAACAAAGTCTACCGAGGAATAATATAGGCAACGATAATGGCGTAATCGACTCCTTTAATGGTCTAAGTAGCGCAAGATGCAAAAAATAGTGTGTACAGCCGGCCAGGTCACTAAGGTCGTGGAGCGTTGACAGGCGGGTGAATGTTAGGGCCTTATTAAGGTGGAAAACGGCGAAATGAGCAAAATCAGGCGCATGCGCAGAAGGACCACGCCGATTTGATCGTCGTCTGCTAGGCGTTCTGAAAAGTAAAACCCACGTGGGCAAGGATGCTGAGCATAGACGTGAAAAAACACATAGAAGGTCTGGCCGTCCTCGTATTTTTTTATTCTATGTGTAGCGTCCGTGCCTCCTGGTTTTTACATTAAAATATAATCCAAGTGGTCCAGCAGTCCTACTTTGTGAGCTAGGATGTTTCACTAGGCTTGACACTACTACTGCTGTTTTTCATTCAGCTCCGTTCACTGCCGGACGATGACAGAACAATAGAGGAGGAGGAGGAGGAAAAAACTATTTATCCTATCCGTTGTGAGTGCGGTCACTCCGGACCAGTGAGGGGATGTCCTCAGTCCAGAAATCCCTGCCTGTAGCCGGCCTTCCGTGCCCTGTTCACCAGCCGAAGCTGGGAGCAGGCGCCGGAGCTGGTCAGCGTCGCCGTCCACTGTGAAGGGGTAAGGTTAGGATGGGGAGGGAGACCTGGGGTGTTCGGGCATGCCCGCATTATGTAGTATAGTGTTCGTGACGTGGGGCAGAAGATGCGCTGAGGGAAGTATTGGGTGGGGAATATTTTGTGTCAGAGCGTGTTGTGAGGGAAGGTGCGTGCTAAAGTTTATACATGAAAGTAGTAGGGCGCGTGCGTTCCTTTTCTTTCCTTTTGAACATCTACTGTCGCGTACGTAGACTCGCATGTGCGCACATACACACGGACAAACGAGCTTTAATTTCTATCGCCGCAATGCACGCGCTATTCTGCGTTGCTAAAATAAAGAAAGAAAAGATGGCGGTGCATTAGCGCACCCAGGATTTTTGTCAGGGGGTGGTGGTGAAATTTTGACAACAAATATAAAATATAAGAATATATAAATGTAATAAAATAAAAGAACAAATCTAAAGACAACTGTAAACAAATAATACAAATAAATATAAACAATAAATATAAAGAATAAAAATATATAGAAGTAAAAAAGAGTAGCCTAGTTTTCTTTATTTTTCGCACAAAAAAATTAAGCGTCAGAGCAGCCACCATAACATATAAAATTCACCTGCAGAAGAAATGTAATAATGGATACACGTTTACCTTTACATAACAAAAGAAAGAAAGACACGCAAAGCCTTTTGCCATTGCCCGAAGCATCGGACCCGAGTTTAGAAGTAGAATGGCAAGGAAGGGTAATGGGAGATCAGGGGGGAACGAAATACACTTAAGGCATTCCTGAATGCCTTCTTCGCTGTTGAAGTCAAGCAAAGCGTAGCACACGTGCAGTCTCTTCGGGACCTTTATTTTTGCAGAAATGCAGAGAGAAAAAAAACTTTGCAGTATAGTTGACTGTTATGTAACGAGGAAAATTCTCCCTTCTCTACCACTACGGTAGCATGGCGATCGGCAGTGAAGGAGTCGAGAAGTTTCAGTTTTTTTTAGGTTAACATTTAATTTAGTAATAACATTGGCAGACCTTTAACAGATACAAATTTCAAACAATACACTTATTATAGAGTGAAAAAATAGTCCAGAGCGCAAGACTACTACAGGTAACATAGCTGATGGTAAAGGCGTCCCGAAGCAATTCAGGGACCGACGACAGCCGGCAGCGTTTCCGGAGTGAAGCCCCGGCGCCGGCAGCTCCTCCCCGTGAATACAGCGGACAGGGCTTTTATTTGGTTCGACCAGGTCATAGAAAAAAAGAAGCTCATTCTGGACACATTTGCCGCAACCAATCACGTAGACCCTTCTTAACACCCATCAGGGATGTTCCCGCCAAAAAGAAAGGCAGAAAACCCCAACAGACACGAATTTTGAATCCGAAACGTGCGCTTCGGCAAAAGAATTATTGACGTGGACGAAACAGTTGAAACAGAACACTCATGTAAAGAGTGGAAAAAACAGGAACGGCCGTTGGAAGTAGAGAGAGGGCTCGAAGCCCGGTGCAAACACCCCAGGGGGTGCGGAACCTTCTACAACGCAGATACCCGATCTCCTGCGACACTCGGCCAGGAAGGTCTCCTCACCCCGTAATAACCAGGACTTTCGGTCGGACGGCACGCAAACATAGGCCACATGCGTTTCTTACCAAACGGAGGCCTATGGCCGAAGTAGTTCTCAACAAAACGGAAAGACAGCAAACACAACGAGGGCTTCGCAACGATTATTCGCCGGTATACCAGATACAAAAAAAAAAAAAACGCTTTTCAGATGTCTATCAACTGTAAAATAGGTTTTGCGGGGCGAAGCCAGTTTCGAGGAACAAAGATAGAGCCCAAACATGAAATCTGTCTGAATGCGAAAGTTTACTCAGATTTGATCTATCTGCAAGTGAACGAAGTCTGTTCGTATACGTTGGCACAAAATTTGCGCCGTCGAGCAATCAAATTAACCAATACTTCTGCAAGCCTCTTCAGCAGGACATCATTTTTATTCGTGTCCACTGGTTTTCCTAGCTGCGCACAAAACGTTTCCGCTTTCCACGCTCTAATGTTACAAACGCCGGCCGATATATATAAAGAAAAAACGAACCTTTTTTTTATTGAACGGGAGAGGGAGGGGTATATAAGCTCGTACAGTGATTAGTATTAAAGAAGAAAAACAGTTAAGCTTTCAAATGAAATAAAATAAATTCGATATGATCTTATGAGATTTTATTTGAGGTCAGAAGCCAAGCTCGACAATATCGAGTCGATTGATTGATTGATTGATTGATTGATTGATTGATTGATTGATTGATTGATTGATTGATTGATTGATTGATTGATTGATTGATTGATTGATTGATTGATTGATTGATTGATTGATTGATTGATTGATTGATTGATTGATTGATTGATTGGGTGGGGGGGGGGAATCATTTAAACGTCCCAGGGATTCTTAAGCATTCGGAAATTTTCTGCCCGAAGACACTCTTTGTGTCACTAAAACTTTTTCTCGTTCTATTTCTTAAACTGCTCCAAGTTATCCGCAAGTTGATCAGCACAGTCTTTAAATTAAAAGCACATAATCTCAAAAGCTCGTGCTCTTATTTTCTTCTATATTTTAACACCGGTCAAACAATATTACTCTTGGAGATTTAACTACGAACGTCAAATAAAAAAGCTTCCGAGACTGCACAGTTCGCTCGATGAACTTCGGTTGTCGGTTCGATGGAACAAGTCTGGGGAAGCGGTTGGGTCGACGGACCTCCGTAGGTGCACCACTCTAGAGTGGACAGGCTGCACGCGAATTCGCTGTCACTGTTCGGTGATGAACGGAGTCGGCTGATGAATAAAAAAAAGCATGTATGATGACATCCGCAATGGACCTTTTCCACTTGAAGAATGTCGCTTGTGGCGGGGAATCCGAAATTCACAATTGGTGGCCTTTTCGACCCCGATTTCCGGTGACGCTGTTGTCCAATACTGGTAATCGCCGGGCGCGCCCATTGTGAAGGCTAAGAGGCTTGCTTTACATGCACATCGCGCTCCGCCTTTTAACTTCATGCGGAAAAATTGCTCTGTGGGTGCGCTGCTGACGAAGTTTCGCACGTTTCCAGTGCCATAGATTGTCCTTGTAATGACTTGGCGCTTTGGAAGTGGCCACCGAATGCCAACAAGATTCTGAATGGACTTCGTCCGGCGTGCCCACGCCATCCGTCAGACGCGTCAATTGCGGTAAGAGCCAGCCAGCCAAGATAACGGCGGCGCCTGGAAGCGCATGCGCAAGTGAAGGTCATGGGAAGGGACAATCCGGGATTATTTTGAATATGCGCCTACTCTCGCTCATTTCACCTCTGTCCGCCATGATAAGACGCTGGAACACCCGGCGGTCTGAGCTCCCGTAATATTATTAAGGAATTGCTCGGATGCAAGTGAATAATTGTTCTAAGCACACAACACAAACAAAAACAAACAAGAAAAAGGAGGTGCCGATCCACAGAAACACAGGTGGGGAAACAGATTACGCAAGAAGACGTGATGAGCGTTCTTGTGAAGTTCTTGACATGCTGCGATTATAGCTAGAGAATGGACAAAAATACCAAGCTACGGAAAATGCTTATCTATAAGAGCAGGGGAAGGGGGTTTAGTTATACGGTCGAGGACCGTACGGCAAATCATTCGCGCCGCAGGTAAGCTAATGTGGTTGCCTATTTTGTGGGTGGGGGGATCACTAGGCTCTCAGAGATAAAACACGCCAAATAGCTAAGTACGAAGCACGAAAGCAACTGCGATCTCTAAAATAGAGATAATTTCGCGCAAAGCGAGCTCGAGACAGCGAATACTAAATTCACTCGAAGTAATATTTCTTATTTTAGTTAACTAGGATGATTTCACTTAATCGTACATTGTATTGGTTGGTTTAATGCAAAATAATTGTGAAAAAATAAGCAGCTATCTCCCAGAACGAGCAAGTCTCGTTAAACGACCTAATTTTTTCGTGAAAGTTTCAACATGTCAACTTCTATCGACCTTAGAAATCATTGAAGGTACTCTGTCCATCGAATACCTTCTAAAGAGCATAATAAAATACCCACCAAGCGCTAAAGTATGAGGAAGGGAGGGGAGGGGGGTCATACTGATATACCTTCCTCTGAAATGAGAATCAACATAAGTAAGTTTTCTGTACCCGGAAAAAAATAATAACTGGGCCAGGCAACCAGTGGAAGACTTCCTTATACCTTTTTTGTCCTTTACATTGCTGAAAGATTGATCGAGCCGTTCCTTTGACGAAAATTTGATCCCAGTTAATTTAAAGCGTAGCCGACACTTTTCCGAACTTCATTTGCTCAAAGAATTGCATCGTGGTTGAACCAAAAGTAAAAATGAAATAATAAAATTTCGTATGTATGCATTTGAGATAAGTTGAATAAAAAAAAAAACATGTTATTGATTGCGCCGAACCGGAGTTACACTTACTCGAGCAAACGAAGCAAGTTGAGAACAAGATAACGATCACAGTTGCTCCTCAACAACAATAAATGAAAAAATAAACCGTTTTGGTTAACAGGAGTAAATCTAAAATCAATAAATACGACATGGCAAGCCTGAGCCTAAAACGCGTCTGTTTTTTTCCCCGGAGCAGACGTCTCAACGTCTTTCTTTTTTTATTATTCGGGTAACACCACTTTATTGAAGAAACCAGGCAGAAACGCATGTAGCCACAGTAACACGGGCTTTCTTAGAGCTGACTAGAAAGAAACCAAAAAGAGCTATGAAATATCTCAGAAATTATCGCCAGCTTTTAGAGCAGCCAATTGCTGATAAAAGATACCATGAAAAAATTGCCTGAAAGTGCGTACGCGCATACGCATGTAACGATATTCTGGCCTGTGCCCATAATAGACATGCACACCAGCTTGCGCGCGTTTTGTGATAGACACGTTGCGGCCCCAGAATAAAACGACATTACAAAAAAAAAAAAAGAACGGATTGATGTAACTCACAGCGCTAATATAGGGTATATATTACGTTTACACTTTTATTTAGTGTGTAGGTTGTAGCAAAAAAGGCTTTAAGAAAAATAAAGTCGTGCTGCTGACGACGTCACTCGGTAAAATATAAGTTCACTTCACAGTGAATTTTCTTTTGGCGTAAAGAAAGAAAAAAAAAAAACTCGTAGAAAACAACCAAAAAAGAAAGGACTAAAATCATACGACTAATTTGAAAATGATGGAATTAGGGCAGGCCTAGGGGAATCGAATATGTAATTAAACTTACAACACAAAGTACCTCGAACCAACAAAGGACCCATTAAAAGGAAAGCCCGAATCTTCTTCAGCACAAAAGAAGAAAAAGGACGACAAAGACACTAAGTCTCGTTTCTACAGGAAGTATTAATAATAGAACGGCAAGAGCAGTTCACAGCAATCGTGAAGTTATAGTCCCTTTTTTTTCGTTGATCCTTGCACCTCGGTGAAAGTCTTGGAAGCACGTCTTGAGACGAAGACTTTGAGTCACGCTAATGGGATCTCGCCTAAGAACAATTCCGCCTCATTAGGCATTTGCCTCCCCCTCTCTTTCTTTTTCTCTTTTTTTCAATCTCAATAACTGCACAAACATCGCCAATAAATTTTAAAGAAAAAAATGTCTGGGACAGGGAACATTGCTTCCTAGTAGAGAGCCCCTCCTTCAAGGTGTAATTTTTGTCTTAAATTATGATTCCCATTTCCGTGGTGATAAAATTAGCTTGCAAGCGACGGCACAAAAAAAAAAAACTTGAAGTGAATCTCCGTCCTTCAATTTTTAAACTCGGGTCAATAAGCGGCTTTTATGTTTCCATTTGCATACTTGTTGTTCGGGTTCTTTTTTTGAACCCTCGGTATTGCTCTTTTTCCCTGCCCCGCTTGGTCTATTCAGTTTTAATCACCTCTTCTTTTGCAGCGGTACACAGAAGGCAGCTACGCTATCGTGCAATATTGACATTTATGTTACGTTATTTCATAAGGCAGCTACGCTATCGTGCAATATTGACATTTATGTTATCTTATTTCATGACTCTTTATGTTAACATTATCGTGAAACTTGATCGCATTAAGTACGTTAATCCATTTTTTTTTCGTTTTATGCCATTCTGGGGACAGCGGCTGAAATCATATTGCTCGTGTACAAGATAACTCAACTGCACCCCAATAGTATATATCATATTTGCCATTCGGATGCAAGATGCTAGCAAGGATAATAAACAAAACCACAAATATAATAAAGCAATGTTTAGCATAAGGTCATATCCCGTAACTTTATCGGGTTAAAATTCAAGTCTGTTCACACGAAGTTTACGCAAGTAGTTTCCCACACCAAAGCTGAACTTCGTCGCTGGGCATGCCGTAGGGAAAATCAACCGATTAAATTAGCTTCACGCGCGCGAAAATCGCTATTTACGCGGTCGATTTCGTTTCCCCTCTGAATAACAGAAAAAAGTTGCGACCGCGGAGACAACCCTCTACCTCGTGCGAAGTAGCGGAACGTTTAGGAATGACTTACTGACTTCTCGCTTTTACCTCGATAAGCCTACATAGGCCTTGTAGGGAGCGTCTTAGTCGAGACAATTTGTGTGAAGCCGGTGAAAAGTTAAACAATATTAAAGAAGCTCCGCTTAACGTGAAAGCTGTCTGGAAGGGCAGAGCCCGCCACGAGGGGCTGTGCGCCCTCTCTTGAATAGTTTCAAGTTCAACTGGCGGAGACAACCCTCTACCTCGTGCGCCGCTGCAGCCTGAAAAACCTATGACTTACAGCTCGCTTGAGTTTTCGATAAGCCTAATAATTCGTTCATTCATCTTCGTCGCCTTATTTTATGATTATTGGTGACTTATTTGCTAAACAATACAAAGAGCGTTGGGGAAGCGGCGCACGTGCAAGCTGTTGGAAGGGCAGAGCCCGTCATCGAGAGCTGTGGTGCTGAGTCTTGAATAGTTTCAGTATCATCGTATACCAAAGAGCCAGTTTCTACGCTCCTCAAACCTGGAAGCTAGACGAAGGGGTTGCGGTGTTTGACACTGGACTAGCTAATTGACAAGCCGGGTTTTCTTATTTTATATTATTGTGCACTTTTTAAAGCTCGCAACAGCAGACGGTCCTGGGAGCGCGGCGCAGCGCAGCTAATTCCCCAACTTTTTCACCGAGGAACCTGTGCCAGCCTGTGCGTCATCTGGGTCGTCATTGCGCACGGTAACACGCGTACGAGTCCGATCCCAACAGGGGAAGCACCAGCGCTCGGCTGTTCTGTGTCACGTGCCCAATGCAGAGGAGCGGCGCCCCGCTACGGACAAATCAGAGAGATTAAAGCACCGAAAGCAAGGAGTGTTTAAAAAAGCAACAAAATGTGGGTCAGTTTGTGACGTTAGACGGTCTGACAACACAACGCATACCTCTAGCCACGCCGTGCAAGCATCTGATTCCTCATGCGCATCAGTATTGTTACGGTCCGCAGGGGAAAGAGATACCGTCTGCTGAAAAACGCAGGCCCAATTTGCGCAGCATTGTAAGCGCCCCGTCATTAATCCAGATTATTCAGGGAAAGAAATCACAAGGGTGTAGTCGCCGACCAGTGGTGGGACTGTGGGGGTATGGTTTGTGAAAGATGGTCGTGACAACGACAACGAATATGGTATCGATGTGGGCAAGGAGTTCTTGGATAGCACATCAGTATTGTTAATAACACGTGAAGCAGGGAAAGAGATACCGTCTGGAAAAAAAGCAGGCATTTGCAACATTGTAAGTAATATGCGTCACACAGCCGGAACCATTCTTAAATAACGTTTTATTAGCCAAGTCATAACGCCCTTTCGTGCGGGGGTACAGGTGGATTTCAACACGCTTGTCACGTGACCGAGGCGCGGTGGGAGGAGGAAAATCCTTATAACGGCATAACCACTCTGACAGCAAATATCCTGAAGTGCAACAGCGCTGCTTCCAGCATTTCAGCAACCGCACCAAAAAAGCACGTTTCTTCGTCTACGATGTCTTGGACAAGTTCGCCCGCTTCTAGGCGAGGAGCATACGTGCTTCGTTTCCGCCCCACTCGCCAAGACGAACAAAAATCTCGGAGGAACTTTGTTCCAGCCTGTGGTGCATACAATATTCAAGGCTACTGCACGACACGACACTTACCGGATTGAGGTCCCGGGACATGAAACAATATTCGCGGGAAACTACGTGCACCGGGAGAACAGCCACCGCAAAAAAAAAAAAAAAAAAAAAAAAAAAGGCGAGGATGGAGGATGTACCGTATAGAAGAGAAAAGATAACGTCGTAAGACATGTAGGAATTTACATGAAACCGGAGTTTTGTTGTGAGTGAAACCAGTGCACGTATTTATTGCAAAACCAAGGCCTGGCAGCAGCGCTTCCAAACTTGCTTAGGTGCGTGGCGGCGGACACGACGATCGCGTGAATCCTACCGAGTTCACTTTTGCAGCCCGTGGAGTACGTGAACGGTCTACGGGACGACAAGCACGGGACTGTAGGTGGGTTATGGAGATTAAGAAGGCCGGGTTACGGCCATGGAAGTGCCACTGAAGAAAATTGACCAAGAGTGGATTTCGCCTTTGCTTCTTCAGGTGGCGGACGGTAATGTTAGGAAGGGCGAGTTGATTACGTGTTATCCTTACCAATCGAAGCTTCGCGCTTTGACGTAGTAACTCCAAACGTATTGTGCCAGAAGTTTCACTCTAAATTGATTTTCTCAAAAGCGGCGCGAATTCGGCGCCGCAACTGCAATGACTCGCATGAGAAATAACCCTGTCGCCCATTAGAAGCGGAATGACGTCTTGTCACGGTAGTTTTCTCTAACTCGATGTGTCTGATATAGTTAACCAGGCACGTCGAAGTTTCGAAGCAAGTTGGAACAGCACTCGCATACCCCGAGAGCCTATATGCTAACTGGAGTAGACGTACGGCCATACGAATGCTTCCAAGTCTGTCCTCTAGAACAACCCTCGTCGCTCATAGGTAACTTAGGAGGCTTCAAAAGAAATTAATTCAAGTCGGTATAGTTCCAAAACAATGCTCTCTGTCTCTCTCTCTCTTTCTCGCACACACACACACACACACACGCATGCACGAAGTATCTTATTCTTCTCGCGTCACCGTTGCTGTGGTACTCTTTCTTTTTTCGACTTTCTTTTTTCTGGAACAGGAAGTTTTTTCTTGCCGCCTGTGACGCCACCTACGTGATGTTCAGGGTCTTACGGTTACATACACCGCCACCAAGACCAGCCATTACTGCGGTTAATGAATAAAATTACAGGGTGAAAAACAGATGAGGGCGCTGGAGATAGCAGGCGTCTTTTTTGGAACGGGGAAAGTGGTGCACACGGCCAAGCGTGGTCCCGAGTCGAGGAGGCGAACGCGTCTACAGGCGAACCTGGAAGCGACGTGTAAGCCTTTCGCGGGTGGGTCGTGGGAGCGCGCCGCATATTCAACTGTCTCCTGCTGTAAACCTTTCCGGCCAGCCAACTAAAGGGAGGAAAAGATGATATCCGTGCATGAGATGCACGCAGACAAGCGGTTCTGCAAGAAGGATGTTCCGCGCGAGTACGCATCAAGCTCGGAAGGTCGTTTGGAGCCACAGGAGAAGACAGCGAGCTGACTTCATTTCACTTAGCGGGGCTTGGTGCCGACAGCTTAGCACGAAGAGGGGGGGTTCCGCCCTTGCGACGAGCCCCTAATCGGTCCTAAATGGATTCGCTATAGCCTCTTCTTGCTCCTTTATCTTTTTAGGGCGGTTCCCTTAAGTTGTGCGCCCTGGAGTATGGGATATGCGTCGTTGCAGTTATAGTGTGAAGTGCAGCCCCACTTGGCGATCGCGTGGCCCATAAAGGAAATCCGTTTTGCCGTATCTTCCGGTCCGCTTATAAGTGAATTTCTTTCGACACTAAAGCAGTCGCTGAGTGAAAAGGTACCGAACTGCGAAACGAACTAAGCCGAAAAAAAAACTCATAATGGCTAAGCCGACATCAGCTTTAGCGGACACAGCTGGCGCTTTGGAGCTCCGTCGCGTTTAATGCCTCGCGTTTTGATCTTGGAGACTGGTGGGAAGAAGGCTTAGGAGAGGCCTTGCTAATCATCCGGTGCCTTGTGAGAAGTGTGGTAGAAGACACGCTGTTTTTTCACTCCCTCAGCAGGCTACTGGAAACGGCGTCGTAGCGACGGCGGTGAAAGAATGAGCCAGCGAGGCCTTACGTCGGGGCGCGGCCTAACCGATGTTCGATGGTCGACGGATTCAGACGGAGGAAACGACAGGGAAGGACTTAAAGCGTAAGATGTGGCGCGTACACGCAAAATAAAAGGACCCGCCGCGATGGCTCAGTGGCTAAGGCGTTGCGCTGCAGAGCACGAGGTCGCGGGTTTGCTTCCCGGCCGCGGCGTCCGTTTTTCTGATGGAGGCGAAAAGCAAAAACGCCCGGGTGTACGTGATTTCGGCGCACGTTAAAGATCCCCAGGTGGTCAAAATTAATCCAGAGCCCTCCACTACGGCGCGCCTCATCGCCCGCGTTGCGTCGCGCGTTAAACCCAACAATCAATCAATCAGCAAAAAATAAAAAGGAAATAGGAATACCTCCTAAGATGGCGTTTCCGTCTACCCAGAAAGGGTGGTCAAAACCTCTCCCAGTCTTTCTGTTTTTTTATGTTTCGGAAAGACAACATCACATTGACAGCGATGAGACTGACCCGAGTCCATAGTGACACTCACAACTAAAGAAGTAAGCGGTGGAAAAAGCACTAAAGGTATAGGATTTTTTTTTTTTTTAGCAGAACCAACGAGAAAAACAACCAACGAAACCGATGAAGGCACCATACGGATTAGGAAACTGCAGCAAGAAAGGAAAACGTGAAAATGGAAAAAACGCAGATAAGTGCCTCATAAAAAGATAAACACTGCCTTGGTTTAATTAACGTGGGAACGACAGTCCCAACTCAGGGAAAACTTCTGCTCCAGCTTCAGCTTGTCATGCCTGCCGAACTATACACACGCCAGAATACACGGCTTACTTTGCACGACTTCACGCTGATTTTGTGCCATTTCGTGTTACTTCAGCACTTTCCTCAAGCACTTTGCGATGTCAGGTTACGTTAACATTGGGCGGTAAGCCCCGATGGGAATGAAAGAAATTTGACAGCGGCACTACGACGCCGAGACGGGGCGGTGGATGCTAAATTGTGAGCCTGTCAGCGAACGGAAACAGGCTTTACGAGCGAGCGCTTCTCAGTTTTACTGGTATTTAGTATAAGAATTGATTTATTTGTTGTTTCTTAACGCCGCGCGCTTACTGTCGAGCCGTCTGGCGATTCATCCAGACTCAATAAAACCAGAACGTTCAAGGCAAACTAACTTTATCTATAGGAGGTAACTACGAAACCTCGCACTATCGGCTACATCGCAGGCCACTGCTGAAATGGATTACGATGGTAGACCCTTCAGAGAAAAAAATTAAATGAAGGGACAATTTATATCGCTTGAACAAATTGACCAAGTTCACTGCGGGAGTTTTCGGCTGTTGGAACGCGCTATGGGAAAAGTCAAGGTCGTACCGTTCAATTAGCTTAACAGCACAGAAACTACTGAAAAAAACTGCTCATGTGTGTAGACAGTTCATAGCTTTCGTCAGTTGTGTAAGTTTTTAGTTGCGTTAAGCTAAAATTGGAGATCGCTTAGTTGCGCCCAACATCGGGAGCCCCGTAGCGGAGGCCAAGATTCCTGAGAGCTCCTTCAGTTTTGTCTAAACTGGCGGTTTTGTGTTTTCTCTTCATCAAAAATTCGCGGATTGCAGTGGAACCCGTAACCTAGTGCCTCTTAGCATATCTTAGCCTATTAGCAGCACAACTTAGCAGAGTAGGCTCTTTAAAAACTTCCCTTGTTCAAACATTGAAAACTTGCCATTATGGCAGCGCTACTTGCTGGCTTCCTTGCGTGGAATTTGCGCGTTTCTTATGCGCAGCACCACTCTCAAGCTCTATTCCAACAGACACCTCCAGCTATGCAGTAAACCCACGATGTTTCTGAATCTCACAATTTCAGTAGCAAAGCTCGTAACTCCACACGCGTGTTCTTGTGTCAGGTTCCGATCCATTTTATTACTGCGGCTTAATAGCAGATAACCTTGAAACCTACGTACGATTTCGGGACCCACAAAAAGTACAAAAGTATAGAAGCATAAGGGCGTAGGGAGGTGGGGGGGTATGAGGCTTCAGTGACGCCACCAGGAATCGGACCTTGACCCGAATAGAGAAACGGAGCGACAGCCCGTCGTCTTACCGACTAAGCTTCGCCCACATTAAGAGACGGGGAGACAGACGGTGTACTCAGCGAGCACAGCGGTGGGTCCACCACCTGCGCTCCTTCAACGCCCTCTCCTGATGTGCGAACTGCATAATGTATGAGAACCGCGTTTACGTGGTTTCGATTAGCGGCGAACGAAATAGCGTGTGGGGAGGGGGAGGGCGAGGAGGGCGCTCCTTGGCGGCGACGCATGCCGAAAGTGTGAGGGGGAGACAGTGAGAGACATGACTCTATAGCCGCGCGCGTGCCGCGCTCCACTCATCCTTCGCCAGGCGCTCCTCTGCGTTTTCTTTCTGCCGTCGCTGCTGCGTTTCGCACACTCGGTTACGCGGTACATAATCGCCGACGCCGCGAAACTCAGCTAACGGCTTTCAGAGTCTCTGGTTCATTCTTTGTAGAGCCACGTGCGTGAATTCAAGTTGCGTCGCATGGGTATTCGTTGTAGTGTCGTTTATTGCTTTGCATTCCAACTACCTTCGAAGCGTGGATTGGAGGCAATTTTTTCGTTTACTTTTTTATTTGCATATTTCCGTAATTATAATGAACAGTACTTGCGCAGTTTGAGAAAAGTTAAAGCCTACTTCTTAAAAGAACGATGGTTAAAAGGCAAAGCTTTCTCCCATGCAACTTTCTCCAAAGTCAAAGTCAAAAATCCAACGTTCTCGACCGTGTCGTAATGGCGTGAAACTGTGTAAAACGCAAGATGAAGAACAGCTGAAATCGGTTGACGGCTATCGGCCAATATCGCTCTGCAATGTAGAATATAAAATTTTCGCAAAAAATTTATCGAGGCGCCTTAACTTGTCCTAGATTAGTAGGACACCAAACTTGCGGTATTTGATGTAGGAACATTCAAACAAACATACATGTTGCGTTCAATAGAGGAGTGTGTGTCTGATTCTGCAGAGCAGGTGGGACCTTTCAAAGCATTTGATCGGTATTCGCACTGGCAGCGGCACATTTAGGGGATTGTTAAAAGGCATTCAGCTTTGTTAAAAGTGACACACAACAACGGCGTCCTGTCTGCCAGAGTCTGTTAGACATGCCACCTCACCTCGCCTTAGTAGTCAGCAGAGTCTGGTTTTTCCTCACTATCCGGCGTCCTTGCTTACGCGGATGACATTGCCTATTGAAAAGCGTTCGTAGGCATTTTTGACGCCTGGAGCGGCTGTGAGTAAAACATGGGATTTTGGTTTGGTGAATGGGGTGCGAAGCCCTCCTTATTTGCTGGCATTACTTGGGATAAGGACGCACTTCAATACCTAGGTGTACCTTTCCACCAAATACGAAACACCGGGCCGCACTGGTTATTGGCACTCCAAAAAGCCAAGCGAGCCTCTCAGGCATGGATGGGGCGAGAACGTTCTGTGTTTGCTCGTGCGCAGGTTTGTAATGTCTTAATGTCTTCCTTGTCGCAAAGCTTGTTTAAGTGCTGCAAGTACTTATTGTGCGCGTTCTAAAGTACAAGCTCTACATAGAGTTTTTGCGACATTTGTGTGGGGGTCGATGGGAACCTATGCGTAGGGTCAATTTGTTTCTTCCATTAGTGTCTGGGAGTGCTGGACTGACACATTTGTTTGTACACCAGATTGTATCTCTGTTTTACTTCTATAAGGTGACGCATCATCCACTTCTGCTAGACGTTATTCAACAGCGAATAAGTTTTCATTTACCGTTTTTGCTTGTCTCCAAGGGTGAAGTTAGTACGAAGCCGCCATGGGGCTTTTTAAAGGAGGTGGTCGACACCTTTCATTTCCTTACTGCGAGGTTTTCCCTGCAATATCTGTTTACCCTTTCCAGGAAGGCTTTGACGAACACTTTATTAGAGAGTCTGTTCCCAGTGCCGGTTTATCGCCAGCCCTACATTGGCCACCATAAGGACAGTGTTTTGAAGCGTGTCACACGTATGTGTCTTCCCCCAAATGCAGAAACGTTTTTTTAAGCTCTGAGTGAAAACATGGCTGTGCGAGAAAGGAATGTCTATTCCTTGGTCTGACAATTGCCGCTTATGCAATCAACCTGAAACCATAGATCAGTGTTTTGTTTTGTGCCGGGATGCGGTGTTTTTCCGGGATGTGTTGCAACGAAATCTTGAACAGGACATGGACATTCGCCCCTTATACAATTCGGATCTTGCCTTTTCGAGATGTTACTGGAGTGCCCTATGATATATTTGTTGTGATGGGATTGTATAGCTTGTGGAAGTGCCGCATGACGGACATGGAACAGGCACGCGGAACCCCCTCGCCCAACGATGTCCATTTTTCGGAGAGAAGCGCGTTGGGTGCGGAGCATTTATGCGGCGCAAAATGACCCACCAGAATGGCTGCATCTGTTGGACGCGTGCATCTGCTTGCCGGAGTTTTGACGGACGGATTATTTTAGCTGCAGTGATGTGTATCTTATTGGATGACTCACAACTTTTGTAGGCTGTAATAAGTGCAGTTTTCCATGCAGTAAAAAAAAAATGGTGTAATCGGGTAGACGTCGGCTTCATAATGCGAGGGTGTCAGGTTCGATTCCGGCCCTGGGAAGCGTTCTTTTTTTTTTTTTTTTTTGTGGCGCTTGATGTGCTTATTTGCCATCATCATCGTTTTGTGGAACCCGCTGTGCACTGTGCAAAGTTGGCTTTCCTGCAGCGTGTTTCCGCTTTTCCGCGCCATCAGTGAGGCATAAAGAGCTTTACTTTGAAAGAAAAAGGGCAGATTCAAATAGAAATTCAATCGTCATAGACAGCAAGTTAAGTGCGCTAGACATAACTGAAGGCCGGCATTGTCGTTTAAAAGAAAAAAAAACGCTTTGAATAACGATGTCGTAAGTTCACATTTGCCAGCTCCCGTTCCCGTTGCAACTCCAACTGCACCGGTGATCAAAGAGCGCCCATTACAGGACAAACTGCAAGAAGGCTCGCTCGAGGTGCTCCAACCCGTGCACCCTTGGGGAATAACCCAACTCGGAGAAACTTCACGAAGATGCACGCTGCCGCCAGCAAAGAAGCCACAAACTAAGTCCGAAGAAGTTTTTAACAGCCTTCTGAGTGAACGATGCTTCCAATGCCGTCCCTTCGGGGTGCGCGCTCTGGGACAGGAGCTCCTCCGAAACTTCCAAGCCGATCGGAAAGCCCATTTATTTCCCTCGCGGCCGTTCCCCGAGCGTCCCGAGAGTCATCGACAATTTAACCGCTACGGGCGGTGAGAAACGGCATCGAAATCGAGACTGGGGTGACTGTGCCCAAGCCCTTCTCCCGAGGTGCCCTTTCTCAACTCATCTTAAGGATCTCTATCCGCCCCTTTAAAATACAGAAAGCGCCTCTCCTCACTACGTGATCCATTAATCACGGTAAGTGCCGGCTTCACGGCCAGCAAAAAACGGGTCTGCTGCCTCCGAAGACGCGCCGGACCACTCCTAAGGGGTTGGGCATAAAGCGAGCTCCCCCTTGCACCCGTTCACGTGCGCACACGCGCACACATGAAGGAAAGAAAAAACAGCACTGCAGAACTCAGTGACGCTAACGGATCGCCGCGAGAACTATAGCGCCCAGAAAGGTGCCGAAATCCATTCATGACATGAAAAAAACGAGGTTTATGGCTAAGAAAGGAAAAATGAGGGGTACGGAAATAACTCCTGAAGACACGGCAAAAAAAAAAAAAAGACTACGTTGTCAACAGCGCTGCGACAAAGGAATATTCCACGTTGTTCATTGGTCGTAGTCTAATTAGCCGACACCCTTAAACAACCTATTTGGTAAGGCCTCATGAGACAGCAAAATTTCGTTGCGTACTTCGCAACGTGATCGAAATAACTTGCCAAGAAAACCTCTGAAGTGTCAGCTGTCGGTCATGTGACTACTTCAAATTTTTATACGTTTTATTTTTCCCGATGCCGCTTATGTCACTGGTTCTAGTGCGGCCTTCTTTAAACGCGTAAACAGTTAGATGTGATCTCAACAAGGAAACCCATCCGCGCATCTGCAAGTTTTTGTGTTTCACAATTCGAAAAGAATATTGTATTCTCTTGCGCTTCGAACCAATCAACCGCTATTCGTGAAATTGTACCTCTCCAGTGGAGGCAGTTATCCATCGCTCTATCTTCTCGTTTTTTATGAAGCACTACAAAATTTCGCATCACGCCGGACTTAAGCCTGCGCGCATGCGCCTCAGTGCAGTGAAGCAAACTGGGGTTGACCGCCTGAATGAGCTGCTATCTACATCACTGATAACCTTTAGATAACTGGCATTGTGCGCGACATTTGCACAAAGGGAAAGCGAGGTTTTTGAATGTCTTCGCAAACGATATGTCGGCATTGCTCCAGTTTCGAAGAGAACTTCCTTTGGGAACACATCGGGACCCTTAGGACGACGCCGTACGTGCTCAAGCAGGCCAGTTCGTAAACGAGAGCGCGCACTCACGTTTTTATATGACGTTGTGTAACTAAACGCTATGCGTATTGACCAACCAGTCGCCCTTACCACGTCGAAATGCTGTTAAACCTGAATATTACGAAGTCGACAAAAATTCGCAATTTTTCGTTACATGCAGGATTTCGTTACATGCAGGTTTCGAGTTAACGCTCGTGTGAATGAACCAGAAACGAAACCGAATCGATAGACATCACTGATGGTGAACTCACCCTTACAGGATTTATTTCTCAATGAAAAACTGAGTGATTTACGCCTGGTGCTTTCCCACGAACTTAGTCTACTACACAGCACTCCAAAGGAGCAAGCTCACTTACTTCCGTATTCACAAACATAACTTCATTATCACGTTTGCCTTTCATGCTTTCCGGGGCCTTAACCAGTTTTCAATGAGCAAACGTACGCTGAAAGGGTGCCTTTTAACAAACTTGATGCTCTTTGCAGCACACAAAATTGTTGAGAGGGTGCTTGCTGGGATACCGCACCGGGCGGCTACGTTCTTCCTTTTCACGCAAAATAAAGTTGGAAGTTGCGCCCGTCCTTTCCTCTCGTCTCTTCGTCCTCGTCCTCTGCGCAAACTTATTCCTTCGTACATCATAAAGCAACTAACCAGCAATCAAGTCCTACTCTTCCTTCTCGCCGGCGGAGACGCCATTCAAAATTGCGAGCTAGTCTTGGAAAGGCAAAGCTTTTCGTTTTCTGGCAGCAGAGATCATCATCGTCGAATCGACCCCACCGATGGAAATGGAGACGCGCAACTACACGCCGACAGGCAGGCCTAGCACCTAACCCCCACTGCGCTCAAACTGGAAACGCACAGTAGTTAGCGTTGTGGGCGAAGTTCGCTAAATTAGTTAATTTCTCCAGCCAAGTTTTCACCCAATGCAGTGATTGTGGTTGTACGCATTTCCTCCACGATACAACAGTACTGTTGCGGCACGGTGACCAAAAGGCAAGGGAAGTAGTGGAAGGGTATAAAATTAGAAAAAAATGTCTGACTCGTGTGTTAGCGCTTCGTCTTTGTCGCTTTTAGATGCAGAATTCGCATATCTTGCCGAGAGCGGTACATGAGAATGTGCGCCTGCGCAGTTGCTTTTAATGGCTTCATATGCCATGTTTTTGTCTTTGTTTTATACCTTCGATGGCTTTATACTTGTGTCTCTTACATAAAAAAAATTAATTTTCGTTCAGCGCTTGTCCAGTGTTTTCCTCCCTTTTGTCCAGTTATTTGTGCGCTGTGAAGATGAATCTGCACCAACTAGTCCGGTTTTCTATGCTACTTCAGTTCTTAACAGCAGTGTTGCTGTTGCGTTAAAACGAAAGTAAAAGGTAATTTGAAGTTCAAACGGTTTTTAAGCTACACAAACCATTCTACAGAATGTCCCCGCTCTGGCTGCTAGGGCAAACGTAACTGCATTTGTGTTAAATGAAAGAGGCCCCAAAAAACTACGACAGATGGCCAAGGCTAAAAAATGTACGTTTTAAAAACAAGAGCAAAGAGTTTGCGAAATTCTTTGCGGATAGGCTTTGCTTGCAGAAATATCTCAATTTTAACCCCGAGGGTCCAACTCAGGAAAAAATACGGAAAGCAAATGGAAACAGTTCGTGATTTCATGGAATAAACGCAGGTCGGGATTTTGTTCTTCCCAAGAGTGATTGCTTCACAGCGGGGCTTCGCAGCCGGGGTTTTTAAATGTTGGGCCTTTTTAGCGGGAAAAAAGGGGGATAACGCTTTTCGAACGGGGGATATCGAAAAAAAAAATCACCCAGAATTTGTTTGAGTCTAAGCTAGTGCAACTCCTTAAAACTGGTTTTAAGAAAAGTAAAGGTCTGCTTTCTTTACCATTTGAACACCGTGTTCTTAATTTTTCTCCGCTCCTTTGTCAGGAATCCCCAGGCGTCCGAATTAAAGCGTCCTCCCCGCTTCACGTTTACGTCCCAAAGGACTCTAATGTCGCCTGAAATAAAGCGCAGGGGTTTCTTTTCATGAAGATAAGTGTGCTAGAGAGACAGCATGCAGCTCCAAGGGACGGGTTTAATTTTTAATGAGGAAAGCAAGAAAAGGAAACTCCTAAATAACTGTTAGGTTAAGCGGGTTACCATGAAACCGGCAAATTTAAGTGCTTCTCGCTAAAGAAGAGAATATGTTGGGGGTGTCTCAAGCTTTAGGGTTTCGAAAAGCATGACGTTACGCAAGACGGTTGCAGCGAGCTCTATTCTTTATTTGTATTATGTAATGCAAAACGTCGCCGTTCAGCTTGGGAACCGGTTGTAAACATTTTTAAGTGCAGAGCACTTTAGGGGCTCGCCTTGTCGTCGTAGCTTCCTCGGTGTACCCGAATAGAGCCACACGGTGTTCCGTCGTAGCGGCTGTCGTCTCGGCGTAACCCAGAGGCTTCGAAAGCCAAGCTGTTTATATAGTCATAAGCGTTCGAAACTCGTGAACCGCTGGATATTGTCATGCATATCCCCGTTGTTTAGCGCAAAGAAAACTGTAGGTAAAGTTGCGGCAAAATATACGCAATTAACCGGCAGCGCCCACGTTTATTTAATTAGGAACGCTCGCTGGGTTGGTTTTTGCGGTAGTAAGCGAAAAAAAAGTGGCAGTGCTACGCCGGAACGGGCCGGAGGAAAAGCAAGCACAAAAAGAACAGAACTCCCGCTGGCGCAGTTTCAGATAGGGGGCGCGCGAGCACTGCGATGGCGGGAAATTTGAATTGCATTGGATGGTAGCAGTATTTATCAGCCTATTATGGTGAATCACTGCCCTGCACTTCCTAGAGCTTTCACATCTGAGTGAAACGGCTTTAATTTTAGAAGTAGCGGAGGTATTTTCATAGAAGAACATGTTTTAAGATTATTTCTTAATTTTTTGTGTGTGTATACCTCACAAACAATAAGAATTGTAGCAAAAACAAGCCCACGCGGCCATCTATTCTGCCTGTCCTCGGGTGATATCCGCAATTGTTTAGAAGGACGTTATCGCTAAGTTGGGTAGGAAAATATTTCGCTTTACTAAGTGTTAATGGCCACCTGTTCTCGATTTTGTCCACAAAGACTTCCCTGAGTAGTTTCCTATGTCAAGGACACCTCAAAATCTCTGCTAGTACGCTGTAAGACCGCTCACTTAAATTGCCTTATTTATGTTAGAGAGGGCTGCTGTCAATCTTTTATCAGCAAACTGAATACCTCGGGTTTGAGCGCTAAATCAGCCCGGGAAATATGTTCCTGTACTGCAGGACAGCTGTCACTATTAGCAATAAGCTGATATTTTTCGCAGACATCTGAATGAAATCGCGTTTTATGGTTCTAGGTGCAACATGTTTCGCCTATGTGCATTCAAAACTACCCAAAACGAAGTTCTACATAAGAGACTTTGTGTTCCTGTTTATACGTTGTGTTGCACAATGGAAAGTCATGCTGAGCAAATATTATAATAAAGCGTTGCCTCCAATTGTTAGGAAATATATAAATAACCAGAAAAAACCCATAAAACAGGGCTTACTGTGAGAACTGAACGCGGTTACCACGCGTGGCGAGCGGCACTGTAGCAGTCTTGGCGACTGACGCATTCGCATGAGAAACTGCTGGTGTACGCGCGACGCTGAACAGAAAGAAGCGTGCTGAAGCAATGTGGTGACGTCGTGCAAAAGAAATCGCGAGCCATCTCCACTAACGTGAAACCTGGGGAAGTGCATTCTTGGCGCCTTGGCGTTTTTACCAACGGAGATGAAACCGTTGGGGGTATAGGTATGCAGCTTTGCTGTAAAGTTTAGTGTTTTTGAAGCATGAAGCGTTCTAGCGCGAGGCGTAAACAAGTGTCCCGGTGTTTTTCCAGTCCGCGTTACGAATCGTTCCAGCGCGAGGCGTAAACAAGTGTCCTAGTGTTTTTTAGTACGCGTTGCGTTCCAGCGCGAGGCGTAAACGAGTGTCCCCGTGTTTTAGTACCGTGACTACATGAGACGACTGTTACGACGACTACGACATGAGACGCCGACAGCCTGAGCCCCAAGTGGCTTCACCCTTAATATTCTCTTGAAATTAACGACAAAGCCTAGAAAAAGACCCGGAAGCTTCTGGCCGCTCAAGGTGAACATTCGCATTGTTTCTTTAGATGGCAAGTTATCGCCGAAAATAAGCAATTGCTGCTGAATTAGCGGTATATTATCACCCTCAGTGACACACCGAGTTCACATATCCGAACCACTCTTCGCACCCAGCAAGACCCACCATATCTAAGCGGAATTTTTTGGCATACGGGATTTCGTTTTGAAACACTTTTAGGCAGTTTGTTTTCATTGAACTTTTAAACTGGCTTGGAATGTGTATTCGATTGGAGTGTCCTTACAAGGACTAAAGCTGGCAAATTTTGATGCGAAAGCACTCAATCGTCCATTGATAAAAAAATCAAAGCCAGTTTGCGAACGGAGCAAGCCGATGTCACAGCGGAGTTGTTCGTCTCACTAAGCTAATCTCGACGAGCACCATATAAAGCCCTGCCTATATATGTGGAGTTCTTCTGCTGAAGACCAAATCAAACGCAAAGTAAAAAAGTGTATTTGTAGTCCCACTTAAGTGCTTTATTTGTACTTTTTTAATTGCGGGCCCACTCCACCCCGCCGGCGCGGCGGCGGCGTCAGTAAAAAGAACAGCTCCGTATGCGGCCGCAGCCGGACTTAAGCCCCGCACGCGACGCGTCGTCCGCCTATATCTTTAACCCGCCTCAAACGTCCTCCTCGGCGTGCGTCTTCGTTATGAGCGCTCCCGATGAAAAAGATCGCCGATGGCGGGGCGGGGGCAAGCGCCGCAAGCGGGGCGACAAGTCCTGCTTTTTTCTTGGAAAGGCCCCCCCCGGGGGAAATTTTTTTCTTCCTCTTCTTTTTTTTTTCTGGGCCATTGCATTCTCGCCTGGAAGCGCGGCGCGCTTCTTAATAAGCCGCCTCTTCTTCAGACGTCCGGATCATCTTTGGTCGCCCCATACCACATGTGCGCGCACAGTGTCGGAGAGAGTTCTGTCGCCACCGCCGCCGCGGTTTCAAGTTTCGTGAGCGCAGGTGGTTGCCTCTAAGAACACCGAGCGAGTGATGTCACGAACAGACAGTCATTTTGCCGGGACGCTGTTTGCTCAAACGCTGACTTGTACGTGCGCTCGGTGTTTTTTGTTTTCTTTTGGTGAGCGCCTCACGTGGCGCAAGCGCACGCACAAGCCTGAATACGTATTTGAAACAAGGCGCCTGCCCTGTTAGCTTGTAATCTTTTCCAGTTAAAAAACCTAATTCTTTGTTCGAACTTCAACCTCCGATTTTTTTTTACCAATTCTCGCTTGTGATATGCCCTTTCTTCATTTAAATGCTTAAATTTCTAATTTACAGTTTTGTGTCCTCCTTACGCCTGATTTCTGGCCAATCCCCGAGTTAGTACGTGCGCTCGGCATTTTCTAGTATTTTTTTTTTGCTCGTTGACGGCGCAACTAAGAGCTTAAACAGCTCTGCTGTTAAGAGCCGGGGTTGGTGTTGGCGTCGGTAACAGCGAAACAGCTCCTTGACACGCGTCTTTGAAGCGTTCCGTAGCGCGCGCCGTAGAGAATGGTGGCCGTTCAGGCCCGTAAGCCACAGATGAAGTAAGCGAGCGGAAGAATGCAGCCAAACGAGCGAACAGACAGGTAACGCATTCGCATTGAGAACCCTTATGAAAGGCTTAGAGGTCTTCTGACTTTTCGCGCTAAAGTGCTGTCGTAAACTTGGCTTCGCTCCAAAATTTCATTCGTGTGTTCAAGAAGCAGGCTATTTTTATTCGTGACATGGTTATTGTCGCGTGCGTGTATGAGCAACGGACAAGGTTCTTCCTTGTGTTATCTTGCCCGAGCACTTTTTTGCTCATATGTGCCTTGTTACTTCGCGCAAACTTATTTGTCGGTCTTTCCCTCAGAAATGAAGTTGCCAAAAAAATTAAAGCAGTTTCACTACGCGTGAAAGCTGTCTGTTGCGCAGCAGTGATTCGCCAGAGGAGCTGTGGCACCCTCTCTTGACTAGTTTCACTATCAGCCCGGCGTTGATACCGAAACTAGTCAAAAGAGGGCCCGCATTCCCTAAACGGCTAAGTAAGGGGCACTGGACTTGGGGTGGAAATAATCTAATTCATGTTTTAAATGCAGAGCATTTCAGTAACTCACGATGTTTGACGTCCGTCCCGTCGTCCGCGCCCTTCCGCACCCTCCCCCCTACACTAAAAAAATATATCCGGCGTCCTGGTTTCGATACCCTGCGGGCGGAACGCAATCCGGCGGCATGGGGCTTATGCGCCACAGCCGACACAGAATGGGAGGCTGCGGGCGGAACGCAATGTACATGGTGCCTACGTGCGCCACAAAGCCGACACAAGAAGGCTACGAACGCGCCTTATATCCTTGACTCATTCAAACTACCAGCATTCACTACCACCAACTCCCAAACACTAAGCGTTAACGCAATACAAACCCACCCCCTCCCCAAACACTAAACGACGCAACCCCTTACTGCGAGTCCCCCTCGCGGGTGGATGGAGTCCCCCTCGCGGGGAGATGGGCCCAATTTTTTTTCTTCTTATTTTATATTATGTATTTGCGGCCTAGGGCAAAGTGCTGAGTGAAAATGGCGCAGGGAAAAAAATCACCCCAACACTTTAAATATAAGTCAGGTGCTCCTCTGGGGCGCAATAGGATTGACATAGACATCGTAAGGGGAGGTAGCCAGGTTCAATCCCAACCAGGAAGAAGCAGTGATCTTTTCGAAGCCTCTGTTTTCATGCCGCGTTACCGACGCCGCGTTTCTACGGTGGCTACACACCGTGACCGCCGGACGAGCTATGACTACAAACCGGGCCTCTGAAGTGCTCCGCACTTGGAAAAAAATTGGGCTTGTTAAGCGTTGGTCTGGTATAGGGCTCTGTGTCTTTAGGTGTTTGAAATAAGCAATTTGCGCATATTTGGAACCGTTCGCTGTCGAAAAGATGTTTTATTTTTCAAGTCGGGGCAAGCAGAAGTGATTGAATGCGTGCGTCCCGATAAATCCACCAGGAAATTTTATGCGCGCTGAAAACCGACGCTGCAAGTGGAAAGCTGGCATACGTGAATCTCAAAATTGCGATTGTACTCATTAACATTCCCAAAGCTTTTATAAGAAAATTTTACTCGACTGAGCAAGTGTACTGCTTGTTGAAGTTCCACCGGCTACAAGCGATCAATATGAATGCACATGGCTCGCCTTCGCTCGCTTTCTATATGTACCATTGTCGGCAGTAAACAAATCAAAGTTCCTTTCTTAACAGAAAGATGCTTAAAACGCGGAGGTGTAACCTTAGTGTAAGTGAAAATACGAAATCCGAACTGCTTCAATCGTGTCAGAATGGCGCAATCGCATGTACATTGGGTTATCACACGACCGACCCATGTTCGATTCCGAGAACTAGAAGCGTTTTGTTTCTTGAGGCGGATTGATGTGCCCATTCGCTTACCATCATAATCTATTTTTGAAACTCACTGCGTAAAGCTGGCTGTCCTGGAGAGCGTTTCCGCTTCTCGTCGCCATCAGTTAGACACAGAAAGCTTCGCTTTAAAAACCCTATTTTAAAATTCTCGGTCTACGTTGTGGCGAACTAATGTTTCCTCCTTTGAAGCCAGCTCTCATTCAGTACAGATGTGCTACTGTGGAGCATTCTCTATAGTAACTTATTCGATATCCGAGACGGCGGACAGCGCGGGAGCTTAGCAGCCTCCAATGCGCTGATGGTGCTGCAAAATGCAAAAAAAACAAATGCAGAAATGTGAGAACAGAATTACCAGCCTAAGCATTCAACCACTTCAATTTTAAATCGAATACACCCAATATAGTTGTCAATTGTTTATTGCTTAAATCATCCTGGCACTGTAGATGCTCATTTTTGGACGCCTGAATTTCTTAAAGCATTTGTTCCGAATTAGTTGCTACGTAAACAATTCGAGCTTAGGTGTAAAAAATTAATCAGATCGCAAGTAGTTCTAGCTGATTCATCGCACTCGTTATTTTCAGATCGCCCGAACCGTTAAGGGTCCTCCCTTTGGCCTAACTGGGAACACACCTGAATAAGTAACAGTTCCGGGGAGTGGTATGCGGCCTGAATGGGTTCGAAAGCAATTTGTTGCTTACCGCAGCTGGGGACTCTGTACAAAGCCGGGCCAGCGGGAGATTGCCGCCAACGATGGGCGTCTGAGCGCGGTCATTCTCGCCCCACGCTCGTTCACGTTCGTCGTACTGTATCTATGCATCCCGTTTCTCGTGATGCCTGCTTTCTGCTTACGAGCACCGTGGGAGCAGTGTTAGCTTTAGGGTTCCCTCGGAGAGACTATGCCAGGAATAACTCAAGTCGGGCGCTCAGCCCGCTACGGTCGGAATTCTTGCAGTATGAGCGGGGGCGGGGAGGAGGGTACTGGGGAAGTGGTGTTGGGAGCACGGCTCTCCAGGAAGGAAGGCACTCGAGGAATAAAATGCGCCTTTTTTTCACACGGAAAAGATTTATTAGGCCCGAAATGCGTTCAGCGGAACCCCACCCATCCTGGAATATATAAGTCGGTGTGCGTGCGGGGTATGTGGCCATGTGACGCATAGAGCGGTAGCTGAAGAGTAGGGCCTTTAATGAGACAGGGAAGGCCAGAAACCGGACGGAGAAGGGCGCGTTTATTTAAAATGCATGTTTTCTGAGGTGGTACAGGCAGCCCCAACTACATGGCGCGGGCTAGGCCCCTTTGAATGTATTGTAATCCTATTACCGTAAGAATGATCGCATGGCTTGGTTTGGCATACGGATCGTTAGGTTAGAGAGAGAGAGAGAGAGAGAGAGAGAGAGAGGAGAGAGAGAGAGAGAGAGGGAGGGAGAGGGAGAGAGAGAGAGAGAGAGAGGAGACGATGAGAGATGAGAGAGAGAGAGAGAGAGAGAGATCTAATGAAGTCTGGCGAAGTTAGCTGGGCTCGTATGAAAGTCGGTGCATTCCCTGTCTGAATTAATTAAAGATGCTAAAATTCCACCGTAGATAGAGTAGACAGACATAGCAGGACATATTGCAGGAGAGCTGAATACGTGATGAGAGTACCAGTAATTCTGGGATTTTGTGCCAGGTATGTGCAAAATAACGCTATTTTGTTTAAGGAAGAATACCCTAAACACGTTGCAGGGGGGGTTAGGCTTGGAGGTATCATTGGGGTGTTGTTCTTTGTAGCAGAGCTTCAGTTCATGCTTCTGGCAGATTAATTGTAAGCCGGAAGGTGCCGGAGTTGGCAGAGTCAACCAAGGCACGTCAAGTCCGTAAGTTCTCCTGCATCGCAGTTTGGGCGTCGAAATTTCCCTGTGCAAAACTATTCGTGTCAGGGGACGTGGTCAGTTCGGGCAATAAGGTGTCTTTGCCGGAGGGTGGCAATTTAAAAAAAAAATTAACGTGCCTGTGGGTTGGTTGGTGCCATGCTTTTGATGACTCCAAAATCAGTCCTTTGACTACGCGGATCATAGTCGGGATGACGTTGATAATACAGAAGCTGATGTGATTTATCACCATCATCCTTACCGTTAGCCTATCGTGTTCACTGCAGGGCGAAAGCCTCTACCATATACTTCCTACTGCTCCTACGGTGCGCTGTCTGAATCCATTCGTTGCTACCAAACTTTCTTAACTCATGCCTTCAACGAGATACAAGTGTACCGACGATTCGCCGACGTTTACCATACTCTTCACTGCGAAAATGAAAACGGCTGTTCGACACATAATTAGTTAACATTATTTATCTTTCGACACGTCTCTTTGGAATCAGTACAACCGGAGGAGAAGGAATAAACATTTATTATCAAATAACAAGTTCGCATCTTCTTTACCGTGCACCAACATAGCCAGCACGAAATTAGAGCCTTTTGTAACATTTGCAAGGTTTCGGCAGTCTTTGCTGACATCTGTTATACGGAACGAGGTTATGCCATTAAATGAAATTCTTTCGAGGGTTCTTTCGGAATCCTTGCAGTGCAGTACGGAGGTGCTTACGCACGCTCTATGACCCAACACAAAATCTGCTCGCGGCTGACAAGACGCGCAGAAACTAATTCCGAAGTTTGCGGTTTGTTGTGTGGTGCGTTTCATGATAATTGCCATGAATTTTGTTGCCCCCTCCCTTTTTATCGTAATGCCTGCGAGCCTGCCTTTGGGTTGCGGTGGAAAACAAGGTTCTGTGACTTGCAATCTTCCAAGAAAATTAAATACCGAGCGTTCGGTATTCCTCCCTCTTTCAGAATAACGAGCGGAACACGCGGGATCGGTTCAGTAATTGGAATTCTCTCATCATCGTCGACGTGGCACATTTTTCTTCTGGCTAGGGTTTTTCTTACCTCAGCAACCTCGCTCTCGATGCATTTATCTGAAAGCTAAAGCCGGTCTAAGTTACAAGGGTTCAGTTTGTTAATTTGTTTGTTTGAAATGAGTGTTGCCGAAGAAAAGATAAAGTGTGATAAAGATAAAAAGAAAACACTGTGTAATAATACAAACTAAGCCTTTAGGTAGAACGGCCGTAAAAAATCACGCTGACAAAATAAAAGCCACGCGAGCAAAGAATAGAACATTTTTTTTAGGAGAAATATGGTAAAAACGCGAAGCTTTCTCCAATGCAATCTGAGTGAAATTGAAAGCAAAAAATTCAAACTGCTTCAACCACATAGGAATGGTGCAATCCGATGGACCTTGGGTTTATAACACGAGGGACCCCGGCCAGATTTCCACCACGAGAAGTGTTTTTTTTTTTTTCTTGAAGCGCTTGATGCGCGTTTGTAGGAACCCAGTGTGTAAGTTGGCTTCCTGCACTGTGTTTTGGACGCAACGATTTGGATTGTTGGACTTTGACTTGTACTTTGAAGACATGGGCTTTTACAGAGACGGCTTCGCGTTTCAACCATCTTTCGCTTTCACCCACGATCATCTTTTATTGTAAGAAAAAGTTGGCTTTCTTTGCATTGCGTTTCGGGGCAACGTCCTAATGAATCAAGTTAGAAAGCTTCGCCTTAAAAATATTTTTCTTTATAGAACTAGAAGAAACCAACTATAGTTGATGAGGGCAACCGTACCACGACAAAATCAAGGAAGCGTGCAATAATGATCAGTTGCATCCTCATATCTAAACTGGTGATTTTAGAATTGGGAAGTTAACCTGCTATATCATGTTGTAACTTAGATGCGACGCTGAGAGGAGCATCTCTTGCCGGCGGTCCTGTCCTGCGTGCCTCCGTCGTCCGCGTCCGCACAGCTGCTTCTCTCCTCCGCTCGCCTCCTCTCCTCTCTCCGATAGCGAACACTCTCTCCCAAAATCTGCGGTCGCGCTGCGCGTGGCTGCGCACTGTGCGCATGTGCAGTACTCTCTCTCTCCGCGGTCTCCTCTCCTTCGGGCGCGCTGCGCATAGAAGCGGAGTGCCGCGCTCCGGCCGGTCTCTCAGTCGACGGTCGTCCGCGCTTGCGCTTGCTCTCTTGCCGTACCCGACGATCGCTTGATGCGACGCCAACTGGAACCCCCTTCAGCGTCGCATCACACCAGGGTTCCCGCGAGGGGAGGTGGGCGTAATTTTTTCTTCTGAAATTCGCATCACTCCCTCCTTAATATAGGAACTGACCTGCTCGTGAGCAATATCTTTCTGAGTCCCTCCGGCTCCTGCGGTTGTCCATCAATTCAATATGTTATTTCTCAACTGAAAGGGGAAATAACCTACAACCTTAGCAAAATTCAACCCAGCACTATCCTCGTCTTCAAAGTCTAAGGGTACTTCAACAACATCACACAGCAGGCTATCTTGCGAGGCCTTCAAACAGCAAAGTGCGATGTGGCGCGGCTATTTCCATCTTCGTTCAAGCCTTTCTGGAAGACCGGACATCCACAATCCCTCGGGGCCCATACAACGTGGCCTCTTCATCCCACACGTGAAAAGACCCCCAAGGGTCAGTAATTTCCCCCTTAGTGTTCTATATCTCTCGCCTCCAACTTCCAACCAAATTCTCTGATATCCCCACTTTCCATCTTGCCTTCTATGGCGATGACTTGACAATCTTGACTAACATGGGCTCGCTCGGACAATGTCAAGAGAATCTCCAGCGAATCATTGACTACATGCGCTAGCAGCTAGAGTGGCAAGATCCTCTGCCCCGCACAAACTAGGATTACTCATCTTCTGTGCGCGTACTTGCGGCCGAACTATCAATTTACCCCAACCCATCCGCAGCCATAGTCTCTGCTCGCTTCTCGAAGATACGACTGCCCGTATTCCCGGCGCTCCATTAAAAACGTTTACCACAACTCTGGCTAACCGCCACACAGATAAATCCCCTCATTCAAAAGGTTGCATCCAATGCCACGGCATCCGAGTACAAGACGCGCGAAAACTCATTCAAGCGTTCCTGACCGGTAGGATCACATATGATGAGACGTACATTCGCACTTGAAGTCAACGGAGCACTTTAAACTCGATGGACTAATTCGTAAACCCATCAAAATTGCTCTTGGGCTCCCTGCATTCACTCCTATCACTGACCTACTCAAGCTAGGCCTCCACAGTTAGCTGTCGGACATCACAGAAGAAGTCAGCCAGCTCGCTCATCTCCACGGGCCGCACCGTCCCAACCAAGCTGGTGCGCGCCACTTTATTGAACTCTCCCCAACGTCTTTCTTGCGCATGCTCGCCCATAGGACCGCCTCACCCATTGTGCGGCATATTCACGCGCACACGTGCCTCCTACAGAAGCGACGCTCGAACGATCCCGCCACTCGAGATATAGACTTCATTAACTACTCGATCTAAAGAGCCCAATAAATGGCAGCCCTCGATTCCCAATGCTCCATCCTGAAAGGTGATGCCATCGTTTACACCAACACCAACACCACCGAAAAGACAGTCATTGCCCTCGCCCCCACCACAGCTCCCACCGGTTACGTCACCCGAAGGACTGTGTTGGCTAAGTAAAACCGGCTATGCCAAGCCTGCCACAACTCTCTCACTGGCCTCCTATCACCCGCTCCTCTCAAGCTTCCCCACACGAACCAGGCCCTGCCCCGCATACAAACAGCATTGACCCAATGTCAGGGCTTCCTCCCAGGTAGTGAGGCGGCTCACGCAATTACCCGCGATACCCTACTCTGGCATTGCCGTGGGGGACGGGCGACTTGGCCTTACAACCCCCTCGAAACTTGCCACTACAACTCGGTACACCTACATCCTCCACACTCAAGAGGAAACAAAAGGGTACGTTTAGTGCGGAGCAAGATGGCCATTACTATGACTCGCAAATTGAACTCTGAAATGATGACTTTCCTAGCCGTGTCAATTGTACAGGCACCATGTACACATTTTTTGTCGGCTGGTACTGCCGTGCATTTTTTCTTGTACATTTTTTAGTCTTCTAGTTTGCACGCCCATACATCTTTCTTTGGAAAAAAAGTAATTCAATTTAGCAGCACAGTCACAGGCAATCATAACTTTGCGACGAACGCCAAGAGAATGCTACGGCTTCCTCTGGATGCAGCTGCAACGAGCGCTAAAGCGTTTCCACGAAAGTCGCTCCAGCTCCTGTAATCACACGACTTCTCCTTTCGATAACGCAGTCTATTCTCCCGACTCTTTCGCTTCCTCTTCGTTCTTTTTTTTAAATGCGGAGCATTTCTTAGGCTCGCCTGGTCCTCCATCGTTGATGGCGGCGCCGTCCACACTCACACTGCGCATGCGCAACTCTCCTCCTTATACCCAAAGCTCCGCGATACTACACTATATAAAAAAGAAATAGTTAGCGGCGCCCGGTTTCGATCCCACGACTCTCTGGCCGCAACGGGAGGTACGCGGTGCTCTTTCCACTACGCTACAAATCCGGGACAGGAGCAAGTGCTACGAACGCGCCTTATGTCCTTGACTCATTCAAACTACGTCAAGAAGCTACTGATACAACGAAGGCACGCGAAGCTGAACGTAAACGGAAACGGACGAACTGAAAACTTTAGAGGGGGGATGCTGAATTTCCCGTGGGAAAGCTGTGGCGGGAAGCGCCACGCGCCTTTGCAGCTCAACCAGCCCCGTCCGCAGCGCCTCTGATGCTGATTGTGGCAGGATGCCCCTAGGGATTGGCCAACCAAAGAATCCATCACGAGATAGGTTCGCGTTCAACCACCGTCGTCATCTTCCCGTAGGGGAACCGCCGAAGAAGAAAAAGACCGAGAAGACAAAGCTGCGAAGAGGAGGGCGTGTTACATTGCTCCCAGCGGTGCATCAATGTCAACAACCTTTACCTCACCAAAGCTGACGGAGACTACCGATTCTACCACAGAGACAACATCGACAAGAACATGATGGACGAGTTTCGGCGCCTCGAGAACCACCGCCTACTCACCGTAACACAACAGCACTTGCGTGCCTTGCCACGGTGTGGACCCGCGACGCGGAATTCCCTCTGGCGCTAGTAAAAACCAGGTCACTCAACATAACGGCAACACAATGCAACCACACGGAACGCCACGATGCTTCGCATCCTCATCAGGTTCCCCACGGGAAGATGGTGTAATTTTTTTGTTTGTTCCGTTGTTCCGTTGTCAGCACAGATCATTCATAAATATATCAAGGTCATGGCGTTGCACGCAAAAATACAGACGCGTCGTTTACCCAGCACGAATGGAGTAAAGGGCACGAAAGAACATCATCCATCTACATACTGGTTCACCCTGTGCCCCGCGTCAGGTTACTTCATTTTGAAAGGGGAGCAGTATGCGGATTGGAGAAACTGTCGATCGAAAAGCTGCTCCGAGGAAAGCGCTGCCTCCTCCGCAGAGGTATATACCCTGCACTCATACGGAAAGCTTCTTTTATCGTGAAATGTGGTATCGAATTTTCCCGTAAAATGAGGTTTCCGTAGATATCTTTATCTTTCTGAATATGAATATGAATATATCATAGATTAGGGATGAGGATTTAGTTATCGATGCTGCTGCCAGTACCAAACAGTACCTGGTAATCCCGTCAATCACGTGTTTGGAAATCCTCTTGAGAGACACTGGTGGCAGTGGAATAGAATGCCACGGTCCACTGTTGAGTTGAAGGAGCAACATCCCTTTTCTCTCGACGGGGAGCGACCCGCCATCCGCTCTTGATAATGAGCCGCGGATGAGCTGAAGGGTGCGTGCGTGGTGCGTGCGTGCGTGCGTGCGCGTGCGAGTGGGTTGTGTGCCGCGTGCTGCTGCTGTGTGGTGATGTGGTGCGACGTGTGCGGAGTGTGGTGTGTTGTGTGTGTGAGAGAGAGAGAGAGAGAGATCAGCGGCCATAATTTTCAGTGTTTCCGTGCGATTTCTCTGAGACAGATTAACGGCAAACATTTGCTTTTTCCTTGGGTAAGTACATACGTTGCAAGGAAATGAACTCTGCTGTTCCTCCGCCACGGCGGCTCAGTGGTATAAGTAGTTGTGCTGCTTAGCCCAAGAAAGCCAGTTCCATCCCGGCCGCGGCAGCAGCTGTTTTTTTAGTGGAGGCGCAAGGTTTTGCCTTGGTATTTCAGGCGCCCGAACGCAAACCCTACGAGGCACAGGGCTCCATCTGGGAGACCCCCAGATCTCAAGCGCTGGATATGGAGGCTCCAGCACCGGTCTCTTAGATTTCTGCGCGTTACGAGTGGAGTGTTGTACTTACTAAAACTTTTCATTCTGCCCTAGGGCAATCTCTCGCAAAAAAGAAAAAAAAACGCCATTTTGTGGAGGCTTCGGTGTGCGTTAAAGGTTCCTAGGTGGTCGAAATTAATGTTGCAGCCTCCCTTAAGGTGCACCTTATAGCCCAGGTGAAGCTTCGGTGCGTTTAATCCCGAAGAATTTGAATTTTCAGAACAGAATTCTCTCTTGGAAAGCCAGTTACTATTCTTACCCTGTGTCGTAGCCTTTGTCCCGACTTTTGTTTTTCGATCCGACGCGTACAGAATGCGGTTCCCCGGTGTGACGCCGTGGCGATACAACAAAGCGGAATAACAAAAACTGCTGGTGTTTATCCTTTGCTGTTGTTAATTTCTGATTGCTTTTTCTTGTTTCTATTGGTTAGCAAGGCATTACAAAGACTAATCTGAGTTAGTACCACCATGCGGCGTCGTCACCTCAGTGCAGTCTATGCGCTGTTATTGTTTTATAAAGTTATGGCACATTGAATTAGTGCTCGTGTTTGAGCTGAACCGAAGTGTCTGAGCAAGGAAATTAAGAGAACGACGCCAAAACGCCAAAAAAATCTCCCCGGGAACGTGGGCCCCTTCCTCGACCCAAAGCCCTTTAATTAACACCTAATCAAATTTAGCCCAACACAAAGCCCAGCCGTCTTTCCCTCTCTCTTTCGCTCACTATCTGTTTTCGCACCTGGACATTTACACATTCTATCTTCTGATTTCATACCCATTCTGCTCTCTCGAAACACAGATACGGCATCGGGGTTTCATCCTATGCTGGATTTCAATCTAATTTGCTCCAGCACCGATGACTGCCAAACGCCGTCTCAATTAGCGTTATCAAAACATTCGACCTTCTCTCTGCCCCAATGGGAAGATTTGATGTCGAATCCAGCCTAAAGCATACATGTGGGAGCTTCGCAGTCTTTCTTTTTACTCTTTTTAAAGGTACAGAATGCTTATTAGAAGTGGGCGGAAATTTTCGCCCTTCTGAGCGGCTGTTTGATATCACAAAGCTCAGACTAAGCGAAATAACACTCTAAGATGAGGCCTCATTTACGGCTGCATTGATAGGACGGTAATTCATGCCAGTCATGCGAAGCAATCTCGCCGCAAATCCTTGCTCTGCAACCATACCAATATTCCTGAGATCTCTTGACGGCTTGAAAATGTGTAAGGGGACATCAAGTTTTTCGGTTACGCCACAAATGTTTTTATTGCCCTTAAAGGTTCCCCAAACGCAGTTTAATAGACTACTTTGTGCAATTTTTTGCACAACTTAACTGCTTTGAAAAGGAGCTAACGAAATGATGCGAAGTGGGGAGAGAAACGGCAAAAGATAAAAAACCTGGTGAATAAGCCTTGCGACAAAGCCAACTTCTGTGATTGGCACCACCGACACAAAGAAAGAGGATGGATTTGCGGAAACCCGGAAACGAGGACAATGCGAGAAAATGCGGGGATGAATACAATGACTTTGTAGAACCTGTTGTCCATAAAACTGTCCTCCAGTGTCTTACCGGGATGTAGAAGAGGTGAGATGTTCAAGGACCGCGTTAAAGGGTTTGTTTCACCATTCGCTGTCTCAACGGATCCGCTGAAAAGCTTCATGTTGTAACTTGTAGCTACTCAGAGCTAATTCTAGCTTAGACCTGCTTTAGAAACATTAGTTTTGGGCATGGTCTCGGGCAGGATAATGAATTTGTACTGCTCGATCGCACCATACCACTGAAAATATTGTTAATTTTCCATGCTGAGTGCGACAAACTAGAAGTGCGTTACGTGATAGCTCCAGGACAAACGTTGTAGCCGACCATGACCTAAATTTGTAGGATGCTTGGTCCTGCATTACACTGGGCGTAGTTTACCGTTGAGAGACAGTGAGAGAGAGAGAGAGAGAGAGAGAGAGAGAGAGAGAGAGAGAGAGAGAGAGAGAGAGAGAGAGAGAGAGAGAGAGAGAGAGAGAGAGAGCTTGCGGAATCAGGAAAGGATGAAGGCGCAGGAGAGCAAGCGCTTTGTCAACATTGTTTATAACCAAGCTCCTTTAATTGGTCAAAGTAAATTTAAGAGTGCCATTGGGCAGTGTACAAACCCCTATTTCGCAATTAGCGTTACGCCTACACGCTAGTGAGAGCTTTGCAATTTAAATCCTAGAAGCGGGCTGTCTCAAGGAGATATTTCTTCGAAGAACGCGAGGAAGTACGCGAAAGTGGGCCCCCCTGGGAAACGCAGCCCATAAAGGCAGGGAGAGAGGGGGGGTGGGAGAGGAGAGAGGGAGAGGAAGAGAGGGTAAGTGAGCGCAAGCCGTGCCGGCAACACGTCTAGTGATAGCTGGCTGTCTCTGCGGGCTGAAATTACCATTCCTGCGAGCGAGATTCCCAGTTGAGTGCCGCTGGCATTGCCTCACTAGCGAGATTTAGAAATCCCCTTCGTCACTTGCCGCATTTTTCGAAAGCTTTTCTTTGGCTCCAGTATAGGTCCCGGCTGGTTGTTAAGAGCCAGCAGCAATGTAAATGGGGTTTTAATGATTAAAAATCTTTCCAAGGGGCTCCAACTCTTACAGCGAGGTGACTGATGGGCTCTGAGAAACCATGATCCTTTTGTACCTCCCCGTCCTTTTTTTCTACCCAAGCTACTCTGCAGCTTTCTCAAGAGAAGCTCGGACTGAGTCTCCATTATGCGAATGCCATCGCTGTACTCGTTCATAATGGCTCCCTTAAGAGCGAAAGCCCGAGACAATTAATTATTCGAGGCAACACCCGAGTGCGCACTAGCATAAAGCCGACAATCTATTTTCTGTACACTTCATTGACGGGACAGCAGTACAAAGCATAATTTATTCCAGCCTTCTCGTCATGCATGAGCAAGATGAGCCTCGCAAGAGGTGTGCCTCCACCACTCCGTGGAACTCTCTGTCTCAAGAGAAAAGTGAAATGATGATGACCCCGGCGCCACATCTCCTCTCTCTCTCTCTCTCTCTCTCTCTCTCTCTCTCTCTCTCTCTCTCTCTCTCTCTCTCTCTCTCTCTCTCTCTCTCTCTCTCTCTCTCTCATGCTCAGCCAGTAGACCATGGGTGCTGTCAGCCCTAGAGGCCAAAGGTTGCTGGGAATCCAAGCCGGAGCTGGTCGTCAGATCTTCTCTCTGCGCTCAGGGAGTATAAGGGTAGTGATAAGGGTGGGAGGGCTGAGTTATGTCCGCTCACAAGATAACATGGATGAGGTTACATGGCTGAGGCAGAATTCACATGCGGCAGGATATTGAATGGGGTACTTCCGATGTAGCCAAGGTCGGTGAAAAAAGCTGCTTAGTGTCTCCGGAGCATTACTAGTCTTTCAGTGGTGTGTGTAAGTACGATTGCATGCATTTAGTATTCCTACATAGCTAGTATTCCTACTTGCAGGGATAGTTCAATGGTGCTCGTTTATTTCCAACATTCTCTTCTTTGCTGTATTTTCAGCAAGCATAAAAGCGACATTATATGCGCCGGGAGTAGGGATAGAGTATGCCAGGCGCAGATACAGACGAGCACGGTACAGAATTGATAAACAGCCTAGTAATAATTCCCGCATTAAAATAACACGGTCAACCGCGGAATTGCTGAGGTGGCGTTTCTGTATTCTGCACATTCATCCGTGAAAGACTTACAAATTGCGAAAGATATATTTCCTGGTTTCCTTTCTAGCAATTCACCTTAATGAGCTGTCGCAGCGTATAACAAAAAAACTTAACCAACGGTCCTGCCCAAATGATTTGACGTAAACACGTTTGAATGCGTAGTTATATGATGCAATGCAAAACGCTATACGTTCGTAGCGATACTTCACAGTCCCGACAATATTCATCAAGTAGAGTGGAGTAGAGTGGAGTGGAGCTCATCGTTGGCCTGCTGCACTCATTTAACAGGCAGGACTAGCCACTCAGGCGGCGATGGTGTGAAGTACTCCCGCGTTTGTTTTTGAGAGGGCAGAGCGAAGCGCCAGGAGTGTGTTAACTTCCTCGCTGCGGCGATAGCTCTCCCGGATGTCCGGGCATACTTTTCCGTTCGTCGGTAATGTGTACGCGAAAGATGGACTTTCCAGGTGACATGCCTCCGAGAAACCCACGCCTCAGCCCTGGTCGGCACAGGGCCAAGGCATAGCTGGAGCACAGTGAGGAACCACGGAGGAAATATTGCCGCTTAGCCTTGGGGTGACACTAGCCTGGTACGCGTCCTCCTTGCGACACGAAAGATTAGAGATGTGCCCGGAATTATTATTGGGGTCGGACGGCGGGAATATCTGCCCCGACGTGGCCGCGACGGGATCGAGGCAGGAAAAATGGGGATACCAACCTAATGAGAGAGAGAGAAGAGAGAGAGAGAGAGAGAGAAGAGAGAGAGAGTGAGGAGAGAGAGAGAGGAGAGAGGAGAGAGAGAGATGAGAGAGAGATGGGAGAGAGAGAGAGAGAGAGAGTTTCCCATGTGAATGCGGTTAGGTTTGAGACGTATGTTTTGAGGTGCTGGGCCGTCCTGTCGGCGTGTAGTCACGCGTCTCCATTTCTATCTGTGGTATCGGTTCGTCGGGGATGAGGGCTGCTGCTAGAAAACAGAAAGTTATGTGTTTTCAAGAAGGCGTACGAGTTTAAATGCCATCTTCGCTGGCGAGAAAGAAAAATGTTGCCGCATGGTATAATATCCCAGCTAGCCCCGTCTCAGTACACTCTAAATGGAAATACTCCGGATAAGGAGTAAATTGCTTGTCCTCTAGCGTGCTCTGTATACGGAGTTTTATTTACTCCGCTAAAAGGGAGTATCTAGTAAACTCCCCTAAGGGAGGGAGCTTTTTCAGGCATTTAGCGGAGTGTTCTTGCTCTTATTAATCCGCTGAGGAGGGGAGCTTTTGGGGGCATTTAGCGGAGTATTTCGTGCTGTCAATTACTCCGTTGAAGAGGAGTTTTTTGTGGCATTTAGCGGAGTATTTTATGTAATTAAGAACACCCCTGAAGGAGGGCGTGTTTAACCATCCGGAGGAGTATTTTATGTCACCTAAAGCTCCGCCACGAATAAGTGTTTTTGAGTGTCTAGTGAAGTATTTTATGTTTTAAAAAACCACGCTGAGCAGTGCAGTACCGAGACTTGCAAGGAACAAAACAGACATTTATTTCCTTGTCAACTTCAACGTCAACTTCACGTCAATTTCAAATTCAAAATAGAACAAATAGCACGTCAAGTTCACAATAGAACAAAATATTTGCGTTCAAAAATATATCAGCTGATACCCAAACATATAGATGGAACACGAATAAATACGATAATGGAGTCTAAGTCACATCGAGAAATAAATCGCATCAAACACAAATGAAATACCAATCAGTTGAAACATGAAATATGGTGGAAAATATATGCGGCTACCAGCCATACGGTGGCCCATTGGGGTTGTGCTACTGAGCCCAAGGATGGTGGTACGATCCCGACCACAGCGGCGTTTTTTTTTTTTTTCGATTAACGCGAAAAACAATAAATCCCGTGTGTCGATATTTTCGCCACGTAAAAGAACCCCAGGCGGCCAAAAATCCTCCATTACGGCGCACCCCGTAGTCATAGCAGCTTGGGCTCGTTGAAACACCGATATATTTTATTTGCAGCTCCAATGTAAGCCCATCACTTCTGCGTCTATTCTGCTCACTCATAAGCGCAAATTCCAAAGAAAGTGACGAAACGTTGTAAAGCAGAAGTTAGATGTCTTCCCTCTCTAAACCATGTGATTTATTTAAAAATAAAAACAGAAATCAAATTGAAAATCACGACCATATTTGGCGAGTATCATTATTACCAAGTTTGCAACACAGTTTACAAGAATGACATGACCATAGCCACGTCAGAAAAAACAACTACGGAAAGGCTAACTGAATTCAAAACAGCGCAGGCAGTACCGAAAATCCACACACATACGACGTCTCATTACAAAAGCCGAGGAATCACCAAAAGAAAAAAAGTAAACAGGGTATTCAGACATGACGAAAATGAAATATCACGAAGCCCGAATGAAAGAAGGTGGTATTTAATTACGAGAATGCAAACAAGGTGACGACATTGGAATGCGCATAGGAACCTGCGTAAGGCGCCCATGTTTTCTGTGCCAGTCAACTTGCTTTGTGTGCGTATATCCCCCCTTCTTTTAATCGCGTTCCCTAAACGGTTGGAGGCGCGCGGCAGTTCCTCGGTGTGCGCGGTACGGCGTTCGTGAACGTTCCCAGAAAACGACGGGGAGATTTTCTCCCCGCGTGACGGAGGGCGAAGCGGGCGATGTCTGCTTGAAGCAACACCATCGCGGCGTGTTTACGGCGCATTTAGAGCTTTTCTGGCACTGGAAACTCATGGATATAAAGGAAGAGGGACGACTTTAGGCTAGCAAAACAAACAAAAAATAAACTAATGAACATGTACAGCTATTTTGTACAATCATGCGCTGTTTACAAAAAAAGAAACGAAATGTGAACTGAACATTGCAAACGATGGTGCTATTGCGGAAAAGACTAGCCTCTCTTTGACCGACTACTCTTAGTTTGAAGCAAAGTGCAGCTCCTGGAACATTTTTCAATGAAGAATGAAAACATTAGGCGGGTCGCTCTTACCAAATGATTGCAGCGAGACGCAAACACGTTCACTTTTACGCCACCACCACCGCGTCACAGTCCGCGACGGTAGCATCTTTCAAGCAAAATTGAAATTCCAGGCTTTGACAAACATCACGGCGTTAGCGAGTATGCACCTGCCTAAGAACAAAGTATAGGCCAAAAAGCCTCCCTACCGTTTGCGACATCCACCTTGCTGTGTAGGAAGATTGGTTGCTTTGACAGCGCAACACTTTATGCGTCGACGAGTCCTACGCTTGTTGTTGATTCGATCGCCACTTGAAGTATCCTGTTCGTGCTCCCACACGCACCCACCGCCACATTCTACCACCGCGAAGCGAACCCCCGCACCACACAGTACGTCGGGAACAGTCTTGGTTGATCTTGCTGATACATTCCTTCCTCGCGTGCCGTTTAAGTGGCAAGGTCGTCACTTTTGGAAACTCCATGCGGCATGCCACGCTTTCTATATCGGAGCTCGGTGTCTCGCTGCACGTCCACCAGCAGCAGCGGCCATCTTGACGACTGCCCTCTTGTTTGCGCCGAGATCTCGCGAGAGGCTCGTCCTGTAACTCCGCTCATGGACGGAGCTTTTCCGGACGTGAATCTCCCAAGCCGGATTTTCTTTGGAGGTTATGTTCTTAACTCCGTCGTCGGTCGGAGCAATGGTATGTTATCGCTTCGTATTTACACCGTCACTTGGTTGACGGAGTGTTTAGGCGTATAGTGCTTTATACACTCCGCAGTACGGAGTAAGCGTTGTACTGCTGGAGGATTTACCGGAGCATAAACCTAATGAAACTCTCCATCCGGCTTGTTTTCGTTTACTGTGCCAGTCTTGGGTGCGGTAAAGAGCCTCAAGATCGCAAAAAGGCACCCTTTCCAGTTTACGTTTGGTTCTTGCAACGCGTTAAGGCACTGAAAGTGTCAAAAGGCAAAAGTGACACTTAAGTTACCTTTGTGAATACGGGGGTAAGTGACCTTAGCTTCTTTGGAGCCGTGTGCACTGCCTAAGCTCGTGCAAAAGCAGGAGGCGCAACTCGTGCAGTTTTTCGCTGTGAAATAAATCCATGAAGGGCAGTTCCACCTTCTTTAATGCCTAGCATTTTGGCTTCGTTTCTACTTCATTTCTGCGAGCCTTAACTCGAAACCTGCATGCAACGAAAACCTCGATGTAACGAAAAATTGCGAACTTTCGTCAACTTCGTTACATTCAGGTTTAACTGTATGATGGTCCGATACTTTGTGAAACAGCGAGGGCAAAAGCAGAGACGTATATTTCACCTTACGAGTTAAAAGTAATGAAAGAACTAATGGCAGATACCGAATGGTAAGCACCAACGAAACCTTGCTGTGACACGCCTCACTAGTGCCAAATAAACGCCCTAATTTTTTCACCATTAACTAAACACAAATACCGTCTGTAACTTCATTAAGTTGCACAAGAGCTTTACCACGTGGCCACTTCGGTAGGTTTTTTAGATCAACACATCATTGTTCGGCGAATCAAGCACCTTCGTAAATAAAGCAAAAAAAAAAGAAAAAAAAAACACTGGGATATGTTCCTCCGTATTCTGAAGTCGTAAAAGTTAAGTCCTGCAGACCTGACCTGTATACACTTAACATTGATCGAAAAGGGTATTATATTTCCCGTAAAGGGTATTATATTTCCCGTAAATGTATCTGTGTCGGCACCATCTGTCCGTCCACTTTTAGAACTTCAACAGTGTATCTAGGATAGTAAAATTTAAAAGGCGAGGAGTAGAAATTGATGTGAAAAAAACAGCCTATTTTTACGTGCGCTCCGTGAGGAATCCCGCTTAAAATATGCCAGTTTATGTTAACCAGCCTGGAAGAAATAACAAAAAAATTGGCCACGTATCTGCTCCTTTCGTTGCAAATGTCGACAAAAGACGATCGTCTTTTGTCGACATTGCCAAGTAAATGGCTCCCGCTCACCTCTCATGCTGTTCCTCTTCCATCACGCTCCTCTCAAGGTAAACACACAAAAGGCTTGCTCAAGGCGATTTAAATTTACCGCGTTCCTCTGCTCCAGGCCGGGTGCCTCGATGCCAGCGCTGCCGTACGGCATAGACGCGCGTGAATCGAGGCACCCTACTCCAACGTTTTTAGAACCACGTGGCCCTACTCCACGTGCGTTCCAAGAGGAACATGGAACCTATCTAGTGGAACCTTTCGTAACTGTTGCCGTCTGATTTTTAAAATGCTGCCAGAAGCTATAGTGGCGCGGGCGACAGCCGGCGACAGAGTAAATGCAGCGGATCTAGTATTTCGTTTGCTATCGCAAAAATCAAGCATCCATGACTTTTATCTATCCGTCTATCTTCTGACTTGCCACTAGTCAACTAAAGCGGAAAGTTGGGTGGGTTGGTTGCTAACCAAGGAATTAATCGTACTAGCGAACTTTGGCACGGGTACAAAGTTACAGAGGATACGAAACACACGCTACAACTTCAACTCAGTTTATGCCACAGAAACCCCGAGAACGCATGTACATATGCATGGCGTTTTCCGTGTTTCTGTAGCATAAATTGAGTTGAAGTTCTAGCCTCTCTTTTGTACCTTCTGTAACTTTGATTGTATGGTTTTAACGCGCCGACGCAACGCAGGCGATGAGGCGCGCCGTAGTGGAGAGCACCGGATTAATTTTGACCACCTGGATGGGGATCTTTTACGCGCGCCGAAATCTCGTACACACGGGCGTTTTTGCTTTTCGCCACCTTCCTTCAGTAACTTTGTCCCTGTGTTAATCTTCGCTAGTACTTTGAATTCCCTAGTTGGCATTGGTGGAGCCCAGCATGGACTTTTTTCTTTGTTTCCATTCCTTGTGAAATTAGGCGCTGACAGAATGTGTGAAGCAATCGGCTCGGCAGTTTCTTTTTAAGCTTTCTGCCATGCATAGTGCAGTGAGGCGTAAAGTTAGCTCGGAAAACCTGTGCGAATTGAACATGAGTGCAATCGACGCCAAACGACGGTCGTATGATTCTTGCGCAAAGCGGGAAGACTGGAAGCGGTGCGTCTCACCATTTTCCGCTGCATACGTCGAGGATGTTTTGAAGCCGCACGCAATGGGCAATGGGAATTCCTGGAACATAAGCTCTGAGCGACCGCCTTGGGTTAATTTATTAATGCTAAATTGCTTACTGACCTTTGGATCCCTCCCATTTGACGCAATCGAATATCATCCCCACCACCCTTACCCTGCTTCCTGGGCTCTTTCCGTTTCTTATATATTCACGTTTCGACCCCTCTTTTCTTGTTGAAAACCGACGATGAGCGAAAAGTTCTTTCTTGGAGAGCAGCCTAGAAACATTCAGCGGCGCCGACGCGGACTGCGCAACTTTCTATCAACCGCAACGCATCCTGCTGGTACTTATATAAAATGTGTGCCTACAGCGTACAGGATTCAACCGGACCGTAGATATAGCCCGGGAATTTCGATAGAACCATTTCATGGGCGTGTGGTGTTTTCGTGACACGAGTGAGAAAATCGACAAGTCGCCAAACGTTTATTACTGCGTGTCCGCCAACTCCCAAGTTTCGTTCATCGCAGAATTCACATCCCACCTTACGACCGTGTACCTCGGATATAGGTATATATTTTTGTGTGAACAAGGAGGGGCACTTGAGAGCAGGCGCACAGTTTACGGCTCGCACTTTTTTTTCCTCGTATATTTTTCAAGCACCCAAGTAGTTGGTGACTGACATCAGCAGAATGTTGGCGGGGGGTGCTGGTTGACTTGGAAACGTACTCCAGTGAGCAGTGTCTGAGTGGGCGAGACCGAAGTGGCGGGCGAAACGAAGCAGTTCGGTTTCGGCGGGAAGCCTGTACCGGCATTAAACGAAGTGCACCGCGCCATCACCTCGGGTCACTTTACAACCGGGTCGAGATGCATCCCCGACGTGTATACGGGCACAGCTAGGCGTCTGAAGTGTTATATAAGCCTTTCGCGGGAAACGGAAAGATTTATAGAAGGCCCACCTTGCAATTAGTATTTCCTCTCTTTCTTCACGTGTAAGTGTTCGCGTGTTCACGTGTTTCTCATGACAGTTCTAGGCCTCCAACTCGTTTTAAAGCAATTGTGCATCCGCAGCAGGAAAAACAACTTCTCTATTGGTTTTTGGATTTCACCGACAGCTGTACGTTATTAATGCTGGAACACTGAAGGTTATGGTTTCGAACTATATTGAAAAGTTAACAGCATCAAGCACTCGTTCCATCAGCTAAGGTCGCAGAAGACGTCTACTGCTTTCTTCAGGCGTATTGCGTATACCGCGGTATTCTGTCGGCAACCAAAAATACACGTCACAATATTCAGCGTACTATAGGATACGAGAACTGGGGGTGCTGGGGTGTACTAGCATGCCCTTTCATTCTAGCTCTTATAAGAGGTTAGGTGTTGTACAAAACTATGAAGTAAATTGAACAGGATGATGGGAGATGACGCGAAACAACTAATTGAATCTGCAGTAGCAATTATGGTGCCTGCGATGCCTTTAGTAAACTTTGTTATTTTGCTTCTTTGAACAGCCGTCGCTTTTCTGTGTTCTGTAAATTCGGTCTGCTCCACGCCTGTAATCACAGTGAACAACTTTTGCGGGGAACGGCGATTAAGGTTAGCTTTAGAAGGACGAATATGGTGAAGGCGGGTGATTAACGGATGGAAAAAGAGTCAGTGAATGTTCACGGCAGAATATAACGCCGGATGGGAGAAGACAGCGGGGCCTGGAACAAATATACGACAAGCAGCGTTTAATGGCATATCGCACAGAATCACTGGAGATAAGGATTATATCACAGATAAATCAAGAAAAGTAAATTTGAAGTTTCTGGCGCCACTTAAGTGTTAAGAATTGTATACTAATTCTTAAACATTCGAGCCGCTCTTGTACGCCTCAACCCGCATTAAAGTTTGCTTCCTTATTGTACAGTAAAGCATCGCTGAGAAGACGCCATATATGTAACCTAATTAAGAGTTCGGTACGAACGATGAAAGTCCTATGTATACTTATGAATTACAAAATCAAACAAGTAGTGCAAGTTGACGATGCGCGGTATATCGACCTAGAAGCCTGTACTTTTAATCCAGGTAAAAGTAAATAACGATGAAACATGAATTTTTATTATTTCCCTCATCCACTCGCGTTGTTTCCCAAGTACGGTTTAATGTTTTTTTTAAAGACGATAGTCTTTCTTGGAATACTTAAACGCAGAAATTTTGTCTGACCCGCCGTGGTGGCTCAGTGGCTATGGCGTTGCGCTGCTGAGCACGAGGTCGCGGGTTCGATTCCCGGCTGCGGCGGCCGCTTTTCTGATGGAGGCGAAAAGCAAAACGCCCGTGTGTACGAGATTTCGGCGCACGTTAAGATCCCCAGGTGGTCAAAATTAATCCGGAGCCCTCCACTACGGCGCGCTCTCGCCTGCGTTGCGTCGGCGCGTTAAACCCTACAATCAATCAATCAGAAATTTTGTCTGTATGTCTGTATGTCTGTCTATCTGAATAAGGCTAGATTCGGCCACCGGGCCAAAGTGAAACAGATACCCACAGCCACATAGCCAAATCTAAACGTGTAAGTCCGGTGTTAATGTTCATACTTGTCAACATTGTTGAACAAGAACAAACATTACTCAAATATAAGGCAGAAAATCAATACATGACTGATATTTGCAGTGTTTCTTTACTAAAAAATTTATGGATGGTTATTTTTTGCGATAGCAAAAAAAATACATTATCAACTGCAGAAAACCGTCGCCTGCTGTTGCCCGCGCTACCTGGCGGCATTTAAAAAGATCAAACGGCAACAGCAACGAAAGGTTCCACTAGATAGGTTCCACTTTCCGCTTGGAACGCTCGTGGAGTAGGGCAACGTGGTTATATAGGCGTTGCAGTAGGGGGCCTCGATGCACGCGCGTCTCCACCGTAAGGCAGCGCTGGCATCGAGGCACCCGACTTGGAGCAGTGGAACGCGGTAAATTTAAATTGGCTTGAGCAAACCTCTAGCGTGTTATCTAGGGAGGAACGAGACGGGAGAGGAACATCATGAGAGGTGAGCGGGAAAGAGAAGGGAGGTATTTACTTGACAGGGGCGCCAGTCGACTATTGTCTTTCGTCGATATTTACAACGAAAGCAGCAGATACGCGGAAATTTTTTTTTCTCCGCCTTCTCCAAACCGACTTTTCATTTCCGTTCTGGGCACGAATCCAGTATCGTGGAACCGAAAGTAGCCGTTTTTACTTCGCGTTGCCCTTCTTCCAATTTGCGTGTGTTTGTCCCCATCCCCGCATAACATCGGATGTACTATTTTCCATCTTGACTTTCTATCCTCTTCCTTGGCATTGTCTACTCAACGTTCAAAGAGACAAAGCTGGGCGAACAAGTCTTTTTCTCTCTTTATTTTCCTCTTATCCGCACGAACGCCAATAAAAGGAGCAAATGCTCATTCCGATGTTGCAGACCATGACGCCGGGGAATGCTTGACGTCGCACTCTACTTGGGCTCGAGGGTAAAAAAATAACGTGCTTCCTTTCATGGACACACATTGGACCTAAGCTCCTCGGGAAGACGCATGGCAGAGAAAATAAACATCAGAAAAAGATTATGATGTTGCAGAGTGTTTGCAGAATGCCACAAAGAGAAAATTTCTTTGCCCCTTCTAAGTTGTTGTCCTGCAGCGCTATTAACCCGATCTGGATCGCTGTCTTCCCGTTTGCAGAGGCATCGAGCAGAGGGCGAAAGCTGAGGAGACCCTCAGCAACGATGCGCTGATCTGTGATACGGGCGATTTATTAAATTTGAAGTCTCTTAACCTCAGTCCATACGACGTCCGCATTTGCCAGTGTTTTTAAAGACTAAAGAAAGTTTAAAAATCACACGTCATTTCAGAAAACACAACAGGGAAAAAAACAAAAACAGCAAAGTTCCGTATGGAGAACCACGGAAACTTGTCGTTCAGGAAACTTGCCTGCCCATTAAGACTGATATATACAACACGGAGCGTGGCCGTCCTTCCTGTAATAAAGGTCACAAAGAAGAGGTGCGGAAACTTATTCTGCACTCAGTCTTGCATGTTCTTATCGTGGGGATAATTCATCATTATCATCACGCTGGTAAATACAAGACTTTCGCTTATATTCCTTCGGCGTCGCGTTGCGTAGCAGCCAAGCCGAAAATTACCACGACATTCCCGAGGTGTACCACGGGCCGCAGAAGCAGTGCGATTAGATGAGTGAAGGGACTAGGCGATGTGAAAATGCAGGCCGCAAAAGTTCGCCCGTACATAAGATGAATAGCAGGCGAAGAGGCACACACTCTGCCTTATGCTGTATGTTCCCTCTTCGCCTGCTATTTCATAGTATTGTCTCACATGCGCTCTTAACTCTGTTAAGTTACAACTACCCGTTCAGCCTGCCCTCGCCAAATGCAGAACGCGATCATTTGCGGACGAATAAATGCGCCTAATATCGCTTTACTAACTAGATCTCTGTCTCAATAAACTTGCACGTGTGGTGGAGCATGCCAGAGCCCTCCTCTCGACGTCCTAAAAAGGTTATATAAATTGGCCGCTAAGCGGGAACATTTGCTAAATTGAACGGTGTTGCTAAATCTAACCTCCCAATAAACTAATATAAAATTGTTCATACTTTCATCATCAGGTATAAGCAAACGTTTTCATTAACTGTGTTTTATAAAACGATTTATATAATAAAAATAAATTTTATTATTTTACTGTTATTTGCGCGTGCGTAAATAAGGATGCGGCAAGCATCTGAGAACTGATTACAGAAATAATAACGAATGTTTGGCGGTAATGTGTATGGACGTTGTAACGTACCAAATCCGTGTGACCGTAGCGTGGAGCTAAAATATGCTGGTGGAGTAATATATCTTCGCTCTAAGCCACAGAACTTTGTAAATCTTTGCTCTATGCAGCCGAAATTTCTCCAGTTAATTTTACTTCCATCTTCACTGCGGAGCAACGAATCACAGTGTTGGTGACGGTACTTTTTTGTCACATGCGTTTAGTTAACCAAAACTGTTTATTAGTTTAGCAAGTGTCCAACAGACCGTAGGAATCTTGTCAGAATTGGTTGAAGAATCATATAATTATTGGAAAAGGAACATTGAACGTGTATTGAACTAGACTGGTGGACAAAAAATCGGAGTACTTATTAGTAAAGACGAACTGTTAGCTCAACCGGGAGCATCTATCAGGCACTTGCAAACTTGTAAGTACTTGAGTATTTCGGAGGGAAAAGTGAGAGAGAGAGAGAGAGAGAGAGAGAGAGAGAGAGTGAGAGAGAGAGAGAGGAGAGAGTGAGAGAGAGAGAGAGTGAGAGTGAGAGTGAGAGTGAGAGTGAGAGTGAGAGTGAGAGTGTAGAGACGTGAGAGTGAGAGAGAGAGAGTGAGAGTGAGAGAGAGAGAGTGAGAGAGAGAGAGAGATGAGAGTGAGAGTGAGAGTGTGAGAGAGTGAGAGTGAGAGTGAGGAGAGAGAGAGAGAGAGAGTGTGTGTGTGTGTGAGAGTGAGAGTCTGTGAGAGAGAGTGAGAGTGAGAGTGAGAGGTGAGTGAGAGAGCAGAGAGTGAGTGAGAGAGTGAGAGTGGTGTGTGTGAGTGAGTGAGTGAGTTGAGAGTGAGAGAGTGATGTGTGTATGTGTGAGTGTGAGTGAGAGATGAGAGTGTGACTTGTGTGTGAGATGAGTGAGAGATGTGAAGAGTGAGAGTGAGAGAGTGAGAGTGAGATTCTGAGCTCTTGAATGAAAGAAGGCATTGGTTGCAAATCGTTCAGTATAATGTGATTCTTGTATTAAACTTGTGGTTCAATTGAATAAAAAAAATTGAGAAGGCTAGCTCCAATGTGGTTTTTGTAAAGCTACTGGCAACCGCAATATTTACGAGATATGAATAGGAGGGGCTTGGAATAAAGCCGGTGTCGTAAATGTTCACTAAAGACATTTTCTAATACAGAGACCATTACGTGCTGAATATGGTGCGTTCCACGTGAAATGTCAGTGGACGAAATATATGTCAGGTGACTTTTTCCGTTTTGAAGGGTAAGGACGATCGTTGCTATATGTGTGTCAATCGTCCACGCACAGCACCGAAACGGTCGCCTGTTCTTATTGAAATGTGTGCAAAACCATGCGGCACGGCTTGTTACTCAGGAATTGTACAGGTTTCTTCGCCGTTTAGTGCCATATCTCAGTGCCGAAGCAGCGTCTACAGGAAGGACTCATGCCATGAATGAAAATATACTGTTGGTTCAGCGAAGGGGATTATCGCGCGAATCCCAATTAACCTGTGTATACGTTACCCCTGCGGCAGTATGACGACTCTTTTCACATCGGCAAAAGATGTCCGCTTGGAAACTGCGTCAGATCAGAACTAAGAAACCTGCGTCTTCAGAATGGTGGGTGCAGTTTACAGGCAACACGGTCTTTAAATTTAGTTTGAAATTTTTAAGACCAGTACGACTCATTTGAGCCGGGGAAAGCAGAAAACACTGTTCGAAATGGTTAAAGCTTTTCCTTTACATAATTTGTTAGGGATGACCAAATTGTAAAGGAGCTTAATAGGTCAGCGTTATTACAGACAACAGCTTGCATGAACTACAGTTTCGTAGTATGCAATAAGCAGAAATACATCTCTTGATTCATTAGGAAACAAATATTTCTGCATGTTGCACGTACAAACATATAAAATATTAGTTGTTTATGCGCCGATGGTGGAAGTTGTTGATGCGGTCTAGGCTATAAGGCAAGTCACTAAAATTAAATATAATTTCAGGCGTAAACATAAAAAAACGAAACAAAAACATTATTAAAGCGAAGCTTCACTCTTCCCACTTATGCATTTTACACCTATACGCCCTGCAGGGTAAGTCAACTTTCTCTGACGATGATGACGAATGGTCGTGGATGAAGCAAAGTAGGAAAAAATGCTTCCTGTGGTCGGGATCGAACCTGGGTCGCTCGTGTTATGGAGCCGGCGCTATTCGATTGCTCCTTATCAACATGGTCAAAGCGAACGCCAAGCTGCCGGTACCGATCGGTGCCGTACACCCCAAACGCAAACGTTAGTCCTACGGAGTGCACACCCGAGAGCTGCTGTGGGTCTTCTAGCGAAGGTGTGCGTATCTCCAGAGTAGCACATACTCGCAGTGTGGAATTTGCCAACCAAAGCGTCCATCACGAGAAACCTTCGCGTTCAACCATCGTCTTCGTTTAATTAACGGAGGGGTGTATAATTTTTTGACAAGGTTCTTTTGTATATCAAAGGTGGCACAGTATGAATTGTTAAGTTCATTGCAGCAGAGCCTCCTCCGGCTCTCTCCTTTTTTGCGTTTCCGGGCGGACGCTGCGTCGTCCTTTCTCAGCGCCTTTCTTCTACGGACCTCCAGCACAGCTGTTGCTCTTTCCTAGCGCATGATCTCCGGCTTGCACACGCTCCCTGGTTTTTGTTTTCAGGACGGTCGAAGGTATGAGCCGTAAGCGAGAGCCAGTTCCGGAAGTTCCGTGTCACCAGTTTATTCCCAGAGCGACCGTTGTTCCAAACTCTCTCGCGCTATCAGTGTGCACCCAGTTCACGCGCATTTCCCGCGATGTTGGTGCGGATGCCCGAGACATTGGCGGTTGGCCATACAACAGTTTACGCAACTTCAACCTTTTTTAGACATTATATTTTGTGTTCCTCACAAATTCGAGCTTAACACATGGCCATTTGATTACTTTTAAAAATTCCTCATGCTGAAATGTTTACTGAACAAGACATATGCACGGAGTGTGCTCGCAATTTTTATTTGTTTCGCTTTGACTACATTATTTTTTGGGGTCTCCCCAAGCAGCTTGGCGGGAACCTTAGATCTTCCCAAGGGGCTATGAAGAGAAGAATGCTTAGGGATTCGAAAACAGCGGCATGTATTAGAGAACAGACTCGCGTGGAAGACATTGTAGCACACATCAAGAGAAGAAAATGGGCATGGGCGGGTCACGTCATGCGCATGAGGGGAAGCAGGTGGACCATCCGTCTGACCAAATAGCTGCCAATAGACCGTAAATGCAACAGGGGTCAGCCAAGGACTCGATAGAGATATGAAATTTGAGGGGAAGGGTAGACTCGGGTACCACTCGATAGACGTGGCTGCAAATCTTTGTCAGAGGCCTTCGTCCTCCAGTGGACACAACCAGGCTGGCGATGATGATGAGGGTATTATTTGTTGTATACGTGAAAGTTGCATGAGCATGAGTGTTTTCTGAGGTCCGATGTCCTGCCTAAACTTTCTCTAAAAAATGCGTAACAATTATCCAGCACGGTACGTCGAAGCAAAGCTAGCTGTTTAATCGGCCGAGGAAAGAACTAACTGGAATTTCGATTGTTATAAAACGAAATAAAATAAAAACGCTCGCACTTTCACAAGCAATGTTGCCTTGTTACGTCTGCCGTAAAACATGACGGGTGATCCCGCATCTAGGACAAACGATGTTTACCGAAACTAATACAAGTTTTGTACACGTTGACGTGGGCCTGTGAAGGAAAAGCCTAAAAAACGCCAAAGGTTACCCTTTATTGGTGTTACGAGGAGGTTGTTTGTCCCTTAAATCTTAATTGAACTACAATGAAACCAATGCGGGATGTACAGAAGGGGTATAAAGTAATAAAATGTTGGGAATAAAGGTCAGCTCATTCTCACTACACGAGAGGGGGGGGGGGGTGCGAATGAGGGGTACAGTGCAGAATTCTGAGCTCAGAAGGAAAGAGTACCCGTGAAATCAAAGCAGCGAGGGGCATTTGTAGCAGCGAGGGGCATTTCCCGAAGCTTATTCTATTTCCTTCACTCGATTAACATTGATTCGTTTTGCGGCATCCGCTGGTCGGCTGCCGGGTAATTTTTTCTAGCTCATTATGCACAACGGCAGCCCGGTGAGGGCGAACAACCTGCTCCTGCCTAGGAAGCTGTTAGCCGCTGCTTGCCGCGTCAGAGAATGGAAAGGAGTGAGCCGCTCAGATCGATCCATTGATGATGTGCCCGTAAAGCTGTTTCAGCATTGACTACTACAAGAGGCACCTCAACGAAGGCCTTTCATAGTTGAAGAAAGTTGTCGCTTGGGGAATACTCTGAAGTGTTTACAAGCGCTGCGGAAAAATAATAACAAAAAGACGAAGACAGGCACATGGTACGATAACTTTTGAATTTGCAAGTTAACGCACCACGTGTCCCACCGAGCGTTTGTCCGTTGTTTTTCCACAGCGCTTTTAAACCGTGCAAAACAAGCAAAAATTGAGCTGATCACAAGTAATTTTGCCAGATTGTTTACGAAAACACAGAAGGGTATTAGGAGAAACGTGCCTCTGCCTATGGTTCCGTGTCTTTTGCGCGTCACTTGCTTGTCACACGTGTCACGTATTTGTTATGCGCGCACAGCGGTAAGTGGATTACTCTTCTGTTCAAAAAGTCAATGACTTGAGGGAGTTAATTCCGCCAGACTCACTTTCGAAGTGAGGTAGCATTAACCCGGACGCCGTGGTTGACCGACGCGAGAAGGGCACATCTCATTTGCACAGCGTTCCGCTTTCGGGTCTAACCCGATATTGCTCGATTTTGAACCCTTAAATGACGTTCGCACAATTTTGTGTAAACCTTATCTTGAAACGGCCCCGTAAATTTGCATCCAGGTGAGCATTTATGGTCACAAACGAAAGGTAAAGGACGAAAACAATTCGTAATGATAGGGGAAAAAATTTTATATCGCACCAAGCTAAGAAAAGATTTTGACCTTATGCCGAAAATACCATAGCATAACTGTTTAGCGATCAGAAGAAGCAGTTTGATTCATTGACGGTCTAAAAAGAACATGCAAGAAATAGGGGGTTGCTTGGGTATGCCTGAACAGAATTGCCAAAAACAGGGCCATTGAGGATCGTGCTAATTCGGGCACTCTAAGAAGAGACTCCGTAGGACGTCTACGCCACAGTGCTCCTCAATGACCACTCGGATTGATGCGAATTCGTCAAATTACGATGCCGGACGTGCAATTTCAGTGACAACGAGCATCTGAGCTCGGACTCTGCGCAATGCAAAACGCAATGCATGTCTTACGTGCTGTTCATGCGCACATCCATTTTTTAGTCAACTCGTATTTGCACGCTTGGTCACCTTGATTGGTCGTTAAGAAGTGGTGTGGTGAAGACGACCTATGGGGACTTGTTAGAGTGTATGGGCCTTCCCAAAGCCTGAAGCAAACACTGACTAATGGGATCTGATGCGGCCATCAGCGGTAACATTAGTAATGCCTGCATTCGCCTGAAATGCCTGCAGAGATAGGGAGAATTCCTGAACCTTTTTCTCGCGTTGCTATCATTTCTGGTGACTATTACCTGCGGGTCGGGCGCAGTTTGGTCAGTCCGAAAAATACTGTTGATAAGAATATTTTTCTATAACAGGAAGTGAGGTCTGAGCTGATGAAGAATGGCAATAAAACCTCATTCTATTCTTTTTCAGCTTTATAAACGCCGCCGTATTTTTACTACCTGGATTTCAAAACTTTGAGAAACTGAGAAGGACCCTGCGCGCGTAATGTCATGATGTGCCTTCTTTGTATCTGTTAACCATAGTAACATTGCTGACACGACCCTTGCAGTGCAACTTAGTTTCCTAGAACTTCTCCCGTTCATATTTTGGCATAGACGCACACACCTTTAGATACTTGCGGCAGGAGATCTTTCATCATAAAAGCCTCGTGCGCAGAGATTTTAGTGGGTGTAACTGCAGTGAAAATTTTCCTGAAGATAAAGCTGTCCTGCATTAGCCATACACTTGATTTTTTGACACATAACTCTTATTAGAAAAAAAAAATAGATACAGGTGTCGTTCAAACTGACCGCCCGGAAACTTTCACGTGCACTTCAAAAAGCGTCAGGTGCCTTGTACGCTGGTGTTTCCCGGAGCATCATAATTTTTACGACGGAAAGCAATCTTACGGTTATAATAAGGCGAAATAGAGGTTAGCGATTATCAACTTCTTAAATACCTTGAGCTGGTGTTTCCTCGGGCTCATATTTTTAGTTGTTAAGACAACGAACAAGAGATTTAGTAGTTGAATAAACTTTGGATTTTATACCAACGTCTATGTAACGACGTGTTTTTTATTGTGAATAATATAGGGAGGAGGAACAAGCTTCCAGATTTCAGCAACGAAAGCGCTCAGAATGACACGAAAAGCTGCCTTTTTTGTCCTGCTCCTCACGGAGGCACTAAACCCGTGAACCGAAGAGGAGCCCCTTAGTACGACAAACAACATGAGAAAGGCGCTAAATTCAGACTAAACTTCGAGTAAGGTTGCGTAAACTCTACTTTCTTCGCGATCGTAAAAAAAGCGCTAATTGCCCGGCCCATGTAAAGGCCCACGTCGCCTTTGCAGAGCAAGGACTGGCACGAAACTTGGGTCGCAGATGCGGCGATGGAGCAGATGTGTCGACAGCGCATAACAGTTCTTCCACCGCGAAACTTCTAAGCCGGGAAGATTGTGGCGTTCTTCGTGTGTGCGGGCGGAAGGTGACCAGCAAACTTGCATTTTGAAACAAACGCTGCCTCCGCTGCCCCGCCTGGTGAGTTAAGGAGCTTTACAAGAAGGACGCAGATCTTGCATAAGGTACGGCCTGTAATAAAAGAAACCCGCCCGCATCTTCCCACGGGGGGAACTCGAGTAAATGCGTCGCAGAGTGGTGGGGGTATCGCGTGAATGTTGCGTAATAGGGTATGGTTTGGGAATGCTTAATTGTTATTTCGTCATTATTTTTCTTATTTATTGAATGAAGGAGAAGCGAAGGCAAGGAGTGTAAAGTTAAAGTCTGCCTTTATTGCTTGGTGCCGTCAAGCAAAGCGTCAAGTCAAGCGAAAGCCAAGCAAAGACGCCCTTGACTGAATTCCGAACGCGCGCTCCGCCGCTTATATACACACCGCCCGCGTTCGAGGGAGAGTAGTACGGGGGAGAGACGCGCATGCGCACACTTCCGTACACAAGCGCGCGAACTTTGGGTAGCTACGACGCATGCGCGCACAGACGCGCTCCCCCCGCACCACTGCAGCTGTTGTTGAGAGCGATGGAGGGCACGGGGTACACGCGCTCCTCCCCGCACCGCCGCACCTGTTGTTGAGAGCGAGGAGGGTACGGGGGAGAGACGCGCACCTCCGCCTCGACGCGACGCGCATGCGCAGTGAGCGTGTGGACGGCGCCGACAACATCGACGAGTGACATCGCGAGCCTAAGAAATGCTCCGCATTTAAAACGTTGAGCCGCATTGCTTCCATGCGGTACCATCTGGTGAGACAAGGCTTCGTGGTTAAGAAGGCCCTGTACAGGAGACGCAATACGGATTGGGGACGTACGTGTGTGGCCTGAGCTTGTGCTGGAAAAAGCGCAGAAAAAATGTTGGCAGTCTCTCAGCTTGAATACGAAACCATTTTTATGAGAAAAGCATTATACAGGGTGCCCCAGCTATCATGCACCAAGATTTTAAAAAAGGAGCAATGGCGTTACTCGAACAAAACCTAGCGGATAATGTTCCCAGTGCAGTGAAGTAGCGGTCAGTATTTTTTTCGTTAATGCCGTTTAATTAACTAAATATAATTAATATCTAACTCGAGAAGTACTGCCCCAATCATTGAAGTATCGATGAGACACTTGTAGGTACGTACGAGAGGTATCTAACTCCAGCATTTTCAGCGACGAACTAATTACCTACTCGTTTATTCTGACTGATAAGAAAACCCCTTAAATATGAAACGTACCACGTGACGGTGCTCCCGCGTGCCTTGTAAATTGGTGCGCCGCCAACGTAGCGCTCCGCAGAAACGGAATGACGAGCTTTTCATGACTTTTTATTTTTCGTGAATTCGTTTTTACGGACTGCTCGATTTTCCGCACGCTATCTAGGAAAATTGAGGGCCCCAAAAGCCGGTCGACGACTGTAGTTTGTTTTCCTGTGGGCTTGGAAACAAAAAGTATTATTCGTGGCGAGATGGAGTCGGGAGTGTTACCGAAGGCTGCTTCTGTCGTACAAAACAATGATGTACGTTGTCCAACCATCTGTATTAGCAGGGGCACTCTCAGGAACGGCTATACAAATTCTAAAAAATGCGAGGAATGCAACGGTTCAAGTAAACAGTGCCGGTAAAATAGTTCCACCACGCACTAAACAAATGAGACCAAACTACCCCGGCGTCTACTAGAGTAATGCTGGCTTTCCGAACCCTGCAGAAAAGCACACTATAAAGAAAATAATTTCGCTTGAAGTTTTGCCCATATTTGATGGTGCCGATGTTGCCGCACAAAACATACTGGGCCCCTAATGAAGCTATATGGTCGTGCGCGTGCAGTGTTCGCCGTGTACGGGTAAACGCTAACGGAAGACATCCTTTCTAAACAGAAGGGCCAATTTGGTGCTGTCTTGAAGACACTAGATGCTTCGTTCCGTCCGGTTCCCCACTCTTCGGGGCCTCTGTCTCTCAAGGAGGCTTGATTTCCTCCATCCGCCCCCAGAGGCCTACCCTCAGAGACGTTGCTCAATTGCTTTCGACTACCGACATCAAATGAGACGGCTTCCCTGTACTATTACTACCGCTTTCGTCCTGCGACTGGAGCTGGCTGTACATGCTCGCCGAAGACAGAACGGCGCCCTGAGTATAAATCTTCGACCAGCTCTTACAGAGAGAAAAGAAGGACCAAAGGCACTTTGATTCGGCTGTACACTTTGTTTACGGCCGAGTATGAATGCCACGCCTGGTAGTTGATTGCAGCTCGGTCGACTCTCAAGATAAAAGCCTATTCACCGACTTGTGCGAGTTATATACTAATTGAGCCCTGTGGCAGCGGTGGCTCCTTGAGTAAAATTAATTGGCTGGAGACGGGGGTTGGGCGTTCGGCTAATGGAAACTGGCTTTATTCAAGAGTACCTCGCACTTCCAGTCTCTATATGAGCGTTTCCTTCACCTAGCAATGGCGGAAGACTTTGAGACACATCGATAAACAGTGGCGTATAGAAGATGGCCCGCAAAGCTACTTCCAGTTGATGGTGAGAAGGCCGCACGATTTCTTTCTTCCGCGAACTGAGCTGCATCCGGGAACGAGGACAGAGCTGTCCTGGAGCATTGTGCAAAGATCTCTCAACAGCTGTTTTTCTTGCAAACTTCATGGCTTTGTGCGGCCGTCGTAGCATTCCGCCGAGAACCTGGGGCTGCTGCCGCGGTAGGTGGATTCTCGCCAGGCTCGAGAGAACGGATAACAATGCCGGCAGTCGTATTTAGCGAGACAGTGAGACAAAGATAATGTTTTTTCCCCTCGAAACTCTCGAACCCACAGTTGGCCCGAAACTTGGTCTTAGTGAACTGCCGTCAACATAAGGCCACATTGTCAGTTACACTATAATTGCACAAACCATCCCCTTTTTTTGTTTACTTTTGTGTTTTGTCGCCAGAGTCTGGCCGCGCCCGGCTGTCTTAACTGTTTTTAAAGTGAGGTGCGTGCTCCCTCCTTTCTCTTTTGCACGCACAGTCTATCTTATTTTATGGGAAGAGTGTGTCGTCAAGTCGTCACTAAACTAGAATGTTCGTTTTTGGTCGCCACTGTTTTGGATCTAATACGATGGTTCCAGAAGTATTCCCACAGGAAGATCAATACTCGCAGGGCAAACGCCACGCAATTCGATGCGTCGACGCTAGTCTGTGCACGTCATTTTGTTGACTGCTACTTCGCCGCTTGTGTGTTTTCAGTTTTTAGCGGTGCACAAGTCCACTCCAACAAACCTTTGTTCCTCGAAGGAACCTGCGCCGTCTTTGGCTACGTGACAATAAGCAGTCCTCCAATGAGATAACAGGGCAGTCGAAGCTCGGAGTATGTGCGTCGGGGTCCATGTAAAAATATCTCCGCTTTATTGCAGCGAACCTGTGTATAGCTAGGGTTCCGTGTATTTTTGTTTTTCGACATTAAGAACACCGGCAGCAAGAACGCGTCGTGTAAAAGCCAACGTTATTACGAATTCTCAGCATAAAACGAGTGCAGCCGTTGTTCTGTCACCCCCCCCTCCCCCCAAAGAAAAAGAAAACAAATACATGACCGCCTAGGCGTGTCTATCATTACTCCAGGTTTCATTCGCCTGTCGCGACTGGTTAGTTTACTGCGAAGTTGTAAATATCAATACATGGGCCGCCTTGGGAGGAGTATGGTTACAGAAAACGGCTATAACTCTTGTTTCTTCAAATTTTGCCCAAAACAATTATATGACAATTAGCAGCTGAGACGACTCTAACATTAGATAGCTCAGTATTGCTATCTACCAGTAGAGCTTTTGTAGTCTTGCATCTTGACAGTAGTGGAAGGAATCTAAATTTTCGAAGCAGAAGGAAGAACCCCTCAAGCAGCCAAGACTGGGGCCAAAGGGGATGCAATCAGATGCGCAGAAGAGAATCGGACGTCGCTACCTGTAGAGTTGCTGCGGGATATCCGCGCAGGAAATGTTGGCCGGTGTGATGTGAATTCTCCACAATTCCTCTTCAATTTATGGTGCCATTGGACAAAACGTAAAGGGAGTCCCATGGGGGACTTCGAGACTGCAGCACTGGTCTCTGCTTTTACTACTGCTCACCAGTTCATTGGATTTGTTTTTTCTCAGCAGAAAAAAGACGTGACAAACATGATTGACCTGCTATAAGAGAACACAAACACCTCTCCCCACACGAAGCAACAAACTTCATCCAGAATTGATGTAAACGTTGACCAACTTTTGCATTAACGATGACCAGAAATGTTAAAATGAAAATACTTAGCAGCTATCAGTTAAAGAACCCGTCAGGCCAACTACTATTCATCTGGTTAATTGCATTGCTAAGGAATACAATTTCTTCGATTTATTCTAATTTCGGTGCTTTTAGTACCAGGTTATGTATTTTACCAATGTTTTGTGATGATGTATCGTATTTTGCGACGTGCTGAATTTACTGTTTTTCTTCCTACTTGTTTCCTGTACTATTCAAATCGCACTTTTCTGTTGGTGCGTAGTGTAAAGTGAATTTTGGCGCTCGTTATCGCTTTCTTGTAGTTTTTTTTTCTACTTTTCCGGTACATATGGTGGAAAATACTGGGAGACACGTTGCATGCATGCTTCACCGACATCATTAGCAATTAAATGAGTCAAACCACTATATGGATTACTCGTGCATTCATTACAACGGGTAATGTAACATTTTATTTTAATAACGAGCGGAGCGATAAAGCATAGTTAGTGGCTCGTTTGCCTACTCATGCGTCGTTGTTGGATGGGGGTCTAAAACATCACGTTGTCTTTTCCGGCGTTCGCAGTGCTATTCACCAGCTGGTGTTTATCATGGAACACTACATTCATAGAATAAGGCAACTAGAAGGGAAACGAATACGTGGCAGCCACAGTTCGCGGCGCTGGGTTGTCCTTCACCATAATCGCCGCCTATATTCCACCTCGTGTAGCACTGGACTTAAATCGCTTAGAAGGCATCATCAGTACTACACCAGCCCCGCACATCTTGACCGGTGACTTTAACGCCCATCATCCCATCTGGGGAAGTAGGAAAACGACGGCTAAAGGGAGGCACCTTCTGGACATTGCCCACCGGCAGGGTATGTGCGTTGTCAATTCTGGAGAGCCCACCTTCTACCGGGGAAAGATGTCCAGCGCCCTCGACGTCACGTTTGTTTCGTCACAACTCCTCCCTAGGACGAGCTGGGCAGTGGACATTGAACTGCATGGCAGCGATCATGCGCCGACTTACATTGCAGTGGATGGTCTCTCGGGCTCTCGTCCACAGCGTGTGATTCGCTCCTCTGACTGGGAGGCATTTAGAACTGTGGTGGAGGAAGCCGTGGACTCGGTGAGCTCATATGAAGCCTTCGTGGACACGATGTCAAGAGCTCGAAAGTCAAGCAGCAAAGTACTGCGGCTTCCGCATAGATACACCGCCGCCGACTCGGAGTATGAGAGGCTTCGCGCAGTGCGTCGAAGAGCAGAAAGACGAGCGCGCCGGACACAAGCGCCTGAAGATATCCGTGCGTCAAGACGAGCCCAGAAGGCGATTCGGAGGCATATGAATAAGCTCGCCAAGCGTGAGTGGGAATCCTTCTGCTCCAAGCTGGACCCCCGGAAGCCGCTCTCCAGAATATGGCTCTTGCTCCGAAGTTTGCGGACCCCGCAGATTCAACTGCACCCGTTCAAATCCATCTCACTGAGCACGAACACCAGTGACCTCCAAGTCGCTGACGCCTTCTGCAGGAGAATTACTGCAGCGCCAGCAGCTCTTCTTCCGCCACACTCTCCCTCAAACGAGGGATGCCCAGGCCCGGTGTCCCCAATGGACGAGCCATTCTCCATGGCAGAGTTGCTCGCTGCACTGGCTTCTGTCAAGAAATCCAGCTGCCCAGGCCCGGAATGACATCACCTACACACCATCTCGCATCTAGGTGAAAAGGGAAGAAGTTGCCTCCTGCATGCCTTCCATCTTTCGTGGAAACTGGTCGTCTCGAGCCAAGGTGGAAACACGCTCGCCTTGTCCCAGTCCTAAGCCAGGTAAAGTTCCAACCGCCATCGAGTTTACCGACCCATAGCGCTCCGAGTTGTGTCGGGAAACTGATGGAAAAGATGGTGCTGCTCCGCTTGGACTGGGATTTGACCATCCGAAATATATACCCGGCACAGATGTCTGGTTTCCGCAAGGGTCGTAGCAGCCTCGACAACGTCATCGCCCTTGTAAATAGCATAAGAGAAGCAAAGTGTCGGCGGAACATTGCTGTTGCCGTGTTCCTCGACATCAAGTCAGCGTATGACTGCGTCGAGCATGAAGCCATCCGCTCGGCGCTGAAGTCTTTAGGCATCAGGGGCCGCATGTACGCATGGCTATCGGACTACCTCTCCGATAGGTATGTGTACATGTCTACCGACATGGGCGACTCATCGCTACATCAGGTGACCCGAGGTGTTCCCCAGGGTGGGGTGCTGAGCCCTACACTCTTCAACATTGCCATAGTTGGCCTGGAGAAATGCGTGCCAAAGTCGGTAGAAATCTCTCTGTACGCCGACGACATCTGCATATGGAGTTCTGGCCGCAATAGGCGAGTGTTACGGTCAAGACTGCAGCGAGCAATTGACTCTATTGCGGCATTTCTGGCAACTAGAGGATTAGTGATTTCAGGGAACAAGTGTGCTGCGATAGCCTTCACAAAGCGTGACCTTACGCGCTACGGCCTCACTGTTGGAGGGACCGCAATTCCATACGTCCCGACCCACAAGTTCTTGGGAGTGACATTTGATAGTAATTCTCACCTGGTCGCCTCATGTTCGCCACCCTCAAGGACAAGATTACTTCGTTCGCCCGCATATTCCGCATGCTCTCCACCAACACTCGGCGGTTGTTCAGCTCAATTCTCTTCTACGGGCTATACAAAGCGTTTTGCGTTGGCCTGATGAGTTACAGCATCCCTGCTTTGGTCCCTCTATCAAAAGGAACTGTCAAAGCGCTAGAGAGCATGCAGCACAAGTCCTGCGGGTCTGCATTGGCGTTCCAAAGACAACCTCTACCATCGGAACGCTGACAGAATGCAGGCAGCTCTCACCACTCGCTCTAAGCACGCAGGAGTTGCTTCGTACGCGTCTGCGGATTGTGGCAAGACAGCGGGGCCATCCTCTAGCGACAAGCTGGGCCAAAGAAGTGCGTGAATTTCTGCCGAAGGTGTATCAAGAGCCTTCTCTTCCTGAGCACCCGCCCTGGATGTTCCCGCCCATACCAGTCACGACTACTGTGCCCGGTATCACGAGGAAGGAGTATATTCCGGCTCCCGCACTGAAGTTCTCGCCCTGGACTACATTCGCGGAATATACAGAGACCACACTCATGTGTACACTGATGGGTCGGTGTCAGTCAACATCATCCACTATCGGGGTGTGGATACCGTCATCACGTACTACCATCAGTGCCATGCTCAGTCACAGAACGTCAACTACGGCTACCGAACTTGCAGCTCTGAGGGTGGCCTTTCGCTCATATCGTCAAGCAACTCCGCTCGAGAGTGGGGCCATTTCACAGACTCAGGGCTGCCCTTCAATGTCTAGCATCTTTTCCAAAAGACCAGCTTGTGTCGTGACATACACGCTTTACATCTTCAAGCTCTACAAGACGCACATCAACATGCACTTCAGTGGATTCCAGCCCATTGTGGGATAACTGGCATGTGAAGGCGGACATTGCTGCATCCGTTGCGCATAAGCATATGGCATCGGCAATAGCTATACCATTCTCCAGGAAAGATGCATCGATACTTGCATCCAGCGTGGCATGGAACTATGCAGCGTGCAGCCGGGATGACGTATCACGTCATTACGCGCCGTTATATTTCATAGATCCCAACTGCAAATTTAAAATGCCACCAGGACGCTCCCAAGCGGTAGCAAGCAATTCTACATCGCATGCGGTTGAATGTCGCATACACGCGCAACTTCCTCTTCAGATAAAACAGGTTACGTCGCCACTCTGCCCACACTGTGATGTGCGAGAAACCCTGCAGCACCTGCTCTGTGAATGATGCTCGATTCAGTGCTCGAAAGAGTATCCCTCGCAGTGACTTTGGGACTGCCGCTTTCCGTGGACATGCAGCTAAAGGACGTTTAGGACCATGGGCTATGTCCCAAACGTGCTTTAAGGGGCTACCAAAGCTCTGATAGAGTACCTGCAACACACAGGTCTAGACCAGTCGCTGTGAAATAACTCGCCGTAATCTGTACGCATCAAGTTCTTGAACATCATCGCCATCATCTTCATCCACGTCATCAACTGGCGTAGCAAGTTAGGCATTTTAGCCCAGCTAACATCGCCAGACTTCATTAAAGATCCTCTCTCTCTCTCTCTCCCTCCGTTGTGCGGCGTCTACACCGCCACTGCGCATGCCTGGCCAGGCACCGCTAATGATAATTGTGGCAGGATGCCCCTAGGGATTGGCCAACCAAAGAATCCGTCACGAGATAGCTTCGCGTTCAACCACCGTCGTCATCTTCCCGTAGGGGAACCTCCTCCCGCAACCCCGCGATGAGTGCCACGGGCAACGCCGCCGGTAACGCCACCTGTAACGCCAGCGTCAACGCCAGTTTCAACGCCGCAGACAGCGGCGCGGTGAAGAGGGCACAACAAGAATAATAAGAAGGAGCAGCACCTCCTCCTGCCGTGATCGTCCACCCGGAACACGAAGACGCCGACCTCATCCCGAGCCAAGACTTGGTGCGCCTGATCAAACACTCGAGACCGTGCGCGGCCGTGCCCAAGCGCCAGGACATCATGTACCGGGACGACTACTACAACTGGACGAGGATGACAAACACGGAACAACATGAGCTACTGCGCGAGATCATCCACCGGCAGACGACACCGTAAGCACCTCCGTTACGAGTCTTTTTCACCGGACCGGCTGGTTGCGGCAAGACGTTCGTCCTCCGGCTTGCCATGGACCTCTACAACGGGTACAGCAACACCGGCAACACCACCACCTACAACGCGTTCGTCGTCTGCGCGAGCACCGGAAAGGTGGCTGTGGCAGTGGGAGGAACGACGGTGCACGCGGCTTTCAAGCTCTCTTGGAAGACCACCGGCCCCAACAAGGACGGAGGCCTCAGCGCCAGCGAGTTGAACACATTTCGCGTGGCCTTCCGCAACGTGAAATGCGTGATCATAGACAAGGTGAGCATGATGTCTGCGGACAACCTAAACGCAGACGACTTGAGTCGACCCCATGGCTGCTTCGCATACTACTCAGGGTTTCCCTACGGGAAGATGGTGAAATTTCTTTTTGTTTCATCGGCATCACTACGATCACGTGCCCTCCCATAGCGGAAAGTTGGCTTTCCAGCAGTGCGTTTTGGTTGCGACGTCAGCGCCATCAGTGAAACCAGGAACACTTCGCTGTAACAGTGATGCCTTCGGGTTCACCCTGTTGACACAATTACTGTCGCCTCTGCCTGTAGCCCTCTTTTTGCCGAGACACGCGCATTGCTACGGTGTTGGAAACAAAAAAATTCCTCCGTCGCATGCCCCCGCGCGAGGGACACGAGTAAATGCAGAGCATTGGGGTCGTTTACGTGGCGTAGGGTTGGTGGTGGTGGTGGTGGTGGTGGTGGTGCTGAACCGCGTGCTGAACCGACGCTTTATAGGGGGTGGTTGTATTGCGGTAACGTTTAGTGTTTGGGGGGTTGGTGCTATCACGTGTACACCACGCAGCTATCACGCCGCTAGCACGCCGCTGAGGCGCCAACGCACGCCGCTGACGACGTAGTTCGAATGAGTCAAGAATATAAGGCGCGTTCGTAGCCTTTGATTCTGTGTCGTTTTGTGGCGCAGTGGGTAGAGCACCATGCACCTTGCGTTCCGCCCGCAGGGTCGTGGGATCGAAACCAGGCGCCGGTAACTGTTATTTCTTTTTCTTTTTATAGTGTAGGGGGAGGCTTACTGCTGCGGACGCCGACGCACGGGTGACATCGTGAGTTGTACAAATGCTCTGCATTTAAAACGAACTGATAACACAGGCAGCAACGGAGCAAAAGCAAATAGAAACCGAAATGCATTGTAGGCACTCGGAAGCTCTCGTGATTCTTTCCTGGTTACCTTGGCTTCGGACATGGACTCACGGCGTTTCCCTAAACGCTGATTTAACACGCATCACTAAACGTGCATCGCTTTTTGCTTTTAAAGACGATAGTCTTTCTTGGGCTACTTAAACCCAGAAATTTTGGTCTGTCTGTATGTCTGTCTATCCGTCTGTTTGTCTGTGACTCGATTCAGCCACCCGGCCAAAGTAAAACACTGCATGTGCAATACTCTTATATAGTCACAGCTAAATGTGCCCGTCTAAGTCCGGTGTAATGTTCATACTTGTCAATATTGTCGAAAGAGCAACAAGACATTACGCATATATAAGACAACAAATGAATACAGACGTGATATTTGCAGCGTTCCTTTATAAAAAATCGTACATGTTTGATTTTGGCGAGATTAAATACTTCTTCAACTGAAGAAAAAAATATCACTCCGCCGTCGCCTGCTGTCGCCCGCGCCATATAGCTTCTGGCGGCATTTGAAGAAATCAAGGGGCAAGAGTTACGAAAGGTTCCACTAGATAGGTTCCACGTTCTGCTTGGAACGCACGTGGACTGGGGAAACGCGGTTCTATAAACGTTGAAGTAGGGCGCCTCGATTCACACCCGTCTTCGCCGTACGGCAGCGTTGGCATCGAGACACCCGGTTTTGAGCAGTGGAACGCGGGAAATTTAAAATGATTTAAGCAAACCTTTGGCGTCTTTACCTTGGGAGGAGCGCGACGCAACAGGAACAACATGAGAGGTGAGCGGGAAAGCGAAGGGAGGCATTTACTTGGCAAAAGTCGATAAAGACGACATTTGCAACGAAAGGAGCAGATACGCGGCCAATTTTTTACCCACATGGCAAGCGCGTACCCCTACACATTATAGCTTCTATGTCTCTGTCTCCGTCTGTCTCTCTTTCTGTAAGAAGACCCTACCTATTTTTAAGGTTTTAAATCGCAGGCACAAAACGTATTTGTGATCCCAAGCCTTATCGACGCCAATCCATGACGCCAATCCAATTTGTGTCGCACAGCTCGAATCTCGAGGAGCAAAACTACGGTATTTTCGACGTGCTAAGCTGGGATTTCGGAATTAAGAACAAAAGACGAAAGGGGCAAAGCGCGGCGCCCTCTGCTATAATCGCCAACAAATAAATTACGCTACCGTTACCAGCAAAGTTCTGTACGTGCGGTTCTCGGCCTGAGGGTGCCTGTTATGAGAAGCAACTCCTGTTCTATAAGCTCAAGCAACTCAATTCTTCATGTCAGAAAAGTATGGACGAAAATGAAAATAAATCAAAAGAGAAGGCAATCGACTACCTGGCAGCTTTACTTGGAAGTCTCTTTCTTTATCGCCGTCTTAATGTTACAAACGTGTGGGCGTCTGTTACCTTTCTCCAACTTTATGGCGCAAATACCAACCGCTTATTTTCGCTGTGCCCTCTTCAGCCTCCCATCAGTGTATTAGTACTGTTTATTTGCTTCCTGCGGGAGAACGGTGCAGGCAGACCGAGGTATTGACTGAGGGAACTGCAAGATTTGCGCAGCTCAACATGTTATTTGAGCATAAGTGCTGGCGATAAATCAGTAAGCGCAATTACAGCATCGCGGAGGCTCCAACAAGGAGATATTCGACAGAATCGACCGACGCCGCCATTTATTTTCATGCGACTCAGCTTAGATCTATATGCGATGTTGAGAGTTACGAATAAAAACAAGGAAGAGAAGAAGAAGGAGAAAAAAATTGGCCGCGTATCTGCTCCTTTCGTTGCAAAAGTCGTCAAAAGACGATAATCTTTATCGAATTTTGCCAAGTAAATGCCTCCCTTCGCTTTCCAGCTCACCTCTCATGGTGTTCCTGTTGCGTCGCGCTCCTCCCAAAGTAAAGACACCAAAGGTTTGCTTAAATCATTTTAAATTTCCCGCGTTCCACTGCTCAAAACCGGGTGTCTCGATGCCAACGCTGCCGTACGGCGAAGACGGGTGTTAATCGAGGCGCCCTACTTCAACGTTTATAGAACCGCGTTTCCCTAGTCCACGTGCGTTCCAAGCAGAACGTGGAACCTATCTAGTGGAACCTTTCGTAACTCTTGCCACTTGATTTCTTCAAATGCCGCCAGAAGCTACTGGCGGTGAGATCTTTGACTGGCCCCCTGGTTCTGACGTCGGCTTAGGGATTCGCGCCGCTGTCGTCTGCTACACTCCGCTTGTGAGGGGCAACAGTGCCTGGGCTAGAAATCGCTCGCTTCGTTGCTGTAGTGCGTTTAAAAACCGTATTTCTAGCGACTGAGTTATTTTGCCAGCTGCTGACGCATCTGAATAATTTGAAGCTGTATCCCCCACAAGTTTGCAACACACGAAGAGATAGAGAACAACTTCCTTCAGAGTATCGGTCAGAAGATCGTGTGTAACTCGTCCTTTCTTGCTTATTCGCGAGGATCAGCGATCACAGCTTCTCGATAAGTATTCAAAATGCGTATGCTTCCCTGCAGTATTTTTGAGATGCACCTATGAAGACTCAACAGTCTAATACTACCTACCAAGCAGCGGCCTCTACACGCTCATCGCACAGCAGGAAATAAAGCGGCTTTCTTCTGGTTCTTTCGTTGTTGTCTTGTATCGGATTAATGTTTCTTGCTTTTTTTTTCTGCCCAACGCATTAATTTTTCTGCGCCGTCACCAACTTCTTATTAGGAGGTTTCGGGTTGTTTGGGAGCCTCACAAAGGTCGTGTGGATATTTCCTTCATTTTGTATGGCAAACATTCCCGTCTTCACAAATTGGCTTTCATTACGGCTGCGTGCAAGAAGGTGCATCTCCGCAGCGTGCTTTGTTTAGTACAATGAAAAGGTTTGTGCTACGCCACCGCGATCGCGCCCTAAACAACGTGGTCCAGAGTACTCGAAGGCGGCTTTTGTGCTCCGAATTTCTATCGTAATTATATCGTTATCATAACGAACTGACTCTCAACTCGAACAATGATGACATGATTACGGTGTTGAAGGCATGATATACTCGCTAACTAACGTAATAAATAGTATACCTGCATATATTACAAGACTCGAAACCGAAGAATTCCAAGTAGCTCTTTATTGCTTTTCAACCCTTCCAGGCGCGAAGAACAAATCCTCTTCTACTCGGGATGGCGTTCTACGATTTGAAGAAAATTACTTTTACTCTCTTGTTCTAGACTGAGGACCCGGCCCACTAACCAGATCGATTTAATTGTTAAACAAAGTTTTCCCCACCTCCCCTTCCTCCTCCTCCTCCTCTTGAGTGCAGTATTCCTATAACGCATATCCGAATATCGGGAAGATATGGCTGTGCAAAATGTTCCGAAATATCCCTCCAGGTCCTAACAAACATATATGTGTTACTATAAATTTAACGAAGACGTGACTCGTTTTGCTCAACTAAACCTCCATACTGGTTAGATGACTGGTATAGAATCAGCACGCGCGTGTATACACACTGGGTTATTTGGAACTCAACCTACAGTTTTTGCAGTCTATAGTGCATGTCGGCAAACTTTCATGCCTTGACAACGTAAAGTGATGTGACAAAACGTGTTCGAGCGTTCGGCAAGGTTGCAAAAACTGTTTTACCTTACATATGATTCCCGGGAATCGCGATGCCTTCTGCCAAAGCCGACAGCCCTGAAGGCCTAGAATTCGTTTTGGTCTTCCATCTTCGCTGTTGTCGGTTATTAGCAGCTGACTGTTCCTTTTGTTCGAATGCTTACATGAGAAGCTCACGCCTAGCTCCGACTCTTCGCGATCCGCACAGCACCGGCTTTGCAAGGAATGGGGTGGCACCGGCAATGTTTCTCCGGTAGCGGTATCGAAAACTATACTTTAATTGACACCATCAGCTAGTGTATGCGATTTTAAGCCTATTATTATGATAAAAAGTTACCCACACGCCAATTCTGGTGCGGACAAGCATCAGACGTTGACCGAGCGCAAAGAAACAGCAAGGAGAGTGATCCTGAGTGAAGCAGACGACAAATGCGAGAATCTCTAAGCTGACGTCAGGGAGGCGCGCTTCGCAGCGCCGCCTGTGTTCGCGCTCACCGCCAATATGGCGCGGGCGACAGCAGGCGACGGCGGAATGATATATTTTTCCTCAGTTGATGAAGTATTTAATCTCGCCAAAATCAAACATGTACTATTTTTTATAAAGGAACGCTGCAAATATCACTTCTGTATTCATTTGTTGTCTTATATATGCGTAATGTCTTGTTGTTCTTCAACAATATTGACAAGTATGAACATTACACCGGACATAGACGGGCACATTTAGCTATGACTATTTAAGACTATTGCGCAGGCAGTGTTTTACGTTGGCCGGGTGGCTGAATCGAGTCACAGACAGACCGACGGATAGACAGACATACAGACAGAACGAAATTTCTGGGTTAAAGTAACCCAAGAAAGACTATCATCTTTAAAAAGGGAGAATTGACGATGACGACGGTGATGGTGGTGGTGGTGATGATGATGGGGGAGGGGAAGGAAATGAAGAGCTGACAGACCGGTGGCGGGGATTGGTTTTTTGTTCGTTTATTTTAGATCGTTTTTATGTTCTTGCCTTTTGATGTTGGTTTTTTGTGCAGTTTATTTTACCGCAGGGGATAGATAAGGGGGCATGAATTGATGATGAGGGACGTCGGATTAGATGAACGTGCATATTTTCGCTTCGCGTATGAACCTTGTTATACGAATGAATGTAGGGGATGCGCAAGATGATAATAAAAAAAGAACATCTAACGGAGCAGAAACAGAGCTTATACTTCCTGACCTCTGCGGCTACCGTAGCCGAGCCCCCCTTTATTTGGCAGTTAACTTCGTAGACTCATTGCCCAAAAATGTGAGTCTGCGACAACAGGTAACAGCTCATATCGGCGGCCGTGCCAGAAGTAAAACGAAAGGTTTAGCAAATTAGAATGAGCACACCATGGTAACTGTGCGCGTGCTGCGCTGTCGCTGTGTGGCCTTCAGGAACGCTATCCCCTCGTGCTTAACTTTACGGACGAAGCCGTTAAGGACAGCGGGATTTACACAGTACACCTGTTGGGGGCAGGCAAACCCGCTCTGTAGGATCTTCCGCACAGTCCCTTGCAGTGCTGGTGAGACAGGACATTACCTTACAGTGTGCAAAATTCTAACTTAGCTCAAGAGAAAAGAGCAGTAAGAAATCACAACTGGCAAGCGGAAGACGAACGCGTCAATAAGGTGATTCTCTAGCGGGAGAGAAACATAAACAAAGAGACAGGAGGGTGGGGACCAAGGGACACAATGGCTAAAAACAGCTTTTACAGCGAAGCTCTTTATGGCTAGGCTTCCGAGCATTCTTTGTTCTGCTTCCTAAAATTCCCCTTGCATGCAACCAAGTCAATTTTATGACCGTGTCCTTGAAGCGCGAGGATCCTCATAGCAGGAGGTGCTCGTATCTGTTTCCCTTCGTTGCTTGCGGGCTTGCTTGCTTACAAGCGGCTGCTTGCAGACGAGACGTCCGTAGAGGCTGAAGTTTTAATAACATTGCCAGCCGAGGCACGCAAACATAAACCAGAAAGACGCCGTTCTCAATGTGACATTTTACTGTTGTCTCGTCGTATAGGCGAGACTTCATTTATTCTGCACTTCCGGGCGCCGGAGACGTAGGAAATTTAAAAATGCGTGAGGTTTGTAGTAGACCCTCTTGTTAAAGGAACAGCGCCCAGAACGTCTGTCCACAAGTGCATCCGCATTGCGAAAAGTTTAGGGCATACTTGTGTGGCCCAGACCGCACCCGCTTGTGATTGGTTGGCAAAGTGATTGGCAGCACGAGACGGTATTAATCAGATGTAGCTCAGCAGTACTCCCCTGGTTTCCTTTTTCTCGTTTGCGAGGGGGGGCGGGGGGCAGTAGATCAATGGACGGGTGTCTTAATGGTTAGCTTTTACATCCCAAGTCCGGATGGCCAGAGCTAATCAGCGAAATCCGCCCCACAAAGCCAGAAGAACCGGCAGTGATTACCAATTAAGGTTAGTACGATTTAGCGTAGAAGAACTAAACAAAGGAGATAGCTGACTCTGGGACCCAGCAACGCAGATCTCATTTCCGGGATTTCGTACCCTCTCGGATTCTCGACATTAAGGTCGGTCAGCGTTTCTGCCCCGACGGGTTCGGCTTCACCGTATGGCTGCAGCTCTTGTAGCGAGCTCTTTCACCACGGGAAACAAAAAAAAAAAAAAAAAAAACGGCTTTTCTAAATGCGTTGCAACATCGGCAGATATATTTCCGTCCGCATCTGAGGGTTTACCCTGGAGCCCGCTTATCATGACGACTGCGTTTTCCTGTTCGCCTTGGCTACGAGTAGTATACTTTTTACGTGTGTGTGCGGGTGTAGTGCTTATGTACGGCAAGACACGGAAATCTTGTGTGCAGGTGTAATAATAACACTTCGGAGTTTTAAGACCTACGCCCCTAGGCTACTCGGCCAGCAATTCCGTGTTGTCATCGAAGCATGTCGTACTTATATCAGGTGGTTAAGAGACTGAAAAAAAAAAAATTGCGCAGCAGCTTGCATGCACTAGTGGTGCAAGTTTGAAGAAACAGCCGAACTGGTGGCCATACCTAGGAGGAAGTTCTTTGAGCTCCTTGTTGGTCTTGCGGACTCGGAATCGCTTCTCGAGGGAAGCACGTGGGAATGTAAACGACTCCCCGACGTACGTGGCACAGGCATAATGATCGAAAATAACCTTAATGTCTTGTTGGAGTCGAGCACGGAGGCAATCTAGGGGATGGGTAGACCCGCGTCTGACTGTGGCGTCGCTGGTACAAGAGGCAGGGACAGCTGACTCCGGCTCTGAGGATCTCTAAGTAGTTGACCGTCGTTGCACACGCCAAAGCGGCGCCAGAACTGTTCGATGTCATCGAACGTCATGTGTTCCAGACAGTCATGCGTATCTTCGTAGACGGCCTTCAGCTTTTGAATGCCTTCGCGCTGCTCTTTGTTTTCTCCTTCGTTGTCTAAATTATTTTCGTCGTCTAAATCTCGGTGCCGGCCTTCGCTAACGGGGTCGGGTGGACAGACTTGATCTTACGCGCCTGACCCATGTATATCTGGGGGAACGACAAGTCCTCGCCGTTGTTATCGTAAAGCAGAGAAATCGGGGCTCCACCTCCCGGATCCATTGCTGGAGCGGCGAAACCTGTTACGCGGCGGCAGGATGGAAGACACTTACCATGGCAAATGAAGGGATGATTTTAATGGGCGACCATGTTAGCACGCACAGTCGGGGCTCGAGCTGTTTCGTTCGTCATCTTCTTCAACGTCTGGTTAACGTGCTCCTCACGAGACGCACGCTCACCTGTGCTCGGCATTTCCTTGGCATTTTGTCTGCACATTGACAGCACCACAAAGAGCTTAAACAGCTCTGTTGTTAAAATTTCCTTCCTCTAGTTGATTTCGAACTTCGAAGCGGGGGCCTCCATTGTCCAATGGAAGCGGGTGGTTGTCTACGTTCAAGGAGACCAAATATTTGGGTTCACTCTGCTTATCTCGATACCATTTTTAGCGCTTGTTTTGGTGGTACCGTAAAACATAATTCAACGTGTATTCCTAACAGATTAACCGTGTCACACTCGTTTTTATGCTTAAAATTGCCCTAAATAAGCCTGACTTTATTTTCGCCGAATAATGCAGACATGTATAAACCGTGCCAAGACATTTATTAGTTTGCAGCGGTCGTAATTATATATCTACCTCATGAGTAAGGTTCTTTGAGCTTGGTCGGGTGGCTGAATAGAGTGACGCATACCGACATGCCAAAACTTTCGCGTTTAGTTTGCCCTAGAGAAACAAATGTAAATAAAATAGTTGCGGCTTAGCTCAGCTAACCTTGGATATGGAAAGCAAAAGATTGGCCCAGTCTGGTTGAGTCTTGGTTTAGCTTGGCATTGCTGCCCACCGCTCAACGCAGTTGCGTCCCGTGCAGCACTCACAGGAGGAGGTCAGCGTCGATTTCATTCGCGGCGAACGCGGCGTGCCTTGTCGCATGGCGCAAGACGAGTGACGTAACCCGAGAGGACACAGCGGCGCATGCGTGGGAGGCGGCGGGGTTGGTGGGCTGCCGCTCAGCTGAGCGCCCGCGACTGCGGCGGCCGCCACCGCCGCTAGCTGAGTAGAACGACTGAAAACGGGGCCTTGTGCGGAGCGCCGAACGTTGGCCCGGCGAATCACGTGATGCGCTTGAAGGGGCGTGCCGCAGGGGGTTTGTCTGTGGTCCAAAGGATGAACTTGCGCATCCGCGGCGAAACCACTGGACGAAAGTAGTAAAGCTTTGCTTAGAACATGGTAAGAAGGAGGAGAGAAGCGTAGAGTGCCTTGCATTCGAAATGTATTTGCATGCATCAAAGAACACGTAACTCTTAATTTAGCTTTGAAAGGTTGCGGGACCGGAAAGGCGGCCACAAAGCAGAACTGACACGAAATTTTTATGCAATGTTTTTTTCGCTGCTACGGGTGCATACCAGTCCAGTAATCATAGATTGGTGCTGTACATGGTCGATGGCCGCGTAAATAATTATTTACAGCGTCGTTTATTCGTGTCAGTTTCGGTTTCGATGACACGAATACCAAGGCAGCCGGCATGACAGGACGGCACTCTTGACGATCCTGTTGTCGTCGCACCACGGCCGGTCTGCCCGCGCGCGCTAGAGCGGCCGAGCGCATCCAGATCGGTTGTGGTCGCACATGCCCGGGCAGCATGACGTCGGTCCCGAAACTGTGACTCTGACCCACGCTGAGCAGCGCTCGCCAACAGCAGCCAGCGCTTCGGCTACGCCACGGGAGCCCTGACGTCGGCAGTTCGGTGCGAGGCGCATGGCGCAGCACTCAACGCGTCATGCTGATGCCTAAGTCGGAAGGATATTCGTTGCAAGCTTGCTCGTGAGTGCAAATTCGTGAGTGCAAATATTAAAATTGATTTAAAATATGTTATACTCAACGTTCACTGTCGAAGCTTCCTTGGAGATATCTTTATATAAAAAGAAAGCTTTTTACATAATTATCTCCCCTTTGAAATTTTCTGTCAATACTCCTCAGTGACATGCGAAGGTAAAGAGAAGGCAATCTTTCGCCAAGAACGATTATCTGCTCTGGGAATTAGCCAGAGAAGCGAAACACGTTCGCACGGAACACTTCATAGAGTGTCCTATGCACTGCACCTATTTTTTTACCCATATTTTAGCGATATACTTTAGGATACAGCAAGAATGTCTAAGTTTACAGCTACAGTAATAATCTGAGACAAGCTTGTACCCTATACGAGTTTCGTTCTTTATTACACGCCAAACGTTGAAGGGCAGCAGTGATTGAAACGCATGAATTAGGACAAAAAGTATCCGGTGCTTACAAAACAACCTACTGCCAGAAACATAAAAGATGGCCTTGCTGAAAGTTTTGTATATAATTTGAAATATGAGAGCATCAATTTATCAATGGTATAGTCCCGGCGCCTTAACCCGCTGCGTCGATCTTGTCCGTTCATAGCGTTTCAATTTCCGAAGTAAGCTGGCGTTTAGCAAAACCGTAAGCACGCCGTCACAAATATTTCAGCAGCCAAATTGGGCCTTCGCATAATCTGAAGCAGAAACGCGCCCGCTAACGTGTAGTTCCAATAAAAATGTCGGAACGAAGCCTACGTATTTAAAAATGATCCGTACTGAAGCCCTTGGCTGAAGAAAGACAAATGGAGAAGCTTGAGTGCGAACAGCAGAGACGCCAAACAAGTTCATCTATTTCGGGGCGTCGTTTTCTTGACAGATGGCTGGATCCCCAAGTGTCCTCCAACGGACATCGATTTGCGGCCGTCGGTAAGTCTTGGGCCCTGGAACAACGAATGTCGCATTTAAAGGGGCTAGGACCACTAGAAAGAAAACGAAGTACACCAGAAATTTGTCCTATGACAACCTATTGAGTCGGGTTGCACTTCGTTTGGAACTAATAATCTTATTGCTTGTCGGCGAGATGTAGTGATGCATGGGAAGTAAAAGTTGCAGAGCTCATTTACGTTGAGCGTTTTCACCTTTGTTTTAAGATGCCAGATGCGATAGGGTTTTTCTGTCGTCGTGGGAGCGCTTTGGAATGGAGCTGCTGCATTTACCAGCCATGCTTTAGAGAGACGTTTATTCCTCCTCCTCCCCTTCCTCCTCCTGCTCCTCCAAACGCTGAAGGTTGGCTGAGATAGACTAAGAGCAACACGCAATCAAAAAAGAGTTGCAGCAGAACGGAGAACCACTCCCGGTTCGGTACCCGGTACCCCTGCGCACTTGCACAACCAGTTTTCCACGCGCACACCCAGTTTTGCCGCCTCTGCGCACACGCAGTAGTGCAGGTCTCCTACCGGGTACCGTACCGTGACCGGCTTTCCGCTCTGCCATAAGATCTAATGACTCATAGGCGGAAGCCCGCCCGCATGGGGGATAACGATCCTCAATTGGTAGCTATGGTGCATCCTGAAACTACGTACCCTTTCTTCTCCGTCGTACTATCTAGGCATGTCACGAGTCCGAAGGCACGCCTCCTTTTTTCCGCCCTCCAGATGTCGCTGCACATGATTCCAGCTTCAGGCGAGTGTTTACTTATGTCTGTCTCGTCGTTTCCGATTGGCGGTGATTCGTTCCCTTAGACGCCTGAAAAGCGTGGCTGAGGAGCACGGGTACTGTGGCGCCTATAGGACTCCCTGAACATCGAACTCTGAACTCTGAACCTAGAAGAGCTATTGCGTTTAGAATACTGTCTTTTCAAGTTTCCAAGAGCTCGCCACGTATTGACAACCACGTTCCTTTGATTCCCAATCTTAAAGCGAACGGCGGCTTTCTTAGTGGGACCGATGGCGCCTTGTTAAAAAAAAAAACAAATGAATTTCTCCGTGTACCGGTTGGCTGACTGAAGACCACTGATGAGATCTCTGGACACGAGGCACGTGCATTAAACCCGGCTTCCATTGTGTGAAAACGGCTGAAAAGGGCGAAAAGGGAACGTTTATATATAACAAAATAAACGCAATGATGATGAAGGAGTACAATAGAATACCTTTCTCATACCTTTAGCGCTCTTTGCCCATGTCGGCCTTGCGGCAATAAAATCAAACCATCATCATCATCACCTTTATCTCATAAACCACGCATCAGTATACATTTAGATCGGTCGCAGATGCGTTTGCTTAGAGCACAAAAAAACGTTTGCATGGGTTCGTTCTTCGTTGGTGATTTGGGTCTTTGAAGGTAGGACGACAGATTGGACGCACTTTAAGCGAAGGTTTGAAGCCTCTTTCAAGAAGGTTTTGTCGCACTTTTGACGCAATTCTTATGTCAGAAAGCTTTTTTTGCACTTCTATAAACGTTCTTTAGGAAACAATGGTAATTTCTTGTTGAGATTGATCAAATGTAGCATTAAAAAGATTAAATACGTTCCACTCAACGTGAACGCTGTTGGAGGTACAGAGCAGGGATTCGCCATAATGGGCTGCGGCGCCGTTATCCGTTCACTGCTACCACCCTGCCCGATCTTTGCCTCCCTCCTCTCTTCAAAAAATGAACGGAGGTTTGTCCAATGCAATTCAAATTTCCCGCCTTTGCAGTGCTCGCGCGCCCCTGCCTGGAACAGCGCAAACGGGAATTCTGTTCCTTGTGGGCTTGATTTCAACCCGCATGCGCCTGCGCCTCACGGCACAGTTTGGAACGCGTCGTTTTTGGCGGCAACTTTTATCGCTGACTAAAAAACATCCCGACGGGAGCTCCTTACTCATAGGACGCGGGGAATACCGGTTGTATACACACATTTTGCCTCAAATGTACCTGCAGTTTTTTTTTTTTTTTTTTTTTGGCTAAACAATGGGGAGACATACAACAAGCGCGCGCCTTTCGGGAGTTTCAAACGGTTATGACTATATAATCTGCTTGCTTTAAGTGCAGAGCACTTTAGGGGCTCGCCTTGTCGTTTATGAGAATAGTCTGCTGTTCAGGAGTTTCAAACGGTTCTAACTATATAAACCGCTTGCTTTAAGTGCGGAGCACTTTAGGGGCTCGCCTTGTCGTAGCTCGCTTGCTGGACCCAAGTAGAGCCACACGGCGTTCCGTCGTAGCGGCTGTCGTCGCGGCGTAACCCAGAGGCTTCGAAAACCAAGCGGTTTATATAGTAATAAGCGTTGAGAACTCGTGAACTGCTGGCGCTTGACATACATCTCCCCGTTGTTCAGCGCAGAGAAAACTGTAGGTACATTTGAGGTAAAATATGCGTTATTAACCGGCAGCGCCCACGTTCATTTAGTTAGGAACGATCGTTTGGTTGGTTTTTACGATAGTTGGCGAAAAAAAGTGTTAGTGCAACGCCTGCACGTACGGGAGGAAAAGCAAGCACAAAAAGATCTGAACTCCCGCTGGTGCAGTTTCAGGCAGGGGCCGCGTGAGCACTCAAAGGCGGGAAATTTGAGGTGCATTGGGTGGTAGAGTGAGCGGATAACGGCGCTACAGCCCATTATGGCGAATCACTGCTACGTACTTTAGACAGCTTTTACATTGAGTGGAACAGCTAAAATTTTTCGAAGCCTCTGATTTTGTCCGTTACGCCGTAACGCCGTGGGGATCTACTTGGGTCCGTTATCTCGCTGCGCCGACTGATTCCGGCAGTCGCTAGGCATTGTGAGAGCAAAGAAGCAAGGTCAACAAGGCGAGCCCCTAAAGTGCTCTGCACTTACAACGTTAAATTAAATATAAGTTAATTATTTTCAGGTAATCACACGCTAGGCAAATTCTGTGATGCTCGCCAATGGGGTCATGTCGTTCGTGGTGACGTGCACTGAAAACCTGAGTGTTGTTTAAATGTCTCAGTTACTGCCGGCTAGCGTAGGGACAAGTACCCGCTCGAGGAAAATTTTTCTTGCAAGTACGTGAACCTTTGTTGTAGAGAAGTTCTCGATCGAGATAAGAAACTGTCCTTGTTATAAGCAGTACTTTGTGTAGGGGGGACATGATTTGCTCTCCGTGCACTAGAGGACGGGCCGTAAAAACTTTAAGTAAAGCGAGATTTTTTAATGAAGCGATTTCGTTATAACAGTGGTTTGCTGGATACGTTCGAAGTGACGGTCCATTTCGCTAGGCTATCGATAAAGTCACTACTGACTGAAATTGGGGAAAATTGCCTCTCAGGTCTAACCTACATAATGGAACATCATATACTTTTCGCAACGCATTTTAAAAAGCTATGAGTGAGTCCCTTTTTGCATGGTGTTGTCTGCAGTTAGGTTTTGGGGTGGCAAGATTAAGTTTGTCGCCCCAAAAAGCTGATTCAGGATCAGTTCATCGAAAGGACCCACGGGCACACTTGACAGCGAATCGAGCCACTAGTCAAGAACATCTATCTGTAGGCAACAAAGAATTTTATGCAATTGGTACGTTGGAGAATTATGTCGCTTATTGTGATCCTATTCTGTAGGTTTTTTTCGGCCCCTGAAAATCTAAAATATCGAATGGGTGTTTTGGCGTCGGTTTCAACACTGCACGAAGGAAGTCGATGCTCGATCACGAGAAAAAAATACCGGGCCATAAAACCCTGGGGAGGTGCGAAGCATGCAGTGTATAAGTGTATTCTTGGCACCTTGGCGTGTTTGCCCACGGAGATCAACGCGTTGGGAGGTAGAGGTATACTGCTTCGCTGCAAGTCTCGCGTTTTTGAAGCGCGAAGCATTCAAGCGCGAGGCGTTGGAAAATTAGTGTCCCGATGTTTTAGTACCGTGACTGCATGATACCACGACGGCATGAGACGACGATGACATGAGACGAGGACAGCTCGAGCACTTAAGGAGCTTCGCCCCTCAAAACAAAGCCTTTAGCGAATTTCTACTTAATATAGTTGCAAGTGACGGTGATGAGGAGAGTAGAACATTGTGCTATGGCCCAATGTAAGAGGAAACGGAAGCTGGGCAGGCGTGCACCTAGCACGGGCTCTACCATGGAGGACGTGTGAATGCTGTAAATATATCGTTCGCCCATCTCATTGTTCACGTCTTCTGCCTTACTGAGACGTAAAATATTTTGCCACAGGGACTCCTACGCCCGTGTGTTTTAGATGTCGGCGCACGAAAAACGCTCCAGTTCTTGCTCATAAAGAACAACCAGTCAGTGTGGCACACTAGCTAAAAGGCATAAGTTCAAAATCAAAATCAGAGAGGACCAGCATTGCTTCTCTGTTGTATTATATAGTTTTGAAGAGGCGTCCAACAGGCATACGCGAAATGCAGTTTGCTATGGAAGCAGTGCTGTCGTATTAAAAGTTCATAAATAAGATTTGAATAGCGAATATTGGTCCGTGTTTTAGCGACTGAAGAAAACCACCCAGCTCTTTATTACATTGGAAATAAAATGATGACTTGAGAATCAGTAAAGCTTGAGAGGCGTTGTACTTCTGAGCCCAAGGTCGCGGTTTCAATTCCCGGCCGTGGCGGCCGCTTTGATGGTGGAGGGTAAAGCAAAACGCCCGTGTGTTTGATACGTCGGCGCACGTTAAAGACCCCCAGGTGTCAAAATTAGTCCGGAGCTTTCCACTACGGCGCGCCTCATGCGCACCGCCTGTGTAGCGCAGCGGCGCGCCAAACCAAGCGCGCCAGCTGTCGTTATGCTAATGCGCCGGAGTGAGAGTGTTGTCGCACAAAATAGCTGCTGGGAGAAAACACGAGAGGAGTCGCGCATGCGCAGGTGGCGTGCACGGACGCCGACGACGCAGAGGGGACAAGCCTCAGAGAAGATGCGCCGCATATAAAAATTTTCATCGATGCCTGTATACGAAGGACTGTCAGGTTTGCAGCTTATCACTGGAACAACCATGGCGGAGAAACGTTGGGATGCGCGCTTCATGAATCGCCCCGCTTTAAAATGTCTACGAAAATAAATAGATGTTATCGCATTCATCCCTTTCTTTTAAATAAAAATAGTGCCCTGTCTGGTGTCATATATTGACGGTCGTGGATGACACATCCATATAATTCTCATTCCAACAAGATTTGGAAGTGCCACCACTATACCGCAGACACGCCTAGGTTCTTTTTTTGCACATAAAGGAGCGATGTAGGACGACTTCATATTGGGATATATCATTAACCGGCTTTGAAAACGCTATAAGGAAATATATTACCAACGCCTTCCAGTTCATTAGTGGCTGACAGATGACAAACAGGAGGATCTGAGAGAGGCCGTCAGAACATCGTCCTTGTCATGACTGTTAAAATAGAGACACAATCCAAGCCAAGAACGTTCCCTCAATTCCGGAAGAAACGACGAATCCTAGCGAAGCCGCGCTGCTTGAGCCGAATGGTGGTGAACGGTGAATGAGAGGCTGGGTGTGGGAAAACAAATCGGAAAAAGGAAATGCGGCGGGCAATCTTTCTCGAAGGGAAAATATGATTACCGAGGTTTGAAGACGGAAGTGTCACTGGGTGGATTTGCGGTCGGAGTTTTTTGGCCATGGCAGTCAAGAACGTTGACTAAATGCGTCGCTCGTCTGTCCAGGCGACGATGGAAGACAAGGTGGTGTTAGCTGGTTGTTGGCGCTAGTTTTCTTTCAAGCCTTGTTTTTATATTTTGTGAAACCTATAACTCCCGCTCGGCTAAAAAGGAGCAGAGGTGAAGTACTCGTGTACGGGTCGATATACGGTCTCTGAAAACGCGCCCCCGAGCCACATAAAGTAAAATGTTTTCTTTCTCTCTGCTTTAAGGGGACTACTAAATTAAATCCTTGTTGTCTTCGCAAGAAAAGTTGACGTCGCTTTTATTGCCTCACGCGGATGTCGTTTTTAGGCCAAGATTGTTTAATGCAGCTATTAAAAACTCGCGCTTCTGAAAAAAAAACTAGCATTTTTTGTCAAAAACTGTTTAGACCATTAGAGGTCGCTATTATTTATTAATTTACGCGGATTTCATAGTTCGCATTTTTATAGCTTGCAATTTTTTATTTCGTTACAAAAACGAAATCTACCGCAGAATGTGCAGCATATTCTTCACTCAGCATTCTGTTGCTATTTCTAGCCATCAGCTCCCTTTCCTATTCACACGCTTCCTATTCCTCTAAGTTTTAAGTGCTTGGGTAATTATTTTTTATTTATTTCGAAATATCTCCGCTCGTGTCCCTTGACCCTAGTCAGTCCTTTGAGCAGACGTTGGACAATTTTGCAAAAGGAATTGCACGCAAGTTATAAGGGGTTTATCGGTAATTTTTTAAAACGGAAGAGTTCAAAGAAGAGGCGAAATTGCAGAAGCTTTGTGTGTTCGCCCTACTCTATAGAAGCTGCGCAAGTGTTACGTGCTGGAGCCAGGGACAGCAGTCAACACTAGCCGACGTCTCTTTTCCACGGGTATATTGAAAGACTGGTAAGTGTGCCGACTTTGAATACAGAGGCTGAAACTATATAGGAGATAAGGTTGCAGATCGAGGCTTGTAGATATCGCATGCCACGGATGCTAGGAATTGCAAAGTAAAATCACGCACGAGCACGCCCTTGTGGTCGCTTTACGTGTGGATCAAATAATTGTGTGCGGCTCCTGGGAATATATGATTAGTGTAGCAGTTTTCTTTGAACTAGGATTTGTATCTGGAGGTACTGCTTTAGTCATATTTTCAAACGTCTTAATGTATTTCGAGATTACAGTGTACAGTTTTCTATAGAAAGGCACTTGAAATAGGTTCATCAACGTAGCGGCTGTCATGGAAGTTACAGAGAGTAACTAAGACCAGTCTGTGTGGCTCGGCGTTGCCTGTCACCACGTCCTGTCACCAAACTCTAAGGGCTTGGAAAGACTGACAGCCTCTATGTCAAGAAGAACTTTGAAGGTAAAAAAATAAACAGGAAGAAATGGAGGGGTGGAAGCGGAACAAGGGAGGAAAATACGTTGGCGACGGAGCTGTCATATATAGCGCCTGCCAATATTACTGTATTCTTTTATTTCCGCCTTTTTTGCTGGTTTTGTACGTCCAAGCTTGAACCTACAGGCCCTGTCCACGACACGTCAGTAAGGGGTGAAGGCGAAATGGCAATGTGTCAGTAAAGAGCTTCATATATATAGGGCCAGTGTGCGAGCTTAGCACGATGCGGCACTGTGTACGAGGGCTTCGACTTGTGACTTGCGTGATGCGCATGATTGCACTGCTTGGTACGCACAGACAGAACTGGGCAGAATACCTGTTACACTGCGAATTGTTACGTTGATGCGCTCATGCAAGGGGGCTTTTACAGTGTGCGCGCACGCACACTGGGTGTTCCTAATATCACCAAAGCAGACTGAAGGCGTGAAAAAAGGTAGGGAAGGTTGCCGTGTCTGCCTTAGCATATACAATCAAAGTCTGGAAGTCTGACATTCCGAAGAAGTAACCGCAATCACAATGGAGTTCTGCTCACAAACTGAAAGTCAAGACGTGCTTTGTAATAATATTTTTAAAGCGAAGCTTTTAGTCGCACCGATGGCGATGTCGCCCCAAAACGCACTGAAGGAAAGCCAACTTTCTTTGACAATTATGCTGATCGTGGGTGAAGGGAGAGATTGTTGAAACGCGAAGCTTCCGCAGGTCTAGAGCCAATGTCTTCAAACCCAAAGTCAAAGTTCAAAATCCGAATCGTTAAGCCCAAAAGGAACTGCAGGAAAGCCAACTACACAAAGGGTTTCCACAAAGGCACATCAAGCGCCTCAAAAAAAAAAAAAAACGCTTCAAGTGGTCGGAATCGAACCTGGGTCCCTCGGGTTATTGCGCCATTCCGACGCGTCGAAGTAGTTTGGAACTTGATCTTGATTTAGGTGGCATAGGAGAACGCTTCGCGTTTTAATTATCTTTCTCCTAAAAAAGGGGCTTTGATTTTCGTACCTGTTGCGCTTTCGATAGCAGTAACCTCATCTGCCTTTCCTCTATTTCTGTTTGTTCTGGTAATTTATTGCCTGCCGTCTGCTTGCCATCTCGTTGTACTTCTCTCTTTAGGAACTTTAGGAACTAAGCGCGCACTTGGTGTAAGATTTGCTTTCTTTTTTGTCTTTCATACATATCATGGGCTTCTTGCGGACGCTGAAGTTGCGAACTGCAACTTTCTCAGTCCTCCACGATCACGGGCTGCTTAAATGAAGTGAAAGACCATTGAAAATAGCTGCCATTGTGAGACATTGAAAAGGCAAGCAGTCCTGTGTTTCCAGGGGCATAGAACAGCGGTGAGGAGGAAGCGACGAAAAGCACTCGTTCCATCATGTGTATACAACCACGCGAATCCTCTGGGATGCGGAAGCACTGGAACGAATCACTGGCAAACTTGTACAAGCATCTAGCAAAAGTTATGTTGGTGCATTTAAAGCGAACTCTTCAGCCTCTCAGTGATGTCGTCGGTAGTAAAGCCAAAACACTCCGCAGGAGATCCACCTTCCTCTTACGATGAGGGCGATCATGGGTGAAGTGAAGATAAGATAAAACCAAGGAGGGTTTTCCTTGTCGCCATCTAACGTGGGTGCCCCGCGTTGCGCAGCCGTCGTCTATCCGACTGCGCCTTTCCGACACGGTAGAAACAGTTGGGATTTCTGACTTTGACTTTGACTCAGGTTTTATAAAAACAAACTTGTAGTTCAAACCATATTTTAACATGATAGTGTTTTATGCCGGGATACACCAAGATTTAACTGACGTCATATCATTCGCAGAAATGACGCCAGTACAACAAACACAGCAGAAAAAATTTTATTGGCATGGATGGGGCTGCCGTCTAGGAGAGGTGAAGAGAAGTAGTGTATCATGACGCTAACGAGCGCCGAGAGTTGGCGCCTCGATCGCGCTTAAACCGTGATTGCGTCTGGATCGTAGCGTTCACGGTCCAAGCTACGAACTCTGCCTCTCGCGTTCCACAAGCTGAGCTCATCGCAGCGCAACCGTACACGCCACGAACCAGGACCGAAGTGGTCGCACCTTTGCTGAAGCTAGCTGCCAGCAGGACGTCGCTCGCCGAGCACACCCACAAGACAGCCGCCGACCCGAAAATCACGCTCCTTTCGCTGCAGATTTCACTGCCAATATTTCACTTTCGTGTTTTACCGATTCCTACGATGGAGGAATCAACCACAGTTTTTTCTTAAGAAAAGAGCTTTTTTTTATTTAGTTGCAGAATGTACTGTGTAGACTTACTTTTTGCCTGTCGCCCGCAATATCTCCCAGAATGAGCATAGCGCCTCAGATCGGGGTGCGAAGTTCCTATACGAAAACCAACGTACACAGTCAAGGCAAAAGTCTTTGCATACAAAACTCCCTGGGCGGTAAACTTTGGATTTAAAAGCGGTTATTAAGAATATCTTTCCCGGAATTTCCGACCCTGATGGTAGGCTGCGGCTGACCACTGAGGGAGAATTAAGGCAAGGTGTGCCGGAACGAAAAGAACAAGGGCACGGCTTCTTTCGTCCTTAAACTCACCATGAATAGGCGCAGAAAGAAAAATTTGGGTTAATTATTGTTGAAGTAGTTTAATTAGTGGTTGTTTTGCCTATTGAAGAAGTAGTCTCTTCGCGTAAACAGCTACTATAAAAAGGTTAGGCGGCGCCCGGTTTCGATCTCTCTGAGGTACGTGGCGCTCTTTGCGCTCATGTGCTCTTATGTGATTCACTCATTCAAACTACGTCAAAAAGCTACTGATACAACTCGAACGTCAACACGATGAACTTTAGTCGACCCTATGGCTGCTTCGTGCTACTAATTTTGTGCGGTTGGGGCTCTTGAACGCACAAGATCTAATGTCCAATACATTTTTTCCTGAAAGGAGAATGAGGCGAAAAAATTAAGCCAAGCCAATCCACGGAGGTCATGATTTGTTGCCTCTGTCGTGTTTATAACACTTCCGCCCCTTTCTTAATAGTAAGACGTTTCAAACGCGAAGCGATCTCCCGTACAAGCTGAGTCAAAATCAAATTCCAAAATCCAAACTGCTTCGATCGTATCGGGATGGCGCAATCGCATAGACGTCGGCTTCATAACGCGAGGGACCCATGTTCGATTCCAACCCCTTGACCTGTTTTCTTTTCTTGAGGCGCTTGATGTGCCTTCGCTTATCATCATCGTCGTTTCGTGAAACCCACTGTGGAACGTTGGCTTTCCTGCAGTGCGTTTACGGTTTTCGACGCCATCAGTGACGCATACAAAGCTTAGGAATAATATATCCAGAAACACGATTACAAAGCGCAGAAACCAACACAGAATCAACAAATGTTCTCCGAGGGAGCTATCCCAAGGCCGGTAGGAAGAACTTATACAACAATTTTAGTTGAGTTAATTTAGTCTTCATGTGAATAAAGCTCACTCCTTTACCTGTGTGCTCCTGACCGTCTATGCATTTCCGGAGGGGTTGAGGGGTTTTGCTTCCGTACCTTCTGCAGTTCCACTGCCAAATAATAGTGTGGTCGTAGCTCTATTACATTCTGTAGGCATCACAGAGAGTCTAGTCTGCGAGGTCAAAGTTCCCGCTTGGAAGAGGAACCTCCCGCGTTTCTTCGTTCCTTGCCTTCTACTGTGTACTCTTATTTCCTCTACTTTATCGTACACGGCGGACAAGCAGCCTCGGCAGAAACGCACGATTCGTAACAGCATAACATGAAAAACGATACCATTCGCGATAAAAAGCAAAACAATAACTAAATTTGTTAGTGTGCGTTAAGCAGGTTTTCATATACGTTAGGATGTAACGGTGAACGCAGACGCGGCCCTCGACCGTAATCGCCCACGATAAATAACGGTACTGTTACAACCGAAACAGTACACGAGTGCCCGTGTACATACGTGCGGATGTTCATTATAAATAGCAAGACCTCTCATATCGAAGCAAGCTCCCGTTTATTTATTCACTGATCCTGATCACGTAAGAGGAAGCCAAGTCGCAACATCACTTTAGTTTTGAACTCTTAGTTCTTTCTTGCTCCCAGAACTGCGGGGGAACTTTCTGCTGTCCTTGAGCTATGATGGAGCATCGTTTGCTGTCGTCGTTCTCCCCTCTTCTCGAGCTCGTGTATCACTCTCGTCCTAGCGCTCTCGCATCTCCTGCACATCCTTCTTTTCCCCATTCTCAATATTACATCGGAATCTCGGTGGCAGTGGCTGCAAAGAGCAGCACATGAGTGCACAACGGAAGAGCGTCATTGGAGCCCATGTCTGAGCCGTAAATCAGATCTGGTAATTACTGCCATAGCATTGACCGCGCAGCCATTAATTCCATACATCTCCACTTGAAGCCCCGAAACTTGATATCGGCAGAAAATAATAGAAATAAAAATATAGATATTTCCTGGGAATGCCCGAACCGAGAAGTGACGCGGGATAGCCGTACGATATGGCAGAATAACGAAATACTGGCATACTCAATGTAGTACACATTACACAATGTCTTGGACAAATGAGGAGTCACTCACGTAGAACCTTCCGTGGGCATACATTGATTGATTGATTGATTGATTGATTGATTGATTGATTGATTGATTGATTGATTGATTGATTGATTGATTGGTTGGTTGTTGGTTGGTTGGTTGGTTGTTGGTTGGGTTGGGTTGGGTTGGGTTGGTTGATTGGGTTGGTTTAACGCACCGACGCTACACAGGCGATGAGGCGCGCCGTAGTGGAGGGGTCGTATTAGCCTCCACCACCTGGGATCTTTAACGCGTGCTACGCATAAGACCAGGCCACTGGTCTTATGCGCCGTCATTGTTGTTCTTTTCCAGTCTCAGTTAACTTTCTACTTTACAAACTGCTCGGGTATCGAACCGGCGTACTTAGGCTCAGTTGCGCCTAGTCACAACTACGTATCTTTTCTACAAAAACGAGCTATTCACGCATGGCTATTTAGCACACGAGAACTCAAAAATGTTAGCATTCTAACACAAAAACTTTGCCGAACCTAGTCAAGCAACGGTTCACTAATAATGTTTATATTATATTCGCAAACTTTGCCTGAAACCTGGAAAGTAACGAAATGCCGAAGAAATTATGGGGAACAAATGTTGCGACACAGATTGCCGTCTTTGCTTAATAATTATCCAGACATTTTACTCAACTCAGTTGTTATAAATATCTTTCTCTTTCTTCTCGATGCTATTTCTCTTTCTTGCTATTGTATTTCGCAAACTTACTACCGTTTGCTCAGTTGGTTTGCGTTTTTTGTTGTGTGTTTTTGTTAATATTAGCCAATGCAGTTTGCCGCCTGTCTGCACCGGGGGGCTGGGGCTCGTCAAGCTATTATTACGGCTTTTTTCCCGGCTCCCTTTGCGCGAAAGTGATTTGTTTGTTGTTTTTTCGCGCAAGAATAAAAATCCAATCAAATCAAATCAAATCAAATCTCGAAAACACGGGCGTTTTAAATGCAGAGCATTTCAGTAACGGACGTCAACGCGGGTGACCGCGTTGACGTCCGTAGTCGTAGTCCGCACCCCTCCCCCTACACTATATAAAAAAAATACTCGGCGCCTGGTTTCGATCCCTCGACCCTGCGGGCGGAACGCAATGTACATGGGGCTCTACCCACTGCGCCACAAAGCCGACAGAGAATGGGAGTCTACGAACGCGCCTTATATCCTTGACTCATTCAAACCACGTCAAAGAAGCTGCTGATACAACGCATTCACTCCCTGTGGGCGGAACGCGAGGTACATGGTGCTCTTCCCACTGCGCCACAATAATCATACCCACCTGCTAATAAGTGATGTCACGTGACCACGTAATTACGTCTCCTCATTTAATTACAATACAACAACCAACAGCAACAAGTGCAACAACATTAACGTAACGCAAACTACTTAACGTCTTGCGCCCCCGGAAATGCTCCGCATTTGATCGTGCCCCTCGCGAGGGGGATGTTTAGTTTCCTGCCGCAGAAAGAACCAGGCGGCCTCCTGCGCAGTTTGTGGCGCATACCCACTTGGGGGATTGGCCAGGATTTTTGCTTTTCGCCTCCATCAGACAAGTGGCCACTGCGGTCGGGTATCGAACCGGCGTCCTTAGGCTCAGTTGCACAACGCCTAGCCACTGAGCCACTGCGGCGGGTCCCGTGCGCATCAATTCTACGTTCACTGTGGCGTGGCTGTTAGCAATTTACACGTGTACTGCAAGGAGAAACGGAAAGCAAACACAAAAACACGAACCAGACCAAGCAAAACTGAACATTTGGTTCGTGGTGATCACATAATGACGCGGTTGTGGTATATTTGGAAAGTAGCGTTTGCTAACTTTGCTGCTGTGTTATGGAGTCATGCGACAATTTGACTGGTGTAGCTTTATGAAATCGCGCTATTTCTGTGTTTGCGTTCACATTTGCGCGTTCGCATTTCATTTGCCCGTGGCTTTACGTACGCAGGATACGGTAACACATGCGGGCACATGAGCGTGCCCGATGTTATTCATATTGAAGGATGGGGGAGTGGGGAGGCAAGCCAGGAGGTCGACGCCTTCTTCGGTGGGAAACGCTGCAGCTGGGAAGGACGAACGCTCCCGTCCGCCTGCCAGCCTCCACCGCATACGTCGGAGCGTTGGGCCCCAGACGCCTCCTCCTGGCTTGCTCAACACCCGCTGGTACCTCGCTCTTAATTGAAGGGATCCTGGAGCGACGCCTTTGCCGGTGTCTTTCCAGTAGCGCACGCGCACGCATCCTTTACGATGACTCCTAACCTTTTAAGTGTGAATACACTTTATAAGCGACCCCAAACCATCCACCGCCGGCGTCGGCGGCGTCCGCAGTGCTCTTTAAAGAAGAAACAGCATCCGGCGCCAGGTTTCGATCCGAGGACTTTGCGGGCCGCAGCCCGACGCTCTACCGAATAAGCTACGGACGCGACGGTGATATCAGTGTAGACGCGCCTTATATCTTTAACGCATTCAAACTACGTCGTCAGCGGCGTGCGTTGGCGACTCACGTTATAGCGGCTTGATAACTGCGTGGTGTACACGTGATACTACAAACCCGATGGAAGAGATGGAAGAGAAGGCGGCGAGGCGGTGGGCTGCGAGGGCCGAGCGCAAGCGCCGCAAGCGGGCCGACCGTGCATTCGCACTTTCACATTCTCCCCCTCGGAAAAATGCGGGGGAAATTTTTGCGCGTGCTCGGAGAGAGCGCGAGGGAGAGAGAATCGACTTTTATTTGGAACTCTGGTTTCAGGGTGGGGGAGTGGCGGCTGCCTAGAGGGCCGCCGCGACGTCGAGGGGGCGTGCGGTGACCAGTTCTTGGCGGTCGAGGTCCGAGTACGTCTGAGCGTGGGGAAGAGCAGAGGGGGAATGGCGTCGTGCGGACATTCACAGAGCGAGATATAGAGCGTGTCCGGCGCGTCACACAGGGACAGTTATGAGAGGAAAAGAGGTGAGGGTGCGGTGAGGGAAGGTGTGCGCCTAAAGAACACGCCACATATGGGCAGCATGGGCTTTGAGGGAGGGGTTGGGAGGAGGAAGTTGCCTGCGAAGGCGGCGGCAATGATTGGTGATATCCCGGTATGTGAGGATACCGAATGGGACATCTCGGGAACGCCGTGTTTGGGTGTAAAAGAAGCGCCTGCCCAGGTATCAGAGCTAGAGCTTGGTGATTGGCAGCCTCACTACCACCTGTACAGTTGTGGGCCGGGGTCTACAGCAGCGTCACGGGTTCGGAGCGGGGTCGTGTGCGAAGATTTGGAGGGCGAGTGATGAAGTGGTGCCCTTGAGATAATTTCGGATGGCGTGTTGCGAATATGATCATATAACTAGACGGGTGGGCGTTTGGGTAAGAACGAAGGCCATAGCCGCCTACCCCGCGGTGACTGAAGTCGAGGTGAATACGGTGGCTGAAGCTCGCGGGTCGGTGCTAGATGCTGATATGACCGAAATGGGAAAGGCGGGCTTTGTCGGATACTCAGCCGCGTCTACATATAGGACGTGCTGGGAAGGGGAGTGGAGTCTGTGGTGATCCCGGTCAGTGGTTAAACGGCCACCAATGTGGGAGGTGGGATGCACACTGCCAAGAAGGTGTTTGGTGTAGATTTTGGAGCGGATGGGGAGAGGGACGGTAGCCATTGGGTCGAGTAGAATGGGTGGGTTAAGATGCGCGCGTTCAAGAATGCAGCGGCCGGTGGGCGTTTGGGAGAGGCGGTTGATTTGTGCAGTGCATGCTGTGCGCTTCGAGTAGCTTGCACCAGCAGGTTTGACGCACTCAGCGGTATTCAAGAGTTGAAAGGGGGGTTCAAATGTCAAGGAATAGTGAACCAAGACTACGCTCGGTGATATCTAATCGGTGTTGTATTTGAAGGAGCATGAAACATCAATTTCCTTCGGATGCACTTTGTGAGGAATAACCTGAAAACCGGCGCTGAGGCCGTTGTTTTTGCTTTCCCGGGTTATTTATACCTCGAATCCTCGAAATGTCACTACAAAAGCTTTAAGGGCCCTGCTGTGTGAAAAACCGGCGTTCTTGTAGACCGGTACAGAAAGGATCGGAATTCATCCCGAAGTGCCCTTGTGGATTTATTTCGGTACAGGGAATCAATAAGTACGACAACAAGATAGGGTACATTAAAGTTTGTATGGGAATCGAACCCGGGTTTCCAGAGTAGTAGCCGCTAGCATTACCACGACAATACATGAGCACGTTGCCCGCGGCGGAAAAAGCCCTGTGCATGCGGCGCAGACGCATATCGCATATCGCCAACGCATACCGAAGCATATCGGTGCCATCGACGGCACACGAATTGAACATGTGCGCCCCAGCTACGGAGTACGCTGATCCTGGGGAAGTAGTGCTCGCATTAAAAAAAGATCGGGCTGTCTTTCGCCTTCCCAATATGCTTGCAGTTCGTGTGTGAATGTGTGCAATGCGATGTATAGTCGGCCGAACGCTTGTCTGTACGACTTTTTCGTACTTTCAGCCTTATCCTACCTTGCCTGAGCTAGGTTTGGAAAAAAAGAAAGAAACTACTTCAGCGTTCTGAAGTCTTAGCCAAGCCATTTTGTCTACAACATGTTTGCAAAGAGTATGTTGCGGCAGTTCTCAGATGGAACAAGTTAAAGTTGTACTTGCTGTTATAGACAAGAGGTTTGCCTACTGTAGCGCTAAATGTTAAAAAAGTTTGGTATTAATATATTGAGTCGTAAGCTGCAGGTAGCAATGCGTGAGATGAAAAAAAGCCTCATGCAATAAAAAAAAAAAAAAACAAGGCAGCAAAGTTTCTTAGCGCGAGCTTGGAAATGTTTCATGAACGTGAGGATACTACGGCAAACACCGGTGCTGCCCTGCGCCGTAATATTCTTAGATAAATAACGCTGCCATTACCGCCGAAACACGCGTGGTCGTGAACTCGTGTACGTGACGTTGTCCGTTGTAAAGAGCAAAACTTCTGCTGTGGAAGCTCAATCACATTTATTTCTTCCCTGACGCCGATCACTAGGAAGAAGTTGGGTCACTACATTGCTTTAGTTTCGAACCGTTGTTTCTTTATTATGTCCGTGATTGCAAGTAAATTTCCTTCTACCCCTAATCTTGCCGTTCTCCTCTCTTCTGGAGCTCGTACAACCCTTCTCCGTTCCGCCCTAGGATCCCGGGCACAGTCTGCTTTTCCCCTATTCCTGTTATTGTATCAGATTGTAGGCGGCAGTGGCAGCAAAGCATGTTGCGAGTATGCTACGACATCGTACGGCGGGAAACGTTATTGGAGCTTATGTCTACGCGATGAGTCAAACCTCGAAATTAGTCGCTTCAGGTGACATTAAATGGGAGAGGAAGGCTGGAATGAAGGAACGGTACAGGAAAGGCAGGGAGGTTAACCGGCAACGTACCGGTTGGCTGACCTACACATGGCCAAGTGTGCGAGCAAATGATGAAGCCCAACGTTGAATTTGAGTTAAAAAAGGCATCTGCACTAGAACTCTGCGCACTGCAGAACGTAATGCATGCCTTCCGTGTTGACCCTGCGCACATCCATGTTTCTAAGTCAATTTGTATTTGCACACTGCGTTACTTCGATTGGTGGTACTGGAATGCCGCAGCGAATGCGACTTGCTTGAGTGTATGGGCCCTCCATAAAGCCTGAAGTAAACATTGACTAACGGGATTTTGGGTTCGATTCACGGCCGCGGCGGCCGCTTTCCTGGTGGAGGCGAAAAGCAAAAACGCCCGTGTGTACGACGTTTTGGCGCACGTTAAAGATCCCCAGGTTGTCGAAATTAATCCGGAGCCCTCCACTACGGCGCGCGTCATCGCCTGCGTTGCGTAGGCGCGTTAAACCCCACGATCAATCAATCGAATAACGGGTTTTTATGCGGCCATCACCGGTCAAATTATTAATGCTTGGATTTGCCTGAACTGCCTGCACACGTAGTGAGAGTTCATGAATCTCATTCACGCGTTGCTATCAGTTACCTGAGGGTCGGGCCAAGTTACGTCAGTCTGAAGAATTACTGTAGATAATATTTCTTTATGACTGAAAGTGAGACCTTAGCTCATGAAGAATGCCAATAAAACCACATTTTCTTCTGTTCCTGCTTTAGAAGGAAGGAAGGAAGAATGTGGAAGAAAGGCAGGAAAGTTAACCTGGCTAGAGCCTAGTTCATCTCACAAGCTAGCTGCAGCACTGTGGAGGCTACATTGTTGTCCCCTCGGGGCGCCTAACTCACCGCGAAGGAAGCGACAAAAGGCGCCGGGGCCGTGCGGTGCCACTTGCCGAGAAGGGAGAAGGGAGTGTCCTTTCAGGACCCCCTTCACGGCGGATTAGGCGCCTCAGTGGGCGCACTATTGGTAACAATGTAGTTTCCACAGTGCTGCAGCTAGCTAGTGAGATGAACTATAGTTTGCTATCCTGCTTTAGAAATCGCACCGTATATTGTTACTACCCAAATTTCGGAAAATTTTAAAACCCGAGAAGGACCCTGCACATGCGTAGTGGCATGCCGCTTCCTTCCTTCTACAGTAGCAAAAGCTCCTTAATTCGAACTCGAAGGGGACCACAAAATTGTTCGAATTAAGCGGAGTTCGAATTAGCGGGCGGTAGCTATAGAATGAATTGACATCGCGCCAAACCGTGCCTGCAGAACACAACGAAGCCACCTCTGGACTCGTTATCGCCAATTAGGCACTGCTACGCGTTTGTTGCGCATGCCCCGCGGATCCCAGGCCCAAATCAGCTACCGCGGCACGAAGAATACCTGTTTCCTTTTCCCCCATTAACGAGCTTTTACTCGATCTGTTAACCATGTAACAAATTTGACACAGCCCTTTCAGTGCAACTTAGTTTCCTAGAGCTTCTCCCGTTCATATTTTAGCATAATTCACACACAAAAAAACGTCAATTAACTGAAATGAATCCTAAGAACATCTGTAAGGTATACTCTACGTTTTGTCCAACTGATTCACCTTCTGATCTAATTACAGCTAATGGCATTGAACAACTTGAGTCACGACGGAAGACCTTTAGGCTTAATGTTCTTTCCCTTCTTCTGCAGCGACAAACAGCACTAGACCGTACACAGTACCTGACAAGACATGCGAGACACCATCACCCCGGAACCCTCAAAGATTAAGTTGCAAGCACAGATACATTTAAATTTTCTTTTTTTTTACACGAACAGTGGAAGAATGGGACTCTATTAAAGGATTGTGTATACAGATTCATCTTGTTTTCCTTGTTAACTGTGTATTGTTTGGGTCTGTAAGCCTGTTCTTGTGTGCCGAATTCTTTGTTTTTTTATTTCTGCCTGACTTTAGTGCCTGAATATGTTCTTTTTACTTGTATCGTGCCCACCTGCTTGGACCTGCGAAGGTTGCAGTATGCAATAAATGAAAATAAATGAAATGAAATAAACTCCCACACCCACAGCGCTCGATATTCGCGGGAGGCGCTTTTTCGTCACACAAGCCTCATATGAAGAGATTTTCGAGGGTGTGACTATGTCCGAAATGTTCCTAAAAAAAGGTGCCCTACATTAGCCATACACTTGATTTGTTAACACATAAATGTCAATGTTAACACATAAATGACAATAAAATACGATGCAGGTTTCGTTCAACTAACCACCCAGAAGCTTCCACGGGTACTTCAAAGAGCATCAGAGGCCTTCTAGGTTGGTGTTTCCCTGCATATCATAATTTCTATGACGGAAAGTCATTTTACGCTGATAATAAGGCAGCGAAAGGATGTTGCATTGCTTTTAAATAACTTTCGATTTTAATCCCGTGTCTGTGTAACCAAGTGTTCCCTATTGTGACTGTTGTAGGGAGGATGAACAAGCTTCCAGGCTTCAGCTCACAAAGCGCTCAGAATGACGCAAATAGCTGCTTCCTTTTTTTTTTTTTTTGTCACGTTTCGCAATTACGCGCTAAACCCGTGAAAGGAAGAGGAGCAGTCCCTTAGTACCGCAGAAAGGCGCTAACTTCAGACTAAACTCCGCTTTAGGTTGCGTAAACTCTACTTTCTTCACAATCGTAAAAAAAAAATGGTAACTACCCGGCCCGCCTGAAGTTCCACGTCGTCTTTGCATAGCAAGCACTCGCGTGAAACTTGGGTCGCAGATGCCGCGAGGGAGAAGATGTGTCGACAGCGCATAACAGTTCTTCCACGCGGAACTTCTAAGCCGGGAAGATTGTGGCGTTCTTCGTGTGTGCGGGCGTCAAGCAATCAGAAAACCCGCATTTTGAAACGAACGCTGCCTTCGCTACCCCTCCTGGTGGGTTAACCATCTTTACAAGAATGACGCAGTTCTTGCATAAGGTACGGCCTGTGTTAAAAGCGTTGAGCCGCATGCCCTCCACGCGACCCTATCTGCTGAGACAAGGCTTACGAGTCAACAGGGACTTGTACAGGAGACGCAGTAGGGATTGAGGATGTACGGCAGACGCCTGCGCTTTGTTAGAAAGAGTGCAGAAAGATGTTGGTAGCTTTTTGACTTGTTCAAGGGATGCTATGTTGATTGATTTTAGGGTTTAAGCACCGACGCAACGCTACAAACGCTGGCGATGAGGCACGCTACAAACGTCCGCCGCTGGCTTTTAGATGTAGAGATCTGATTCAGGCGCGCTCGCCGCGCCAGCTGCGCTCTCCGCCGCTTTGATAGCGAACACTCTCTCGCGAGGGCGTTGGCTTGGATTGGATTGGCTTGGATTGGATTTGGATTGGATAAAGTGGATTGTGTTGGATTGTGTTGCGTCATAGCCGCGGCAGACGCGCTGGGGCGGCGCATGTGCAGTACTCTCTCTTTCGCGGTTTCCTCTCCTTCGGGCGGGCTGCGCTTCGTTCTCCGGCGGGAACATCCACGCTGGCTCAAACACCTAGAGTCCACGCTTTGTACGCCAACGTCGTCATCGATGGGACCGGCTTACGCAGTCCCCTCAACGTTATGCGCGCTATAAAACGCGGTCCCTTCGCCGCTCCGCCGGGCGCATCTACACAGGGGTTCCCGCGAGGGGAGGTGGGAGTTTTTTCGCCTCCATCACAAAAGCGGCCGTTTCGGCTGGGATTCGAACCCGCGTGCTTGTCTCAGCAGCACAACGCCTTAGCCACAGAGCCACCGCGGCGGGTGGATGCTATGTGTGAGTTCCTTAGATAGGAATACAAAGCTCCGATGACACGTAAGCACTTGCTAGGAGTTGTGAATGCTAAACCATTAATATGTGAAAGCATTAATGTCCAATTCAACGCGGCTGAATGCTCCTTTCAGTTCTGACTTGCGAGTGTTAGTGGCTGTTACGCCGCTGGTTGAGGTAACGGGGGTGCGTGATTGATATGACGTATCAATGCCCTCGAACACCGCACCCCCATTTACAGCTGCGCTCTCGCGCTTTCCACGTTGCTCTGCGCAGGCGCAGACGTTGTCTTTTAATTTGCGAAGCCATTACGCTTCGCATTACAAGCCGCAATTATGCGAAGCCATGTATTTTTTAGTACGCATTCTGCTACAAGCCGCATGTCCCTCCTGCGTCGGCGTTCCGCACGCCACCTGCGCATGCGCGACTCTCCTCCGCTCTTCTCTCCGACAGCTGTGCGCAACACTCTCACTCCGTCTCATTATCATAAACAACAGCTGCGTGCGCGCGCTTCGCTCCGCTCCCGTCGCTCAAGTGCGCGCATGCGCGACTCTCCTCCGCTGCATGCGCGAGGCGCTGTGAATATAAAGCGGGTAGCGCGCTGCGGTGGTTCAGTCAGCGCTCGCTCTCGTTCGACTCCGCGTGACTTGCTTGACGACTTCCTGCTTGGCTTGATTCTTCCGATGAAGACGTGATGGAAGCGACGGTCCCTTCAGCGAGTGGGCTGACACAATCCAATACCAGCGTCAGCGCAAGAGAATCAACCCAATGGAAACGCTAATTGAACCCCCAGATGCGTCGCATCACATAAGGGTTCCCTCGCGGGAAGATGGGCGTAATTTTCTCATTGGGCCATTTAATGAGTGCGTATCGATACGTGGACCTTTCGGCCCCAGGGTGCACACACACTCACACGGACACACACACTTTGATCCCTGTACGCACACATCTATGCCCTTCGATTTAGCGCACAGTTCAGATGCCAAAACTTCGTACTCGCGGGTAATTCTACAAGCTATAATTTTTCACAAAGTATGTTTACGCTTTTAAAGATCGCTGAACCACCGAGAAAGGGTGGTTCAGCGATCTTGTTTCTTCAAAGGCTAGTCTTCATTACAATTCCTACCCCTGAGGACTTTAAAGTACGAATGAGGAGACAATGTAAGGACATTGGGCTTTTTGTTTGCACGCTTCTTCTCTGACACGATTTATATACAAACGAACCTTGCCAGACACGGCGCATCGATCTAGGCGGTGTTTGAGCTACGCGGCGACGCATGTTACAGATACCGCTACGCGGCGACGCATGTTACAGATACCGCAGATATACCGTGGTTGATTATTTCTTTTTCGGATCGTGCCAATGTCAGCGTTTATCGCTTTCTCTTCCAGGAAAACGCTTTCACTCTTTCCTTTGTCTGGAATAGCACGGGCGGCACTGCTCGCCTGAAGGAACTTCCTTCCGTGTCTGCTTTGCTTTTACGGCTTTTCTTAAAGCGGCTATCGAATGCGTTAACTGCTGCAACTGAAGGAAAGCCGGCCATAACAAAAATTATAAGTGTATCAACTCGTTACAAAAAAAAAGTTAGTTATGTAACCATGAAAACATGGATACAGCAGGCGAGAAAGGGAAGCTAGAGAGAAAGGGAAGCTAGAGAGAGAGAGAGTGTTGGAACTTGGCATTCAGTTTCCGGTTTCTCTGGCTTTGCTTTCGGTTTGGCGACCGTTAAAGGTCATTTAGCTTCCAGTTTCGGAGCTCGTATTAATTCCCTGCCATTGTAGCCCCACGGCCGCTCGATGGAAACAAACCTTGTTTCCATCGAGCGGCCGTGGTAGTCCTCATCCCTTCCGACCCTTTTTCCAGCTTACCATTGAACGTTATCGTTATCGGGCGCTCTTTGCAGCGGAGCAGGGCAAAACGCGCTGTACTTCGAACGATTAAGTAGCAGAAAAAGGAAACCCGATGACAGAGGTCGACTCTCCAGGCCCTTTCTCGAGCCACCAACGTGACACCCCAGTGACTAGTTGGTATGAGTGACGGCCGCCGGCCTCCAATAAACATTACTGTGGGGTTGTAGTAGTGCCTCTGGTTCCGTTATATTGTACCACTGGAGGCTAACATAGAGTTTACAGAGTCAGTCTTTGATCAGTTTTTGTGCGTCATCATGACGGGTCTATCGACGATGCGTTGTGGGAAATTTGAAGGTCTGTTCTGTTAATTTTAGTTTTCTTTTTTTCCTGTGCGTTTAGAAAACCCCCAAAATCCTATCTTTCGTGCTGAGATGGAGTCGGGCGTGTTGTTAAAAAACACTGGCTTATGTTGTTCAATGATCTGTACGTATAAGCAGGGTCCAGCTGAGAACCGGGTGTGCAAATCCTTCGAAATGTGATGCCTGAAACTGTCCAAGTAAACAGTACCGGTAAAATTGCTCCATCACGCAAAAAAATGGGACCAAGCTACCCCGGCCCCTAGAGGACTGCTTGCTAGAGCCCCTCCGGGAAGCGCACGATAAAAAAAGTTGGGCTAAAAGTTTTGCCATTATATGGCCGCGCTGATGCAGCTCCGCAAAATAAACTAGGCCACTTAATAAAGCCACTGTTTGGTTGCGTGCGTGCAGCTTTTGTCGGATACGCGTAAACGCAAACAGAAGACGCCCTTTATAAACAAAATGGCCAATTTCGTGCGACCTTAAATACCCTAGCTCCTTTCTTAAGTCTTGTTTCCCAGTTTTCGGGGCTCTGTCTCTCAAGGGGGTTCAATTTCCACCATCCGTACACAGAGGCCTACCCTCAGACGCGTTGTTCAATTGCTTTTGACTCCCAACATCAAACGAGAGAGCTTCCCAATACTTTTACGACCGCTTTCATCCTGTAATGGGCGAAGACAGAACGGCGTCCTGGGTATAAATCTTCAAGCAGCTCTTACAGAGATAAAAGAAGGACATCGATACCACGGTGCGCTTTGTTTACGGCCGAATAGGAATGCCACGCTTAGTAGTTGATTGCAGCTCGGTCGACTCTCGAGATAGAAATCCGTTCACCGACTTGCGCGAGTTATATACGAGTCGGGACCTGCGACACCGGTGGTTCTCTGAGTAAAACTAATTGTCTGGAGACTGGGGTTGTAGGATCGGCTAATGAAAACGGGCTTTATGCGAAATTATCCTGGACTGCCACTCTCTATATGAGCGTGGTCTTCGCCTAGCAATGGCGGAAGAGTTTGATACACTGATAAACAGGGGCGTACGGAAGATGGCCCGCAAAGCCACTCCCAGCTAGTAGCAAGAAGGCTGCAGGATTTCTTTCTTCCGTGAACTGAGCTGCAACCGGGAAGGAAGCCAGGGCTGTCCTGGAGCATTGTGCACAGATCTCTCAACAGCTGTTTTTCTTGCAAGTTTCAGGGCTTTGTGCGGTCGTCGCATCATTATGTCGATAACCTAGAGCTGCTGCCGCGGTAGGTGGATTCTCGCCAGTCTCGAGAGAAGGGACAACACTGATGGCTGTCGTATTTAGCGAGACAGTGAGACAAAGATAATGTTGTCTTTTCCCTTCCAAACTCTGAAACCCACAGTTGGCCCGAAACCTGGTCTTAGTGAACTCCCACCAACAGAAGGACACTCTGTCAGTTGCCCTTTAATGACACAAACCATGCCCCCCTTTTTTGTTTACTTTTCCGTTTTGTCGCCATCGGCTGGCCATGCCCGGCCGTCTTATCTGTTTTCTAAACGAAGCGCGCGTGTTCTCTTCTCTTTCTTTTGTATGCCGCACAGGCTATCTTTTTTGACAGGGAGAAAGGTTCGCCCTGTTGTCCCTAAGCTAGAATGTTTGTCTTCGATCGCCACTGTTATGGACCTAATATGGGGGTTCCGTAAATGATCAAACGGAAAGATAAATACTCGTACGACAAACGCCGCGACATTCGATTCGCCGACGCTAGTCTGTGCACGTCATTCTGTTGGCTGCTCCTTCGCCGCTTGTGCATTCTTTGAGTTCTTAGCGGAGCACAAGTTCGCTCCAACAAACGTCTGTTCCTTGAGGAAACGTTCGTCGTGTTTGTCTACGTGACAATATGCAGTGCTCAATGAGTTAACAGAGCACTCGACGTTCGGAATGTGTGCGCCAGGGTCCCTTTTAAAATAGCTCCGGTTTATTGCTAGTGTTCTTGTATTTTTGTTCTCCGTCATTAAAGACCTCGACAGCAAAAATGCCTCGTGGCAAAGCCAACGTTGTGCCGAATGCTCTGTCCTGAAGCATTTTTTATTAAAGCTACGTCAGCGTCACGGTATGCTGTTTTAGGTCGGTCTCCCAGGTTGATAAATATAGGCGTCGTGGGTGTGTGTAGTCATAGGGCAAGTGGCAAATCTCTTCTTTAGACAATTCAGACAACGACCCAATCAAATTTCCATATTTATTTCACACTCATGCAAGTGGGCATCGGTGCACCTAAGGCAAGGCGGCTGCGTCGATAGGAACTCCCGCTACATCACTCCCAACTCTTCGCTAGTCGGTGTGGCATAGCAGATAAGGCATCAAGTTCGCAACCGAGAGTACCAAAGTCGACTCCTGCACCGGCAACATTTTTTTCTCTGCACTATCAGTTCTAAAGAGGCGTCACACAGGCAGACGAAATCCACTTTGCTATGGCAGTATTGCTGTCGTATAATTAACAATTTATAAATAAGATTTGAACAGCGAGTATTGTTCTCGGCGACTGAAGAAAAGCAAAATTTTTGAAATAAAGTCAGTCTGCTTGAAACTCGTCGAAAGCCGCAAAGAGATGTGGTCATCGCCAAAGAAGCTAAAAAGTGTCAATGCGGGGAAAGACGCAAGGGAAGAACAAGCAGGAAGTTAGAAATTCTTCGTCGATGCCTGCACACGCAGGACTGTCAGATTTGGAGCCTATCACTCTGACAAGAGTGGTGGAGCAACCGTGGGATGCGCGCTTTCAGCCGTCCGCATCGCTTTCAAATGTTCACGGAGATCGATGTTGTCGTATTCATACCTCTTTTAATATCAATGGAGCCTGTCTGGTGTCTAGATCGGCGGTCGTTGAGGACACAGCGTTCAATTTTTCGTTCCATCAAGATTTTAAAGTGCCTTCTTAACGCGCCTAGATGCCGAGTTCTTCCTTTCGGGCTCAAAAAGTTGGCTAGGACGAAATCATATTGGGATTATAATATTAATCTGGACTGAAAACGCGATATGGAAACATTTACCAGCGCCTTCCTGTTTATTCGCGGCCGACAGATGATAAACAGCAGGGTCGACACGACTCCTTTAAAATAGAGTGGAGCCACAATACAAGCCAAGAACTTCCGCTTTCTGGAAGAAATGACCATCTTGCGAAGCCACGCTGCTTGAGCAAACAGGTGAACGGGAATGAGAGGGCTGTCTGTTCAAACAAAGGGAAAGAGGAGTGCCGCGGCAATTTTTCACGAAGGGAAATATGATTACCGAGGTGTGACGACGGAAGTGCCACCGGGTGGATTTACTGTGGAAGTGTTTTGGCGACGACCGTCGAGAACGTTGACTAAATATGTCGCCCGTCTGTCCAGGCGACGATGGAGGACAGGGGTGTTTTTAGTTGGTGGTTGGCGGTAGTTTTCTTTAAAACTGTGTTTTTATATTTCTTGAAAAGTATAATTCCCGTTCATTTGAAAGGAAGCAGAGGTGGAGTAACTCGTACATGTGTTAAAACGGTCTCCAAAAGGAGTGTACTACTCCGCTTTAAGGGACTAAATTAAATATTTGTTTGCTCCCCAATGAAAGGTGACGAGTTTTATTGTCCTCACGCGGATGTCATTGTAAGCCAAGATTACCCGATGCCGCTTTTTAAAAACTCGCGTTTCTGAAAAAAATGAAGAGTTCATTTTTGTTTGTCAACAAGTGCGACCATGGGAGGTCGCTATTGGTCTAGCGCCGCTATTATATTACTAATATTAGCGCGGCTTTCATAATTCGCGCTTTTAAAATTGTGATTTTTAATTCCGTTTTAAACAAAATCTAATGTTAAATGCGGAGCAATGCCTCACTCAGAATTTAGTTTCTTTTTTCAAGTTATCACCTCCCTTTTCATTGATATGCTTCCGATTACTGTAAGTGCTAAGTGCTTGGGTTTATTATATATTTTATTTATTTGAAAATATTCCCTCTCGTGTTCCCTTGACCGCAGTCAGTCGTTTGGCACCTCTTGAACAATTTTGCAAAAGAAAGAAACTGTATCCAAGTTAGCAGGGGTTTAATTGGAACTTTTTGGGGCGCAAGAGCTGAAACGGAGGCTAGATGAGACAGGCTTTGTGTATTCGCTTTCATCCTTAGAATCTGCGCGAGTAATTTGTGCTGGATCCACGGATAGAAGTCAATCCTAGCCGACATTTTTTTTTTTCAGGGGGTATTGAAGTACTGCCCAGTGGGACGTTTTTGAATGGAAAGACTGAAACTGTATAGTAGAGGAGATTGTGGATCGAGGTTTGTAGATATTGGCATACCACATGTGCTAGAAATTGTAAAGTAAATCACACACGAGCACTCTTTCTGTAGTCGTTTTGCTTGTAAGTCAAAGGATTGTGTGCCACCCTTCGGGATATATTTCCAGAATGGAAGTTTTCATCGAACCAGGGTTTGTATCTGGACGTTATGCTTTAGCCGTATTTTCGAACGTTGTAATGTATCAATATATTACATGTACAGGTTTTCTATAACAAAACACGCTTGGAGTACGTTCATCGCCGTAGTGGCTGTCATAGAAATGCCAGATCAGAACAAAGACCAGTCTGCATGGGTAAGCGTTGCCTGTCATCACGTCCTTTTACTGAACTCGGGGACCTTGGAAAGACTGGGAGCCCGTATGTCAGAAAACAACTCGAAGGTAAAAAAACAACAAAACTGGAGCTGGGTGCAAGCGGAACAAGGGAGCAAGACACGCCGGCGACGGAGCTGTCATGTAAAGCACTTGCCCATATTACTGCATTCTTTTGTTTCAGCCTTTTTTGGTGGTTTTGTGCGTCCAAGCTTGAGCCTTCAGGCCCCGTCCACGACACGTCAGTAAGGAATGAAGGCGAAATGGCAACCTGTCAGTGAAGATCTCCGTGTAGGGCAAGTGTGCGAGCTGTGCACAGCGCGGCAATGTGTAAGAGCGCTTCGCCTTGCGGCTATCCCATTATTTGACTAGCGTTTTCCGCAGACACACACTGGACAGAAAAAACGCTACCTGGGGGCTGCGCATGCCCTACCCGCTTCACATGGGCTCCTGCTTTGCACCGTCGTGGCATGAGAAATACCAGCAGCACCGCTCTGTAATCAGTATCATCGTGTTCGCAAAGTCATCATCTTCAACCTGATACCCTCCACAACAGCCTTGGACCATTTTTCGCCTCGCCGTACCCATCTGAAATTTCAAGCGGTGAGTGTCTTCGTTAACCTTAGCGTTTCAAACAACGCGACTCAGCTGCGATCGGGCATGCCTTTGGGCGCACGACCTGCCTCACTATCAGCCCCGAGTTGGGATGTCAACATGCAAGCTTCGCCCCAATTTACACCGACATACGACCCGGACAGCGGCCGTATGCTCCCAACCTATGACCCCTAGCGTCAGATCTTACGATTCCGCTACAACCAGCCCATTACCCCTTCCACTACGCACATGCCAGCTTCCGTCTCTGCTCCACGCAGGGAAATCCAACCGAAATTACCCATGAATGACTACAAGGTGATCATCGGCTCAAGATCCGGCATACGCGTCGAGGTCTGGCCTGCGGGACAACTTGCAAAGAACCTGAAACAAGCCACTGGCTTCCCTCCCATTACGTTCTATGGGCAGGTTATCACTTCTCATAACCACAGCAAAATCTTAACACCGCAAGCACCCCTAGCGAAGCATGCGCCGTCGCTTTGCGTAAGATCACCACCCTCCACCTTGGCGACGCGACATATGATGTCACAGTTACGCTGTCTCCCCTACCGGAATGCGTACCATTGCTGCGCAAAGTGCGGTGGCCACGGACATCGACCCGGTGGGTGTCCAAATCCTCAGCCTAACCTGGGCTCTCTGTGCCATACTCCAAACCCAGCTCCTGTTCACCCCTGCCAATCTCAGGGTCAGCTGTATAAAGACTCCCCCATCAGACGGCAAGTCGAGAATGTCGCCGCAAGCTCAAGCCCCCACCACCACCCGCGCGCACCCGCCTCCAACGGGAAGCAGAAGAGACCCAGCAACCAGCCCTCTCCACACTCTGAAGATCGTCTGGTCCACCCTCAATGCCCTCGCAGGTGAGCTGATCAGCTGTAGCCTCCCACATCCCCCCCCCCCCCCTTCCCGATGACAATTTCCTTCTCTTGCCCACCCTTCACACCATGCAGTTAACTGCTGAATGTTCCACCCTAGCGACTCTTCTGACTGCCTATGCTCTGCTGGAGGGGTGGGTTTTTGCTTCCGTACTCTCTACCATGCCTCTATTACATTATGTAGGCATCATAGTTTGTCTAGTCTGGGAGGCGAAAATTTATGCTTGGTAAAGGAAACTCCCGCATTGTTTCGTTCCTTGCCTTCTCTTGTTTCCTCTTGTTTCCTCGTATGGCAAGTAGCCTTGGCAAAAACGCGCGTTTCCAAACAACATGAGCGGAAAATAAAAAGCAAAACAAGAAGTAAGTTTGTTAGCGTGAGCTAAGCATGGTTTCATGAGCGTTAGGATGTTACTGCCAACCCAAACGCTGCCATCGATCGTGATCGTCCGCGATAAATAACACTACGATTACCACCGAAACAGTATGCGCGTACACGTGTACGGGCGTTATAAAGAGTAAAACCTCTGCTATCGAAGCTAGTTTCCATTTATTTATTCACTGATCCCGACCCCGTAACAAGAAGCCAGGTCGCTATGTTGCTTTAGTTTCGAGCGCTCAGTTAGTTCTTGCTCCCAGAACGGCGCGGGAACTTGCTCCTGTACTTGGGGCACCGTTTGCTTTTGTTGTTCTCCCCTGTACTCGAGCACGTGTACCACTTTCGTCCTTTCACTGTCGCATCTCCGGCAGATAATTTCTTTTCTCCATTCTTTCTATTACATCAGAATCTTTGCGGCAGTGTCACCACGGGGCAACATACGAGTGTGCTACTAGCGAGCGCCATCGGAGCCCATGTTCAGGCAACAAATCAGATCTCCCAATTACTGACATAATATTGACCGCGGAGCCATTACTTCTTTGCGCCTTCGCTTACAAGCCCCGAAACTTCATACCGGCAGAAAAGAATAGTAATGAGGAAAATATAAATACTGCGCGGCAATGCCTGAACCGAGAAGTGACGCAGGATAGCCGTACAATATGACAGAATAACGGACTGCTATGCTCAATATAGTACACATTACGCAATGTCTTAGACGAATGACAAGTCACTTATAGTACCTGCCATGCGCAAAAACAGTACATTCGCTGTAGCAGCGCTGTTAGCAAGTTACACGTGTACAGTCATGGACAAATAAAAAGCGAACAGGAAAATATGAACCACAACACGCGAAATCGAAGAATTTCGTTCGTGGAATCACACAATGACGCGGTTGGTGGTACATTTAGAAACTCGGGTTTACAGACTTTGCCGCTATTATAGAGCCACGCGACAATTTGACTGGCACATAAATAAATTGCGTAATTTGTGTGTTTCGATTCATATTTGTGCGTTCGAATTTCATTTGTCCATGGATGTACGTACGCAGGACAGAGTAAGGTAACACACGCAGACCCATCAAAGTGCCCGATGTTATTTATGTAGAAGGATGGGTGAGTAGGAAGGCAAGCCAGGAGGTCGACGCCTTCTTCGGTGGGAAGCGATGGCAGGTGAAAAGGACGGACGTTCCTGTCCGCCTGCCAGCCTCCACGTCGGAGCGTTGGGCCCCAGACGCCTCCTCCTGGCTTGCTCAAAACCCGCTGGTACCTGCTTCTTAATTGAAGGGATCTTGGAGCGACGATTATGCCGGTGTCTTTCAACCCACGCACGCGCACACCTCCTTTACGACGGCGGCTAGCCTTTTGCGCGTGCTCGGCGCGAGCACTTTCCAACAGGTTTGAAGCACTCAACAGTATTCAGGAGCTCAAGTGTTGCCCAAACCACAGTGATTGTTTAACCCACGCCTCGCTCGATGTTGACTAATCGGCGTTTCATTTAAAGAAGCTTTTCCTAGAACTGAGGGCAATCTTCGAAAAAAAAAAAAAAAAAACGTCTCAGGGGTAGCGGCTGGGGCTGTTGGCGTCTCCTGACGTCGTTGTCATCGTCGCAATCATCGTTTTATGTAGGACAACCAGCAAACCTAAGAATAACCAGCTGAACCTTAGCTCACGCTACGTATATCCTGGCATAGCCGAGCTAAGCCACTGCTAATTTTTTACGCGCCGCGCCGCGGGCATCGGCGTCGGCGGCGGTGTACGTGGAGGTGTCCGTTACAAGGAGCAAAGCGTCTCCTATGGAAGCTTGATCCCATTTATTTCTCTTACGCCGGTCACGTAAGAAGAAGCGAAGTCACTATATCGCGATAGTTTTGAACGCTTGCTTTCTTCTTATGTCCAAGTCTGCGCGTGAACTTCTTTCTATCCTTAATTTTGCCGTTCTCCACTCCTTCTGGAGCTCGTTCGTCGTTCCGCCCTCGGATTTCTGGCACAGCCTGCTTTCGCCAATGCTTATTATTGCATCAGAATCTAGGCGGCAGTGGCAGCAAAAGGCGGTATATGAGTACGCTTCTACATCGCACAGCAGGAAACGCCATTCGAGGTTATGTCTACGCAATAAATTAGACTTCTCATTTACTGCCTTCCACGGACATTAAATTGGAGATACTTCATAATATCGACAGAAATTCCATTCCTTTCTTGCACCGGCCATGAAGCCACAAAATGTAAGGTTGGAAAAAAAAGAATACCAAAAAATAAAAATAGGTATCGCAAGGCAGCACTTAACTCAATAATTGGAGCAAGGCGAGTAACCACAAAATCTGCGTGTTGGGCTCCAGGCTGAGCTTTCAATGAAAGCAGCGTGGCATTGTTTCCTCAAATCCATCTTGATCATATTCGCTTGCGTCATGCCCGCAAGAAAAAAAAAAGCCTATCTAGCGTCCTCTATGAATGCCCTGAGCTCAAACCTAAAGCCGAGTGGCATCTCTCCAACCAAATAGAGTGGGAGGCTCTGGGGACCAGCTCCGAGCCTGAGACCCAAATTCAGGCCGTGGAATGGGCTTTGGAAGTCGCCATGAAGCAAGGTCTTCTGGCCACTTCACGGAGTCAAGAAGAAGCCCATCATTATTCAAACTCAATGATTGTTGACTAAATAAAGTTGTTCCTCCTCCTCCTCTTCAAGTTCTCGATTGCTAATAGCATTGTTGGCCTTGCGTCCTCGAAATCATGGCGACAAAAGTTGGCTTCTGAGATTGCTGCATAATTCTTAATGCTAATTAAGATATATCTTGACCCCAAATATTATTTGCAGCTTCTTTCAACCACCGCTAATCACCGCCTACGTCGAGTGCTTAATTTATGTATATATGATGTATACACAGAAGTTAAGGTAAGACTGTCAGAATCCCAGCACCTCATCTAGCCATGCAACCGTGACGAAAGTGAAAAAAATTCTCTTCTCTTCTAACCGCTACTTTATTCACCAGGCTTCATTGTTTCGGAAAAGTCGTCTCAATGGCTACGGCAAGTAGGCAACACACAAGAACACTGACGCAGATCACAAGCCTGCGAAAGGTGCTATGTCTACTTTTGCTTTATTTTAAAAAAGCCGAAGCTTGCAAGAAATAAGTTTTGTCGCATTCGGCCTACCTGCAGTCCAGGGCGGAGGTGAAGCCGGAAGTTAAAAAAACGCTAGTATACAAAAGGAAGTGGATCCCGACACCAATTAACGCAACGGAAGTAGAAGCGAGAGAAAAAAAAGAATGCAAGCTGTAAGAACAAGCAAGAGGAACTGGAGTTCAACTGCCGATGAACTGGTCTTATTTCCGGCGTTCAGGTCATTGTGATTGAAGTTTTCGCGAAACTGCGTTTAGCTTCGTTGCATTACGTCCTCCAATGCTGCGTGTGCTTTGTAGAGGTATTGGAAGCTAGAACCATGATCTTGGAACAGTTGGGTTAGTTGGAATAGTTGGGAACAGTTGGAACTTCTGGGTTAGGATTAAATAAAATTTCTTTCCCACTTTGCTTCGGCTTATATTTCATAACATATTTTTAAATATTTGTCTTTTAGCAACCGCACATAAAAATTGGGCGGAGCAAATAGAATCAATAACAACGACGGCATGGAACTGAGGTTTTCTTAGTTCACCATCTGCGCTATTTTGTACGTGTCTTTTTTTCTGAACGTTCTGTCTACACCAGTGGTGTGCCATGAGCTATCGTTTCCGTTTAAAGTGACGAAAGATCTTCCGTTGCATAGCATATTGGCTTCGCAATGCAAAGGGAAACTGGATAAGGTGAAACTTCAATTTTCCCTCAAATTCATGTGGAATGGAAGCGAGCCTTTTCTGCTCTTGTTTGGGTGCTTTTGCGCAGTTTCTGGAAACACCTGCAGCCAGCGACGAAAAGATATGCGAGGAAAAATAAACAAGAGTGTTGAAAATATCTGCGTCATCGCGAAGATGTGGGCATTAAGTGCCAAGCACGACAAGATAAGCGATCTTGCTTTTGACAGACATATTGAATCCCCTGTATGTGCGCCCCTGTAAAAAATCAAAGCGCCCTTGTTAAGATAAAGACTGTTAAAACGCGAAGCTTCCTTCAATGCAAACTGAGTAAAAGTTCATAATCCAAGCAGCTTCGAACGTGTCGGAATCATGCAATCTGTGCATGCTGATCAAAATAAACATGTCGAATGGCATGCCTCCTGTACCACACACAGACAGAAAACGGATCCCGAAAGGGTTTATGGGCAGGTCCTTTTTAACAGTACGCTGTAGGATGTCCCAGTGAAATCTCGCGTCTGAGCAGTCCACAAAAATGTGGTGAATAGTTTCCGGCTTTCAAGCATATGCGACAGTTAATGTTCCAATGCATGTCTAATCCACGGAGCAAGATAAACAGGAGCGCCGACTTCGCTCTCTCCTGCGGGCTCTTAATGTCCACCACTCGCGGAGCGCAATGTAGATGGCGCAGCGAATGGTCCGGCGGCTAAGCGGCCGGCGTTCCCCGTGCGCCGGCGGGCGCGTTGGCGGAACGCATTCCGTCGGCTTTTGTCTCTGCTTCGGCGACGGTAGTTTTGGGCACGGAGTGCTTTGGGCCTGCGTTGGCGCCGCTTCGCGTTCATTGCGCTCCTCCTTCGCACGGCTTGATTAACTTGTTCGACAGCACCTTCTGGGTAACCCGAACCCGAAGGAATTGAGTGGTCGTACGGCACGGCAAAGATGCGTTAAGGATTGGTTTGCATGGCGGGAAAACAAAATGTAGGGCGCACATATAGACATATGGCTGCTATACAAACACTACCTTTTGCGCAGTGCTTGCCGAAAATGTGACTCCGTTTGTAAATTTGTGAAAACCAATTCGGCTGCGTTTTAACAGGTTTTACAAAAGGCGAAAGGAGCAACTGGTTCTGATCACTAGCGATTATAAAAGTTGCCTCAGCTTTCTCGCCGTTCTCCAACTTACGTCCAAAACAGAGTGTGCCTAGAACACGGACCGGCACTCACACGCTCATCAGAAAATAACAGAAACGCGATAACATCACCCGCGACTGCCCGCGACGTAGCAATCTGCTCAAGATCGAGGCCCTGACAGTGCGGTCTTTTCACAAGCCTTCATTTCGCGATATTTGAATTCGTCCGGACCCTATATCTCTGTGGTGATGACTCGCCAAATGAGTGGTGATGACGAGCCGGTTGTTTTGCAGGTCAGCCGCTTAATGAAAAAAAAAAAAAAAAAAAAAAAAAACGCCGGGAACTCTCGTAGGCCCAAAATTGCAGCCATACAAATCGTAGCATTTTATTTGGAGTCCACGGCGTTATCGACGAGATAACACGACCGTAGAGCGACAGTGAACATCGGGCGGTAAGTTGCGGTATGGGTTACAATGAAGTTGCGTTTGATATTCTTGGGTGCCTTATCAAGATGACAGTGTTTTTGTACACTTATTACAACAGGGTAGCCGTCCAATTCAGTCATTGGCACAGAAATGTGTGTCTCATTGCCGTTTGCCGATGGAGACTCCGGGCGACCCTTGTAAGCATTGTTCGTGCCCAGAAGCGGCATAAATAATTAAGCAGGCGGCCGGAGAGCGGGCCAACAACAGAGGGTAATTTTTGCGCTGCATTCGGTTTGTCGTAAGCAGCATCACGCTAGACTGCATGTTGTGGCGTTTCATATTACTCTTGCTCATTCTTTGGTGATTCTAAAGTCGTCGTCGTTCAGTTGCGTCTTACATGTGCTGGGTTAGTACAATATTTTTAGCGGGTCTTCATAATGTCAGAATAAACGCCCCCCAATAGGGAATAAGCGATGGCCATGTATGCGGTGGCGTGCGATTATCTGCGCCGTCTATTCCGGCTCGATTCCCGGCCGCGGCGGCCGCTTTTCTGATGGAGGCTAAAAGCAAAAACGCCCGTGTGCACGAGATTTCGGCGCACGTTAAAGATCCCCAGGTGGTCAAAATTAATCCGGAGCCCTTCACTACGGCGCGCCTCATCGCCTGCGTTGCGTCGGCGCGTTAACACCCACAATCAATCAATCAATCAATATTCCGGCTGCGCACGGGTGTTTAAATTCCGCGCGTGCAAGCATTCCTCCTGCATAGTAGGACTGGCATACGACAGGCGTCGTTGCGAAAGAAACGACGCCTCTGGGGAGAGCGAAGAAGGGAAGAGCCATGTACAGAGGCACAGCGACGAGAGGGCAAACGAAGGAGGAAGAGAGCAAAGGGAAAGCTGGGCGGCCGGCGGCGCGTGGACATTATCGGCCCGAGCAAAAGAATTTTTCTGGGCCACAGTCAGCGCTCCTCTTTATATCTTGCTCCGTGGTCTAATCCTTTCTCGTGGAGCCATGGCTTTACAGGAAGCGTGCCACTGTGGAGCTGCAAAAAGAAACTTTTGCACAGCTTGTGGCGCACAAGGATGGCTGACAGGCATGCCGATCCCAATGCGCGGCCCGCCAGAGAGTATTTATTGAGAGTATGGTCAACATACGTGAGGTATACAGAGCGCTAAGCGAACCACCTGAATGGTTACCAATGCTAGATGACCTTGTTCAGCTGAAGAGATTTTAAACTTGTATTATCGCAAAGGTGGCGGATGTTATAAAATCACTGTAACCTGGTTTTTCGCTTGAGATGAACGGTAACAAATAAAAAAAAGAATCGTGCAATCTGGTGGACGCCGTCTTCATAATGCGAGAGTCACAGGTTCGATTTCCACCACGGGATGCGGGGGTTTTTTTTATGCGCTTGATATCCCTCCGGTTATCATCATCATCGTTTTGTGAAACTCACTGTGTAAAGTTGGCTTTCTTGCAGTGCCTTTTGGCGTGGCATCGAACGCCATCAGTGCGGCACAGGGATGTTCGCTTAAACAAATAGACAATGTAGCTTCCTATTCAGCAATTTTTTTTATTTCTGCTTTTAGAGCATTAGTCATCGTGCCTGCGTTCTTGCAGCGATTTTTAAGCAGATAGGGTAAAAATGATTGCAAGTCATTCCCCGAATATGATGCGAGTGGTGGCGCCACGCTCGAGCGGGGGAACCGTCATGGGGCTATTTCAATGTCTGCTTTGAACTCTTTATTTTAAATTACTTTCGCTACCATTTCGGGGTCAGAGAACATACGATGAGCGTGGCGTTATGTTCGGTGTTCATGAGAACCAGCGTTTTCATACCGACATAATCGTTATGCTTCTTTTTCATGTTCTTCTATCTTTTCTTCTTCTTGTTTATTGGTGGGAAGGGGAACACATAACGACCAACCGGGGAAAGGTGGGAATGGCTGAGATAACGGCAAATCGGCAAGGTATAATGCTATGACAACTGCTTACAAAATATTTTAAGTTGGATTCAAGAAACAGCTGTTTAATCCTTACAGTCAAAGCGCGAAAAACCCCCAGCCACAGCTTAATAAGGGGGCCGGCCAGTGGCCAGAAATGCATTCACAGATTTACTTGATGTTTTCCGGTACTGGATGTTCTTTACACTTGCTTTTACGATCTCGTTTTCTCGCCAATCGGTGCACATGACAGGAACGCGATATGAATGCACACAGAGTGCCGCCTCATGAAAAACTTTACAGTAGTTGCCATTTACTCATTAACGATGCTTCATTTCACCCGGCCGAATCAACGGCAGCTCAAAGGGCACCCTGACACGCCTCGGGCTGTTCAGCCTCCAAGGGGAACAACAATGAGTAGGCGCTAATGACGCGTGAAGAAAGGACATTCATTTTTTCGATACTTAGGTGCGCTGGTATACATTTGGATTCTCTGCTTCTTTTTCCCAGCAAAGAACGCACTGTAATAGGGAACAGCAGATATCATCTGCGAAGGTTGGGATTGTTAAATGAAGCGAGTACAGTGCCACAGGGAAACGACATGCGTCCTGTACGCAATGAAAGTGTGCCAAGACTGTGTAGATAAGAGCCCCATTTTTATCATTCGTTATTCGTTTTCTCACAAATCTCTGAGGAAAAACATTGGCGCTGCTTCGACTAGTGGTGCAAGGCTGGAGAAACAGCTGAACTGGCAGCCCCTCTCCCTTCGTTGGAGACTCGGCTATTGCTCCTTACATTTATTTCCTAACTTGTCGCTGAAAGTTCCATGAATGGCGGGCCCGGACTGTTTTGCAAGCAGCCTTTCTCATCTCTCCCAAAGTAGACCGCGTTAGAACGCGCTAGAACCCCAAGCAACCGGGTTCGCGAACTCGGCGTCTGCGCTCCTCGCGTGAGGCGTGAAGGCACGTAAACTGGCGAGGAGAACAGCTGGCAAGAGATCACGTCACAAACACTGGGAGAGCGTACTCGAAGGTCGAGCTGGCCGACACCGGGCGCTCCTCACTAGGCGCACGCTCACATGCGCTCAATTTTTTTGTATTTTTTCTGCTAACGCTGGACGGCGGAACTAAAAGCTTAAACAGCTCCGCTGTTAAAGTTCCAGGAGCGCAAACTTAGGCGTGCAGAGTCTCCCCGATGCTGTCGTTGTGCTGCCGAGACGCCTGAGGCGCGCGCTGCCACACGAGAACGAGTAGCCGCCCAAACGCGGCAGCCGCGAGCGGCCCGACAGGTTGCGTGCACCTATACGAGGCGGTGATCCGCCACGTATACGAGAAACAGTCGACTAATGACCCTTGCGGGACCTCGCGTAACGTCTGCAAGAAGCCTCAAATATTCTCGCTCGTCTACCCGATTTACGATTTTGAGTGTCATTACTCATTACATTACTGAATGAAGAATGTTCCGCATTAGGAATTGCTCTCTACTGGAATTGTAGCTGCCGCAAGTTTTTTGGAAAAAAGTTGCCCTCTTTTCACAAAATAAAAAAGCAGAACCTACGGGGGCTCTGACAGATCCCATTTAGCCCAAAGTTGTATTCTATATCCTCAATGGCAGGGTTTATTTTGGAAGTCCTGAGTTATCATCCTTTTGTTATTAAACCTGAATCAAGGGGGAATGGTCGGGTGGATCTGAATAAACGTCCTAAGATTGAATAGCTTCTCGCACGGTGGCGCCCACTGGGAAATGCGAAGAAAACGACGGGCCCGAAGTCATTACTTAGAACAGGCCGACGGCAAGAGCTTGGGCTGAACGCGTGCTCGAACCGGAATGAAGGGATTACGATCAATTGACTCTGACAGGCTTTTTCTCGCCAGCGGTTCGGAGATAAGCCTTACGAATATGTACAACTGATCCTTTCCCTACCAGCGCTTGCTAAGTTTTGTTTCATTTAATATCATGCTTGACATTTTCAAATCCAGGGACCAGCTGAACTTCGCTCTACGATCGGGACCGCGATATTGGATGAAGACGAAGCTTATACGAGTCCATAGGCAGAGTCTGTCTGCAAATTTTGGCACAATTTTAGACGCGGTGAACCTTTCTCCCAGAAATGATAGGTTTATTTATTTATTTATTTATTTATTTATTTATTTATTTATTTATTTATTTATTTATACTGCTAGCCTCAACTCTGGAGCTGTTGCAGTATTGGGCGATACATGAATAATAAGCGTGCTCTTTTTGAACAATTCACAAAAGCAGAAACAAGGGTCAAGATGAAAACAACAATATCAGCCAAACAGACTACACACATAAACACGCAGCAATTCAAAGGATAACAATGATTATGCATTACATATAGAAACACGTGAAATTTTCAGCAATAGGGAGTACAGGACACATATCAAGAAGGGTTATTTAGCAAAAAGGTAAACAGTTTAGAAGCAACATTATCGAGGGATAAACTAGTAACGATTTCATTAGGAAGAGAATTCCATTATATTATTACACATGGAAAATAAGAGTATTTAAAGGATTCATTGTGGAACCTGTACTCTATAGGATGTTTGTCGTGTTTTGTTCTTGTAGACCTGGAAACAGATGGAGTAATGGATGTCATACAAGGTATTTTTAGGCCGCCATGGATTAGTTGAAACAAAAATTTTAGGCGTAAAATTTTGGCGCGTTGACCTATTGTAGGTAGTTCAGCTCGTCTGAGTATTTCCGTGGGGGAGTCGTAGCGTTTATATTTATTGTAGATGAATCGAATGGCCCTCCGCTGGACATTTTGTAGTTTATCAATAAGGTGTTTTCTATGAGGGAACCAGCAGATTATACTATATTCCAGGATCGCTCGTACAAACGATTTGTAAGCAAGCAATTTTGTATCAGGTGAGGCCATAAAAATTGACCTCTTAAGAGAATGTAGTGAAGCAAGGGCTTTGTTGGTAATAAATACCACTTGTTTATCCCGGTTTAAGTTGTCGGATATGATTATGCCGAGGTATTTATAGTCCTGAACCCTTTCTAATTGTGTTTGCTGAATTTCATAGGAAATGATTAGTGGTTCTTTTTTCCTACTCACTGTCATGGGTAACGGTTTTTTTTGCATTAACAGACATTTATCATCTTAGAACCAGCATGCTATTTTGGAGAGGGCCTGGTTTAGTGCAATCTGATCGTTTTGTTGTTAATTACTTATGAATAATACAATCATCAGCGAACATGCTGACTGTAACATCAATATCGTAAGCAATATCATCGATATAGAGAAGAAACAAAATAGGCGCGAGGACCGAGCCTTGAGGCACTCCTGAGGTTACTTCTACGATGTCTGATGATTGATTGGCACAATAAACAAATTGTTGTCGATCCGAGAGCTATGAAGCAAGCCATTTAAAAACCATTCCATTTCCCAAGAAGTTGTGTCATTTATAAAGTAGCTTAGGATGAGATACGCGATCGAACGCTTTCGAAAAGTCAAGAAATATTTTGTCTGTTTTTCCTCGGTTATCAATAGTCAAAGCTAGGTCGTGTAATGTTTCTGTGAGTTGACTTACTGTGGATAAGCCTTTTCGAAAGCCATGTTGATTTGGATTGATTAGTTCATGTTCTTCAGAGTAGGCAGTTATGTACTTGAGGACTATGTGCTCAAAGATTTTTCCTGCTGTACAAGTTAAAGAAATGGGTCGGTAGTTTGAGGGATCAGAGCTTTTACCAGACTTAGGTACCGGTGCAACTTTCGCTATTTTCCAATCCTTAGGGAGCATGCCCAAATCTAGTGACCTTTTACTTTGAAACCCATTCCGCGTACCTTACAGAACAGCATTAGGTGTATTGTCGGGGCCACAAGATTTCTTAGGATTGAGGTTATAAGTAATGAAGAAAATATTCCGGATGCAGTTAAGGTAATTTCAGCTATTTGGCGGTTTGAAGCTTGGACTGGCCGTCTTATTTCCGGGCGGTTTCCATCGTCTACGGTAAATACTGACGGAAATAATTTATTAAACATTTATAAATAATACTTGACAGTTAGCTCAAGTGTGGTCATTATTCAGGCCTTTTTTCATTTTTTGCTTTAACTATATCATTCAGCAATCATGCAGTAAAATATTTTAGTCGGGTTTGTAGGCAATATTCAAGGAGCAGTAAGTGCTTTTGGGGGAAAAAATTACTCATGGGCATTTATACGGCTATAGAACCTGCCACGGTAGCTAAGAGGCTATATTGCTGTGCTGCTGAACCATAGGGGGTGGGTTCGATCCTGGCCGCGGTGGACATTTTTATGATGGAGTCGAAAAACGAATAACCATGTACGTTGTCGAGAGATTTCGGAGCACGATAATGATCGTCAGTTGGTCTGAATTATTTTAGAGCCCTGCACTTCGGTGCGCCTCACAGCGGCCTAGCTTCCTAAGTAAAGTTTCCTAAATTTGAATTATTTTATATGGCTGTAGAGGGAGGTAATACAGCGTACTAAAAAATTCGCAGTTGAGAGTTGAGAACATCTCGTCGTGGGTTCGAATATCTCGTCGTGGGTTCGAATTTGGGGCCATCACCTCTCCTGCGCAGTCGCTCAGCCAACTAGTTGGTCATTTCTTTGCAGTCACAGCGAATTCATTGACAATTGGGCTCATAAATCTGGCTAACAATATAATGTTCTATAAGGCTTAGCAGACCTCACCGACAGATTTCATTGACTGGATAATCGTGGGATCTTTACGGCATTTGTTCTACCGTTTTGCTGTTCATTTGGTTTCACAAACTTCCTAAGAAACTTTATGGCCGCCTCCCTTCTGATGATTCCCTTCCGAAAGGAAAGGGGAGAATAAATAACTTTAATTGCGAGCTCCATGGTGCACGATGGTGAGAGATACAACCGGCCCTGTGGGGGTTGCCCTTTAGACCGGGTGCCCTGGTCCTTGCTGGCCGCTCGTGCCTGTCTATCAACATGCATTGGGTCGAGAGTTCCGAGCTGCACATTTCTTGTGCACTGCTGATTGCTCTCTCATATATAGACACTGTTGTCATTCCCGCTACTGCTATCCCCGCACTGGAGCTTTTGGCGCATAACGTGCCACCGCACATTTTGTTAATGATGATGATGTTTCTTGGGTGAATGGCGCACATTTTGTTCATAAAGATGATGTTCTTTGGTGAATGGCAGATACCCAAACAAAGGATGGTACAGCGCGCTCTTTTTTGTCGCTTTCCCTTAGCGTGCATGCACGGTGTTTCGGGAAGCAACATTAAAGCGGACAGCACTGACGATCCGCCTACAGCCTGCGTTTTAAAAAAAACTAAACCCATTTGAGAAAGGCTGAAAATATTTCGGTCACCAACAATAAAATACATACAATTCGGTGCAGGGTATAACCCGGTTTCTCCCCCTCCCCCACTCACTAAAAAAACAGAATGGCCATTTTCCAGCGGGAACATTAAGAAGCCTTGCCAATATTATGGGCAATGCATTTTCTTTCACTTCGTAGTTTCGCCATGCGGCATATGAAGAAAGGATAAGACAGAAGGTAGAAGAGAGAAAAGGGGTACAAAATCACAGGCTGTCAGGAAATTGATGACACTGGACAAGTCTAAAGCTAAGCATGGAGTCGGGTCTGGTGTAAAAAGTTCAGCAGCGACCTGCAGTAGCGGTCTTCGTGCACCCACCGGCTGAAGTCACCCGGTTTATCCCACCGAAGACCATGCACGATGAGCGCACTGTCCCGAGCTGTCCTTCACGTTTTTAGATGTTTCAAAAGGGTCCGTTGAGGGATCGCGGTAAAAAATGTGGCAAGAGAAGTTGGATTCGATCATTAAAACTGACACCGGGGGTGGGAAGGAGGAGGGAGGGGTGGCCGGGGGCGCCAAATCTAAGCGAAAGGAACTTCTGTTATTTGTTTTTTTAGCCGCAACTTCCGTCCAGCTATCACCGGCTGGCTTTATTGAAGCCATGCCACGTTCCTACCGGCCCGTTTTCACCTTATTGCTGGCCTTTCAAAGCAATTTCGCGCCATCTCTTCCTCGGCAGTCATTTTTCACACATTCCAGTAGAGCCATTACCTATGGCCATAGACGTGAATTTTTTTCTCTCAAATTGAGTACTTCTGTTCGCCTCATGCAGCTTACTTCTCCTGCTCAAAATTTTGAAAATGTTTAGGAAACGCATTGTTTTAGCAAAATGGACAAATTACACTTTTTTTCAAAGTGAAGTTGTGGTTCGGCTAAGAATAAAGATACGCAAAACTACAGTTATGGGCACAAAATATTGCCCAAAAATTGAAAATATTTCCGTAGTAATATATTTTGGCGAACACTGTTTCATTTCAATAAAGTAGAAAAAGGGAGAACTACTATGCAGTGTTTTTTTGCCCGTGACCGTAGCGTCCGATTCTTCTGCTCTTTTACATTGTGTGAATTGTGTTGCCAATCACCGCTTCAAACTAATTCCGAGTCATGAAAAAGCTGTAAAATCTTGTAGACACTCCTGTGGGTGTTGTGTAAATGATTACTAAGCTTTTATTCGGGCTGATTAGCGCGGGGGCGAAGTTACCATCTCATTCGCGCCTACCGCAACCTTCAGCCCATTGAGAGTGGTCAGATCCTTGAGCACCCTCCACAAATTCCTCGTCCCTCTGGCTCGTCTGTAAGTGCCCACGCTGTTTATTCCCCAAGCTGTAAAGTGGGGTCGCTTATGCGGCCTGCCCGAACATGCGCAGGTCCGCGCAGAAGTAAACGGAGCACGGGAGTGGTGGCTCTGCACCTTTTCCGGGACCTTTATTTGCGCATACGCTTGCTTGCAGGCGCCGTCATTACTTTTGGGGACTCGCTCTTGTCGGAGTGCTTGTGACGGATGCGGTGGGTATTCCAGGCCATGGAGTTTCTTACTATATACACTTAATAGGAATCTGGCGCTAGCGTCTATGCGGCGCATATCAAGGCCGCCTGTGTCGTCATGGGCAGCATTACACCATGCGCTTGCCTTAGTTTCGTCATTTGCTTGGGTTTAAACATTTTAGCGGCCGTATATCTGAACACAGTGCCGCAAAAACGCGAAGAATAGTGTGTTACTATATAAGAGAAAACAAAACAGGCTGTTTTAAAGATAAGAAAAAAGAAAGTAAACCGTACTTTTGCCGGAACGGTTTTGCCTATACTATCCCACAGGCCAAGCTGGTAGTTCACAATAATGCTAATATTTTGGGGAAACTCATTAAAGATTCTTAATTTACTAATGCCACAATTATTTCGAATAATAGGTTCTTTGAACAGCTTGGAAATGCTTTTGAGCGTGCATATAAAAAATGGCCGCGCATCTGCTCCTTTCGTTCCAAATGTCGTCAAAAGACGATAGTCTTTGTAGACATTTGCCAAGGAAATGCCCCCCTTTTCTTTCCCGCTCACCTCTCATGCCGTTCCTGTACCGTCGCGGTCATCTCAAGGTAAACACACTAAAGATTTGAATTTACCGCGTTCCACTGCTACAGGCCGGGTTCATCGATGCCAGCGCTGCAGTACGGCGGAGACGCGCGTGAATGGAGGCGGCCGACTTCAAGGTTTATAGAACCGCGTTGCCGTGCTCCACGTGCGTTCCAAGCAGAACATAAACCCTAGCTAGTGGAACCTTTCTTTGCTGTAGCCGCGTGATTTCTCATATGCCGCCAGGAGGTGGCGCGGGCAACAGCAGGCGGTACGCGTTGTTCTGCAGTAGATGTAGAATATCATTTGCTATCGAAAACCAAGCATCCAGGAATTTTTTAATAAAGGAACACTGTAAATATCTCTTCTGTACTAATTTCCTGTCTTATATTTGCGAAATGTCTTGCTCTTGTTCCACAAAGTTGACAAGTATGAACATGTAAACCGGGCTTAGACGTTTACATTTGGCTGTGAGCATATAAGAGTATTGCGCGGTGTGCATTTTAATTTGGCCGGGTTGCTGAATCGAGTCACAAACAGACAGACGGACAGACATACAGACAGACAAAAATTTCTGGGTTTAAGTAGCCCAAGAAAGACTATCGTCTTTAAAACTTCCCTTTCGTGGAGAACTGGTGCACCGACCGCCAGCTACAGTGTAAGCATGCCCTCCGAGATTCCCCCGCGCGCGTTTTGCTCTGGTCGTCCCAATCGGCCGGAGAGAGCGTAAGTTGAAAAGGGGGCGTGGCCGCATCTTTCGCCGTTACGTTTCTGCCTAAAGTCGTATAATTTCTATTGAATTTAGTATCAATGCATGGCTCTCTAGAAACATGTCAGTATGGCGCTAATATTTTCGGCCGATCGCGTTTGCTGAGTCAGGTTTAGCGCTGAAAGGGTCTTGACTACGATTTGAACATCAATGTCGCATTTTCGGCTTGAAATATGTATCATTATATATTCTGAAAAAAAAAAAAAAAAACTAGCCCTGATGTGCTGAAAGATATTTGGATTCTTTTAGATTGATTTTATTAGTAAGACCGCGCGTGCGCGGAAAACTTCAATTTGCTGTTCAGTTGTGGTAAGGCAAAATACAAGTATAGGTTCCGCAAAATGCCGTGTTCAGCCAAGTTGCGTCAGATTTCAGCGGTTATTGTTTCGTTTTACTCTGGACGTGGTTTAGTTTACCGGCAGTACTACTATTTTTTTCCTACTTAATCTCAGAGTGTAAGCATACCTTGCAGACCCCGTGTTTTGCTAGTTTGTTTATAAGTTTTATGCTTTAAATATCAGGTTTTCATACAATCTTTTTTGTGCCTGCGGGTAATTCTTGTATTTTAACAACACGGAGTTGTTGTTTTAGTGCTCATGAGTTTGCCGAAGAAGTTACAACACTTCAAGGGCCTCGACCACGTGTTCATAACGTTTATAATTTTTCTTGCTCTAAATTTATCATAACTGTAATTTCAACTGAAAATGTTGCCGGTTAGGTTCCTGAATGTAAGACCTTTTCCTAATCAGGTGGTTATTTATGCGTTTGGGCCGCGCGTTCGAAGAAAAACTGCCTTTTTACTGTTTTAGGGTTAAGCAAAAAATAAGTAAATATTGACCGAAACAAATAAAAATTAGGTCGTCGTCGGCAGTAAAATACAGCGAATTGACTGGCCTTGGTTTCAGCGAATATTGACACTCTAACGTTAAGGTACAAACTACAAGCTAACTAACTTAAAAAATAAAAATTCCCTCGCACTTCCCCGAGGGGGAGAGTGTGTAAGTGCGAATGCACGGTTGTTGATTGCGCGATTACGGTGGATATCGTGATCTTGGAGTGGAGAGGAGGCGCCCAACACCCGCAGTCACTGAGCGGAGAGAGGAGGAGGAGAGGAGCGCCCGCCGTTACGGCGAGGGCTACACGAGCGCCCTCACGGGTCGGATTGCGGAGCGCCCGCTACGCGAGCGAGAGCTCTCCCGCCCGAAGTGGAGAGGAGGCGCCCAACACCCGCAGTCACTGAGCGGAGAGATGAGGAGGAGAGTAGCGCGCGCCCATCTCCCCCCGTTGCTAGGGAAGACGAGGAGGAAGACGAGGAGCGCGCGCACCCGCAGCTGTTGCTATGCGGACGACGGCGGCGGACGATTCAGGCTCGCTTAAGAAGTGCATTCGCACTTAAAAAAATTGGCCGCGTATCTGCTCTTTTCGTTGCAAATGTCGACAAAAGACGATAGTCTTTATCGACTTTTGCTAAATAAATGTTTCCCTTCGCTTTTCGGCTCACCTCTCATGTTGTTCCTCTTGCGTCGCGCTCCTCCCAAGGTAAAGACGTCAAAGGTTTGCTTAAATCCTTTTAAATTTACGGCGTTCCACTGCTCCAGTCCGGGTGTCTCGATGCCAACGCTGCCGTACGGCGAAGACGCGCGTGAATGGAGGCGCCCTACTTCAGCGTTTATAGAACCGCATTTCCCTACTCCACGTGCGTTTGAAGAAGAATGTGGAACCTATCTATGGAACCTTTCGTAACTGCTGCAGGTTGATTTCTTAAAACGGCACCAGAAGTTATAGTGGTGCGGGAGACAGCAGGCGACGGCGGAGTGATTTTTTTTATCCAGTTGATGAAGTATTTAATTTCGCAAAAATCAAGCATGTATGATTTTTTTTATAAAAGAACACTGTAAATATTGATTCTGCATTAATTTGTTGTCTTATATTTGCGTAATGTCTTGTTCTTCTTCAACAATATTGACAAGTATGAACATTACACCGAAGTTAGACGGGCAGATTTAGATGTGACTATATAAAACTATTGCGCAGGCATTGTTTTACTTTGGCCGGGTGGCTGAATCGAGTCACGGACAGACAGACAGACAGACATACAGACAGACCAAAATTTCTGAGTTTAAGTAGCCCAAGAAAGACTATCGTCTTTAAAAAAAGAAAAGAAGAAGAAAAAGAGGGCGAAATGGGGATAGGCGTCACCGCCGAAGCTCACGTTTCACACGTCCGTCCCCGCTGGCCGTCGAACAAATAGAAAGAAGTCTTCGGGCCGCCGCGAGGGGGAGCAAAAGGAACGTTGCGGTAGAAAAGGGTGTTGCTAGTTAGCCTTTGCATTGGTCCCATTCAAATCCACGGTCGCTTCATTTTGCACACGGCCCTAATCTTGGCGCATTTGGTCTTTAGGGTACCAACTGTTCTTCGCGAGGCCTAAATGCTCTGTTAGTCTAATTTTCTCCCATTATGGCTAAGAGTGAACGATGCATCCTTCCTGTGGACGATACCAAGCGTCGACCCTGTGATATGAAACATGTTCTACATGTTTTATATCGCGTGTGAACACGTTCCATTTCATGGGAGCGTTACCCGTTTCTCTGCCACGAACGGATACGAATACGGACATACGGCGATATAAGTGGCCCTATAGCAGTGTTGACAGCTGTCACTGTGAAATGGTATTATGTCGAACTGCCAGGTTTTGAGCCTTGGGATCTCCGCACATGAGGCAGGTGTTCTACACTGAGCTACACACTTAGGATAGTGTGTGATCACAAAATATGCACATTCCTCTTGTAAATTATATTGCCAAAAACACCAACTGTAGGCCTGCAGTGGCGACGAGATTGCACTGCATTCGTCACGAACCCCCTATTCGAAGTCAATGTGCGCACGGCTTTGACTGTAAAAGCCGCAACGTAGAGTGATCGGCTGTCAATTTAGTTTAATGCCATATCCTAAAAGTGTCTCGTTGAGCGAAAAAGCCGCTGTTCCAAAACGCGGCAAATAAATTCTCACTAGCTGCAAGGCGTTTCACGTGCGCGCCTCAGAAATAAAACAGGAAAGGAGCGCCCGAGCGTTTTCTTTGAGCGCCCGCTACGGTACAACGCCCGGGCATGCGTAGATTAACGTGTAAAAGCAGAAAGGGCGGTGGCCCAGAAGGCCGCTGCTGCTCTTCGGCGTCAGCTCTCCCGGCACCGAGCTTCGTACTCCGGTCGCGTCTGCTTCTCTCGCCCTGCGGCGCAGCACTCACAAGTCAGCCAAGGCGCTTGCGCGGCGTAGTACGCCCTGGGGCGTTCAGTTGAACCTAACTCCTTCCAATTCGCAATTTGTAAGCGCTTAGGACTGGGAGTTTTTCGTTGTTGCCAAGCTGAGAAACATTCTGGAATTCATGTGCATGTAACGATGGTCTTGAGTATATTCTTTCGCAGATTACTGACACGAAAGGTGTGTTGGAGTTATAATTCGCCGTCAAAAAGGAAAATAAACGACCTTGGTTTTTGAACATATTTTATTGCCACTGGATTTTGTTAAGTTTGGTTGACGTGCAATTTGAGTGCAGAAAAATGGATGGGTGAAACAACCTCATTTTGTTCCGACAAATGGTTTAAACGTGGACCTATATATTCTACGGCAGTATGTTGAACAGTTCTTGGAGGAGCACTTCTGCTGAGAAATGAAAACGCGTCCATGTTGCATCAGTCCTTTTGTGCGGGTCTAGGGGGGACTTTAGTGCAGTTGAGTTTAGTGATTTCAAACTCCCTCGTAGTTACGTTTCTAAGGTAAGTAGTACAATCTTGGTACCGTTCCTTGCACTTCTCGTCTTCAACCTCCGGGTCCTTGACGCGATGTTCACAGATTGGGTCTTGGTAATCGCCTGTAAGAGACGTCGACATGTAGCGCTAAAATTGTAGTGGGGCCATCATTATATTCAAGAGTATACAGAGATCTACTTTTTAAAGAAGAAGTTTATTGAAATGCAGTAGACAAGTAATACAAAAGTACAGAAATTTTTCTGACAAGGGTCCCAAAGTCGAAGACTTGGCTTTAATATTTCCACGCGGTATCTGAAATTATCAGAAAGGCACCGTAACCTGGCTACAACTTTAGGTGAACGAAACGCCACCTGTAATTGAACTCAGTGGCGCCGCGTATGCGTCAGGAGTTCATACTTCGGCTTTGCGGCACACTGGTGCGCCTTAATCATTTCAGCAGATGGTCAGCAAACACGTGCTGCCTTTTGTTTTTACTTACGAATTAAAGAGATTGTGCTTACGGGTGAAATTTTTGTGGGAGCAAGAATTTCAGTTGGAGGGAGTATGTACTTACGTGCTTTATTCGTGTGTACTCGAAGCTTCTTTTGGCTTTCAAGGGAATGAATTTTATTGCGCAGATATCTAAGTTCACTGAACATAATCATGTATTTTATACAGCTTACGGCTGAAATGTTCTACGAACAGTACGCCTGTGTTTCTCCCAGATTTATTGCGAACAGATTTATTTCAGCTTTCAAATCCAATATTTCTTGCGTTGCGTTTTCTCTGACGTCCTTCTGTGAAGTAGGCCTATAGATAACTTGAGAATATCCAGAAGCTTGGACTAGCCGAACAAAAACTATGTTTCCTCGGTTTTTATTTTATAATATTCTAAATTGGAAGATTATAACTTCCTCCTGTTTTTAATACCAGCTTTTAAGAGGCCCGCCCCTCTTTTGCGAGAGTTATAAAATGTCCCCTGAACGCGGTGTGCGCTAGCATGCACCATAAGTTAATCCGGCAGTGAGGTCCAGGCGGCGCTGGCTCCGGTGCCAAATCTATAGGCCAGTATCGCCGCAGCTTCAACCGGTGCAGCCACATCGAAAAGACTTATTGTGCTTACACTCAACTGTTAACTTAGCTTATATCAAACGCTCTTTAAACTGGAAAGTACCCTTAAGGTAAGTAAATAATTTCCGGATAATGAAAGCATTCCCATATAATTATATGGTATGGAAACACAACTTCTAATTGTATTCTTTGTCTGAATAGATTGATTAAATAAACTTTATTCAAAACAGCAAGCATGATGTTGGGGCACCCACCGGGTGAAAGACGTCCTTAGTCCAGGGTAGTATTTTCAGCATGGTGAAAAAAAAAAAAAAAACGTTTCAGCGTGGAAAAAAAAAACTAAACAAGAAACACTTTCATTTTTTTATTGGGGGCGGGGGGGGGGGGGGGGTGTCAGGGTGTCATGGAGAGCTTTCAATTCCTACTTTCGCCTGCCACATATGACTAAACCATGTACCTACTCCCACCGAAAAACCAACTAAACCCGCCACGGTGGCTGAGTGGCTCAGGGTAGAGTCACTACACAAACTGTGGCGTTGCGATTCTGAGTCCAAGGATTCGCATTTTTTCACATATGCATTTTTTGCATTTTTTCGCATTTTTTCGCGTTTTTTCGCATTTCACATGTGAAGAAAGAAAAGGGAATCACACTCTGAGTTGAATGCTAACATTATACATAAAGAAACCCTCTCGAGAGTGGGACTCAAACAGGAATCAGTATGCTTGAGAGCGCAATCATATGTTTGTAATTTCAAATGAGCTAACAGCACCGGTAACATGTACATAGGAAGAGATCAAATTAGCAGCCACCAAATAGGCGAAGCTGGTCAAGGGTAGGGGCAGTTGACAAGGTGATTTAGTAGCTTACCTTCCAAGTATTGAAACAGCACGATGCCGCATTTTAGGTTTTCACTTAAGTAGAACAGGGACTCAACGCTTATGGTGCGATTGCTCTCTTCTGTAAAAAAAAAAAGTAAACGCCAGTTTATTTTTCTAAACCGGTATTTACTACGTGACGTCCTTATTACCCTTTTCCACAAGAAATCGGCTGGGTCCCCCCCGAAAATTCCCTGAAAACATGAGCCCGCTTACATGGTACGAGTCGAAAGATTATAAAAAAAATCACCCATCTCCACGCCGTGAACAATGTCGAGGATGCGAAGTCTGGGACGGAAGTTGTGTATTGTTTGTGTGATGAGCGTCGTCGTCCGTGCGTGCTGAAGCACTCTGAGTTTTAAATGATTTATAAGTGGAGTAAATGAACTGTAAATGACAAGCGCCACACGAACGACAATTCGCGTCCCAGTACTTCGCACCCTCGGCATCGTTGACGGCGTGGAGATGTGTGATTTTATTCGTCCGAATTGGGCTGAATTGACAGGAGTTATCGCGCATTAAATGCATTAATGAATGGACAAACGTGTGTGCAGTGTATATATACAGTGTTTTATTGACGGTATTGGTGGTACGTTGTGACGAGTTCCGGGTTGCGTTTCCCCTTCACGATCACTGCCTTGTGATCGGTGAAGTGCAGATAAAGTGGTTCTTCGAGCGGGGCTAGATTGCAGTTGGCAAAGACGAGGTCTATGCACGTATATGCACGTATGCACGTTCCCCTGATTGTCATCGGTTGATTCCGGAACGCGCTATACCCATTGCACCGCAGCGCCCTGTCGTGTTGCTCGCTGTAGTCACTGTAGTTTCAACTGTAATTGCAACTGCTCTTTTTCCGCGAATTATCCTTGACAGTTTATGGTGTTTGCTTTGTTTTTTGCGTTTTGTACCCGTTAAAATTCGCGCTCTTTGCTGCTGCAGTTTGCGGCGCTCTCCCCAGATAGTGCGCGGAGTGGGACGTAGGACGAGTAATATACCGAAATAGAATCAGAAGGGGAAGGGGGGGGGGGAGTAAACAGGGGTGCAAGGGAAGGAAGGGGGGGAGAAGCGATGGGAGTTTAAAACCGGAGATGAGGGGGGATAACCCATTAGGTTAGTGAAGGGTAGGGTAAACAAGTAGAGTAACACAGGCAAGTCGGTTGGTGACAACCGACGTCCCGATACAAAGGGAGGGCCTCTAATCATCATCATCAGTGTGCGCCGCTCTCAATAGATGGCTTACAATGCTGTACGCACGGAGAACGCCGGATGACGGCACAGACATTGCGAGGTCCTGAAGTGCTTCGCACTTAATACTTCTTTTCTGCTACATTGGGTTTTCCGGTCCTTTCTTTATTTTTCTTTCTCTTTTGACGCGAATTACTCCGACAGGCCGAGTGGCCGCACGCAGCAGCTTACGCCCAGTAGGAGCTCTCCTACTAGTTCACCCATTGTATGCAGGTGTCATCACGTGCACCTGTCGCGGCGCACACATCAGGTTTGTTCCAATGTGGCTAGGGCGCCCGGTCAATGCTGTGGTTAGAGCATTCGGCTGCTGCTCCGACGACCCGGGTTCAAACCCAACACCAGCCAAATTTGTTTTCTTTTTCAGCGGTGGCCATTTTGGCAGCTATTCTGTTTAGACCAACGACGATGACAACGATAGCGGGGAGAGAGGGAGGGAGGGAACTTTTTTTAAGCCTAAACTCGTAAAAGGAAGGGGGCGAGAGGGAGGAAGTCACCTGGCCTTACCCGTTAGATGACGGCCATGAGCCCGTGGACCCTTGCGGCATCTTCTGCCAGGTCTTACAAGTAGTTGCTGCGAGTGGGGTGAGAGCTGAGCAAGGAGGCCTCCCATTGCTCGTGAGTCCTGATGTTTAATGCACGATTAGGTGAGTGGGGTTTCTTTTGGCACGCCCCCATTATGTGTTGTAGGGTGGCTTTGACCTGCGCACCACTAGCATCTGTCGGAATATGTGTCTGGGAAATACCAGTTGTAGAAGACGGAGTTGGGGAAGACAGTTGACTGTATTCGTCTCCACGCAACGGACTGCCATCTGTTGAGGGAGGAGTGTGGTGCAGGGTGCTTGAGGCGGCTCAGCCTGTAGGGGTGCGTAATCTCCCTGTACGTGACCAGTCTGTCTCTGCTCCCCGTGAATGTAGGCCCGATGTCTCCATCGAGGTCAACCTGGTTGCCGAATTCTCGGACGAGTGTGCTGGTGTCCATGCAAGGCGAACATGCTTGCATCTGTCGCCGATAAACGACGAAAGGATTTTGGCCGCTGGCAGGGACATACGTCCCACCAAGAAGTTTCTTATTGCCGTCTTTGAGTCAGACACAATAATTTCGGCTTACGTGCTAGCTATTGCGAGCGCAATAGCCGCTTCTTCAGCCATCTCAGGGTGCGTGGTCAGAATTGTACCCGAGATCACTGCATTTCCTTGCTGGTCCAGCATGGCTACGCCCGCGGCCGGTCGGTGGTGATGTTACTTTCCGCGTTTTGTGAGACATCTAAGGCTTTTCCTTTAAAAAAGCGACTGTTTCGCTCGTGATGCAGTAGTACTGAACATTGTGCAGGCCAGCACACACTATACAGAACAATGGAAGTTACTGAGGGTAACATTAAAACCTGGGTGAGGACTACAAAGGGCGTTTTGTGATTCCTTGCTCATTGTTTGGTTGTTCTGCTTTCTTTTGTTCCCCTTTGAGTAGTCTCAAAAGAGAACGTTTTTTGTTATTGTCTAGCTTACTGTTTAGCTCTTCCTAGTTTGTTTCCATCGGCCTTGAAACATTTTCAAAAAATTAATACAATATTAAACCCTAATTTACGTCTTTTCACTGCGCGTGATATCACCGTTTTTGCTCATATTTGCCCCTATACAATCAAGTTTTCGTGGAATCAGCGGGAAACTTTTCTGTGCATTGATTGATAGGCTTTATTCGAGCATGCAGATTATGCAGATAACGTGTGATATCTAAGTGCGTAGCTCGCAGGGAGAACGTTCCCTATGCTGAAAAGCCATTTCTCTGGGGCTGTTACGATTCAGCACGCCGCTATTCTGTTCGCGCGTACTGCAAGCTTCGTGGAGTCCTTGCGTGCTTTGTGGCAGAGCCTACCCTCCTCGTGCGCGCCTGCCGCGCGGGACCCTTTTGCGGTGACTCAAGTGCAGATACAGAACACGAAGCCAACGGATCTTCATGTGGAGACATGTCCCGGCAAGGCGAACGCCGCAGCCGAGATCTTCTGTCCCCTCTCTCAGACTAGCGAGCGCCGCTACTGCCGGCCCCTCGTGAACTCGGAACGAGTCGTATGTGTCTGTACTTTTTTCGGGCCGTCTGTACAGAAGCAATAGGAAAGCCGCACAGCCGTTACGGCTACTATGTAAAAAACCCGCCCTTTCGGTAGATAGATAGTTCAGTTCGTTTTGCAGCAGCGAATCCATGCTGTCGCTTTCCTGGAGTACCGCTGTAATCTCGGCCGTAAGGGTATTGTTCCTGCATTGCTTCGGCTCATCTCTCGTCATCATCAAGGCAGCAACTTTTGCTGGCCGCTCACCACCACGCTACCTGATATGACGGAGGCGATGCAGCCCGGTTCTGGGTCGCCTTCCGATGTAAAGAGTCATATTCTACCACCAGCTGTCCTGCAGAAGTAAGACCGAGTTACTTTTGCTGACAAATTGGTAAGAACATTGCAGGTATTGTGACGGGTGCTCACACATATTCCTCCTCAATCAGGCAGCGCCCTATCAATGGAAGCGCTCCTCGCTTCTTCTGCTGTGATACCGATGACTTTCACATCAGCTGTCGGGTTAATGTCCCCAGGCGCTTTCCAGTCGTACCATTGCACGACAGGCCAGCGAGGAATAGAAAATACTCAGCTAGCACCTATGACCGGCGCAGGCCCCGCAACCATCCGACCTATTTCGCGTGCGGTATTCCCGGTCATTGAATATTTTCGAACCCAGATTGCTAAATTACGTCGAGTATAAATGGAATGCGATACAGCTAAATCGCGTAGAATGAAAATTTTTCCTCTCCCGCGATATTGTTTGGCGTTGCCTTCTTGAAGGGCTCATACAGTGACGTTCTGGCCGGTGTTTTTCCCGTCCAGACACGAGCATCTTGAAGGGCTTCCGTAGCGACGTCTTGGCTGGTGTCTGCCGTCTAAGCGGGCGCACATAGCCGGTCGCCATTTTATGCGGGCACAGGGGAAACGGCGGAGAGGGAAGAGGGGAAGAGGCGGGACGTGCATGTTCAGCTAGCCTTGGCGTGCTGAACATTCATATGGCGTGCCCGTTGTGCTGGTGGAGGACTTCTACGTGGACGTCTCACGGCCCGTACCGACTTGGCGGCTGTCCTCTGCGGTTGAGTTGTTTGGTTGGTGTGTTACACACGCAGTAAGAAGCCTACGACGCGGGAAGGAAACGGACAGCTTATGTTTGTCCGCTAGAATAAACTCTAAGCTTCATTCAGCTAATTAGCTAGGAAGTATGCTCAACCGCAACTTACAAAGAAGCCTTTTTTTTTTCATCCACTCCGTGGACTACGCTCAGCTTCGCTGGTCCTCATTCTTCAAAGACTGGAAGAGAACCAAATGTTTTATCGGGAAACGCTGCTGATAGCACGGAGTAATTTGTTCTTGGAAACATCGGTTTCCCATTGCCAGCTTTGGGACAAGAGCCAAAATTATACATTTAGAACACAGTTTCAATTCGGGCAGGCGCCGTAGAGCAGAAGCTGAAAGCTGCGTATTCTTGATTAATCCTATGCTAATCAGGGTTTTTACCATTCGCTCCATACCACGCAACAGCGCCTTGCATTGGTTTCATTCTTCCCCCGGACAATCGAATTGTGTATAACTGGACGGCTTGAGCAAACGTTAATGCTTAATGCTCATCTTAGAAAACAGAGGGGCTACTGGTTGACCATTATTTCGATTTATAACGGTGTCGAGCTGTTACAAGCCCCAGCCATAGATAGAGCAACATACTCGGCGTTTGGACTTCCCACCGCTGAATCATATCAATTTCCCAAAAGGGTTTGCTTCGTTAATTGTGTCATCGCCCCAGAATGAAATTATTTTCACCGCAATGAGCAGCGACTGTAAGTCTCACATAACATTTGCATTTGCAGTTGTTTTTTCCGACCTCGACCAATCCCGCTTGATTTACCTTGTGACATCACAAGGAAGGTCTAATATCTATATTTAGTTGGAATTACTTGCTGTTTTAGTTCTCACCTAGCTCTAAATTTCTTGCAGTTTGCAATGAAGTTACCGTACATGTTATTCGGACGTGGCAAACTTTTTAATCGAACAAAGTTTTATGTTGTATTCCACACTCTACTGCGCTACGTCTACTTTCTCTCCCCAACCTGGCACCCTGTACCACTGGTATGGAGTGTCAGAACTCCCCGTCCCTTGCCCCTAATCCTCATCCAACGTACGAACAGTGGGCGGGCCAGCTGGCCAGCACCGACCTCTCAATACAGCCTAGCCTTTTGGAGAGGGCCAGGGCAGCTAGCGCGGACCAGGGCTTCTGGACTAGAGGAGGCCCCCACCGGGCGGGCGACCAACCATCAGCGCCTGATGCTCGTCTTAATAAAGTATTCACTCACTCACTCACTCACTCACTCACTCACTCACTCACTCACTCACTCACTCACTCACTCACTCACTCACTCACTCACTCACTCACTCACTCACTCACTCACTCACTCACTCACTCACTCAACCCTAACTCCGACGGCTCAACACGATTACGTCCCGTAACCTGGGAAGCTAGTAGTGCTAATAAGTACCATAAATTAGTGATAAACTTACCAATCCGGAGTACCATTCTATCTTTCGTACCGGGAGCAGTGTAGGAACCTGTGAGGCGGGTGGTATTCCTAAAATTAAAAGAAACATTTTGATTAATACTGCATAGAAAGCAACGTCAAACTGACCCGGCAACAATCTTTGAGCAGTGCAAGTACACTTGGGCGACGTTTAGCTTACACTGCCAGGAATACTTGAGCCAAATATTACACGTGCACGTGAACCGGTGAGCGCGCAAATTGCTGTGAAAAACGCGGAAAAGCCAACCGCGCTCACTTCACTTCTCCTCATTATACACTCGTGGGGTGGCCTAAGCGACGTCATTGAGGTCATGGCTGTCCGATCGGCTGTCACTGGTCAACTTCGCAGCTAATTTCTCGCATTTCCTGTGGCGATCCGCCGTCGTCGCCCCTGTGTACGAACCTCTCCTATGCCTGAACCTGTAGGCACAGTTTTGTCGTTTCTTTTGTGTTTTGAGTGCGCACAGAGTTTCAGGGATGAGCTCAATACTTCCCTTTCAACCAGACCACTCGACAACAAACGTTTATTGCTTCAAAAACGCCCTACCAGCCCGAGCGCGTACTTGCGAGCAGGCACCAATGCCTGCTTTTTGGTGGCAAAAGACCGGAAATAAACGCCTCCACATTGCGGAGAAAAGAAGAAAACTCACCGGCCTGTGATGTATCGAAGTCCGCCGAAGAGAACGCCGCGAGCCGCCCCCTATCCGGGAGAAAGCGCGCAGATTTCGTCGTGTTGTCCGCGGTCGATTTGAAAGGGAACGATTATGCGCAATTCTCATCACGCGTAGTTTTGGTGATAGTGAACACATTTTCATGATTGTTGCGGCAGGAGATTGCTGAGACAATAGACTTTACTCCAAAATACATTCCTAGTAGTCGATGGTAAGTGCTGCAGTGCCCCTTCAAAGTTTGCTTGTTTTCTGGAAAATGTTTTATGATGCTACGGGTAAAAGATTTACACCAAATAACCCTTTCACTGGCATGCCTGGCTCGATGCGCGGAATATTCTGGCATGATATTTCGGTGTGGGTCCACTTGCGCTGGGTGGGCTTTGAAAGTCTACTTTCCCGGCCGCGGCGGTATTTATCTTTCGTGGCGTTTCCCTTGGGTACCCCTCACACCGCTCCCCCTGCTTCCTTCACCCCCGATCTTCCAAGCAGCCCAGCTGCAGGATCAATCCCACAGATCCCCTTCCACTTTCCATTCCCGGCATCATCGACGACACCTAGGACAGCGGTTGACCACTTTCGGTTCCTTGGAAGCGTGTTTTTGACTATTTAGCAGAACTGAAATTTTTAGGCCCAATTTCATACCACGCGTAATCACAAGCTGGCCTCCTATACCAGCCATCCTCATTGTTTTTGACCCATTGTAATTGTGTCCTTCCTCACAGATTTTAGGTTTTACCTCTTCAGGTCTCATATATAACCACTTTTTTGGTGCTCTTTGCCCCAGTTGGCCTTCCGTCATTAAAATTAAGCCATAATCATTACCTCCACGCTCACCCTTCTCCAAAACCAGCACGAAGCACACCTTCGCTAATGACCCATATTGCAAGAGCCACTGACAAAAAGTACTAAATACGCCCTCGTCGCCCCGTAAAAAAAAAAAAAAAAAAAAAAAAAATTGCAGAAGCGTCCAAATAGGAATTGCCGGATAAATGCGTAAACCGCTCTTGTCTACACCGCACCGTTCCTAAAGTCAGCTTCACTACTATACACCAGTGCAATGTTAGGAAGACGTTTAATTAAGGGTAATCAATCAGTTTGGTATCGGATTGTTGATTGTGAGGATTAACGCGCCGACGCTACGCAGGCGGTTAAGCGCGCCGTGGTGGAGGGCTGCGGAATAATATTGACCACGTGGGGATTTTTAACGTAGTTCTATTTCGGGGAAGGAATCTCCAGAAAATTGTAATACATACTTCTCTAAGACCCCATATATCCCTGTGGAGCACCTGTAGTCTTCCTGCCCTTGAGCATCAGCTATGATCTTAATCATTTTCCTGGTAATGATGATAGTGATACCTCAATTCTACGCGCACTTTCAAATTTGTGCGCAGCCTGTCAACTATGTGCAAAAGTGCCGAAAGAGCCGTCACATGCATAGAGTTTCTTAGTAAGTATACTGCAGAGGAAACTGCGCTGGGGAATTCATGTCGGTGCGGGCGGTTATGACTTTATGGGAAGACCACAGCTGCTGGCTTGGCATGTCTATCGGATTATTAAGCGTCTTCTTGAGCTTGCTTTCTTCACTATACAGGGCTATGTCTACGGTGTAGCCGCACCGGCCGAAATGGCCGAAACTCGCCTCGCTTCCCTCGCTTCACTTGGAAACTCAAAATTCGCTCCATCAGTTCATGCTACGACAGCTGTGCTTGACTATAAGCAAGCGGGGGGACTAGCGCCGGTTACACAAGTACAAACCCATTTACACAAGTACAAACCCACAATATAGACAGGTTAGTTTGTGGTAAGGAGAGCTGTGCTTCCGGATTATTTTTTGCCGTAGCGGTACATATGGTAACAGCGCCAGGACATCTTGACTGAGCGGTAATCTGCCGCTGCGAAAGTTGTAGCATATGACGAGTTACGAAAACACAAACGAAAACACCGCGAAGGCGATGTTTCCATAGGTACGCGCCTAAGGCCTTACTGAGCATTCCAAACAATTTATTATTTGAAATTTTTGCAAAATAAGAGTCTTTAATGAGTTTCTCCCAAGAATTGTACATTACTGTTAACTACTAGCTTGCTCTGCAGAATATTAGGCATAACCGTTTTGGCCAGACTTTCAGTAAAAAAACCTGCTTTAACTTTCATTTCTTTAGCTTCAAAACAACGTGTGGTATTTTATGCGTATATAATTACACACTCTTCTTTGAGTTTTTGCTGAATTGTAAATAAATTTACTGCCACTAAAACGTTTCAATCCAAGCCAATAATGAAACTAAGGCGAGCGTACGGTATAATAGCGTCGCATTACGACGCAGACGGCCTTGATGGGAGCCACATAGAAGCTAGTGCCACATTCCTCTCTAGTGTATATAGTAAGAAACTCTATGGTCACATGCAGGATTGTGGCGCACAGAGATTTTTTTGTTGTTTCATCGTCTAATCGATGTGTTTCACCAAGGGACAGTGCATTATTGCCAGCAATAATTCTTTTGGGTCTTGATAAAACGCCGAGTCGACACTTCTGCTTCAAGAACCACACCTACTACAGCTCCGCAACCGTCGTGTGGTGGGAGCATACCGTCGGTTAGCTGAGGGATGGTATGATATTTCGATCTAGGTGAAAGGTCATTCCAATAAGTCTGAAATTGTCGAAGAAGGATCACTTGTGTAAATAATGGTGTTTGAGAGAGGCAATCGCGTTTGGTCAGTGCTCATGCACTGCTTTTGGCATGTTTATGTGTGATTTTAACCGTCCGATACGAATAAAAAGGAGCCTAAAAGGCGCTTTGTTGCGGCCAAATCAGTCGTGACTCAGTGAGAATACAAAATTCATGACATGAACATTTTGCACAAGAGAGAGAAAAGGAGGCAGTATTTCTTCTTCTCTTCTTTTATGTATGTTTTCGCGCTAAGTGCAAGTCTATGTTTCATTTATTTACACCGCTAGTCACCACAATAAAGTAGAAGAAAAGCACAAAAGTCAAAGAAGCAGTCAACAAGTGGATGTGCACAAGCGTTCGCCGGCGAGTTGAATGTAGCGACGTTTAGTGTGCATTTATCTGGGATTGCAGTCGTTTCCAGAAACATCCAATAAGATCGAGAACAATGTCGGTCAAACAAGACGAGTCTAGGTGAAGGAGTTGGTGGGACATTAGCTGCGATTTCAAGGCCGGATGGGATACTGTTTGAAATGCTTTGGTAATTTTAATAACACTTGTTCTTTTAGTACTTCGTAATTTTTTTCTCATTACGACCTGTTTCTTATACCAATTTGGAGCGGCATAAACTATGACCCTTTCTATTGCTCTGATATAAATTTTTGGAGGTGTTTGCTGCTAAGCCTCCCCGTTGTGTGCTGTTAATTTTCCTAGGCTGCTTATTATTTGGTTTACTTTTCCTTTATATAGTACTATGAATGACAAAACTGAGCTTGTTGTCTATATAGGTGCCTAATATCGTAATTTCTTTACAGAATTTAAGATTTTGTTTCCTAGTTTAATAATGGGAGGTCTTTTAATGTACTTGTCACCTATTACAGCGAATTTTGATTTTGCTGTGTTAAATGTAAGTTCTTTGTCTATTCCCAGTTTTCTACTTTTTGGAGCGCTTCGATGGATTTTCGCATGAATATTATCTCTAGAGTTGCCTCTTATTACTAAGGTTATGTCGTCGGCAAAAGCCTGAATATATAAATCGCTAGGAAATTTGCTGTTTAGGAGATCTAAAATTGTTATGATTCAAAATATTACCCTTAAAGAGATCGAAATATTTCATGTACTATTTGCGGGAAAAAATTCTCCTGGAAAAACTGCGCTTTTACAGGAGACCAAATAAGCAGTACAGTAGATATACGGCAGCTGCATCCAGCAGATAAGAAGTCTTTGACGTATCTTACTCAACCAATTTTGCAGACAGACTTGACAGTTTTTACAAGAAAAAATTGAAGTCTTGCAAGATATCTTGCAAGGCTTTCAAGATAAAATTGACTTAGGAGCAGCTATCATAATTTTAGATAAAGCCGGCAAAATAATAGAAACCAAACAATGCACACTTCCGGAGTACAGCAATAACTTTGAGGCAGATGGAATCGCGATTTTAAAAGCAATTGAATACCTCCAAACTAGCTTAAAAGAAGGTAACGTACAGTTGTATACTGATAGCCTATCAACCATAAAAGCAAATAGCAATCCAAACAACCCAAACTTAAATATATTTGGAATTAAAGAAATGCTAAACAAAATAGAAAACGAAGTCAAAATGACGTTATTGTTCATCAAAGGTCACACTGACAATGTGGACAACGAAATAGTGGATGAAATGGCTAAGAAAGCAGCAAAATGGGGCGAAAAAATAGACTGGCCTATTTCACTACAGTTTATCACAAAGCAGCTCGATATTAATGTAAGAAAACATTGGAATGTTGAGTTCTATTAAGACGGAAATGAAACCTACGCATTCCAATGGATAAAAAATGTTCACATTATTCCGGCCCACTTTCCCACAAACTATTGCACATCCCAGTTTATTACTGAACACGGCAGTTTTCCATTTTATTTTCCCAGGTTTGCCATTACAAATAACAACGAATGTAAATGTAACCTAACAGAAGTCACCTTCGACCACTATTTACAGGACTGTCCCGTTACAAAAGAACAGAGAACAACTTTTTGCCGATTATAGAAATAGCCTCGAAAGAACGAAACCTGAGCTAATAAAAAATACAGAAGCATTAGAAATTTTAGAAGAAAGGGCAGTCCTAATTAACGGTAATAATCAACAGTACAAATACCTAAAATATTGTGTAACAATTTCACACACACGCAGACACAAAATCAGCGTCAAATAACCCGATAATACCTTTTAGATCTATTGTAGTTATCTGTTTTTTTAATTGAGGTATTTTCTGTGTACTTTTATCGTGTAACTTTTTTGCATTTGTTTTCGATTTCACATCCAAACATACAATTTCAATGTATTTTTTCTTTACCCGTTATACCTTGGTGGTACGGGAAGGCTCTCTCTGCGTGAGCCCATTTAAAAAGAAGTCCAGGCAAACAACGAACATGATACATTTCCCTACCAGACGAGAGAGCTGCGCCCGGCCTAACGCAGACGAAACAAACGGATTCTCCACGGGTTCTGTAAACGTGAGGCATATGACCCGCCAGGAGACGCTGAGATCTCCGTTTTTCTTGCCTCGTGGGCATATGTAATTATGCCCAAGTAAAATACTTGATTTCGCCTAGCACGGCTCAATATAACCCTGCGCGGCCAGGCGCTGGCACCAAAACCTGAACAAAACAATTCGCTATAGCGGTTCGCCCCACTCCTACGCCTCAATCCATATCCCACTCGCAAGCTCTGGAAGAGAGCCCACGCTAGCTCGATACTCAGCGATCAGCGTCAGCAGGTCGTGAGGACTGTTGATACGGCCTGTGCTCAAGGTATCCTGGACTAGGGAAGCTACCCCGAAGACTCCGATGTGTTCTCAATAAACAGTTTTTATTTTCTCGCGCGCGATTGTATAGCGTAAACACAGGCAGCTATTGCTTCTTCACATCGTAACAATATATAGGCCCGTAATTGCTAGTAAAGCCGCTTTCGCAAGGATTGATCTTAACCCGCTTATTTTTTTACTAAGCATGAAAAATCTACCCATTTGCATTTACAATGCATACTCAGGCCACCACTCTATTTGACGGTGATAACTGAACGACACAATTACGAGGCTTTTATTCAATCTTCAAATCATCGTTTCATTATGTAATAGTTGTGCGTATTTCAGACGAATTTTACTAAAACCAACCTCATATATTTTTCACGTTAATCGAAACCAACCAACCCTTTCTACCGATATCCACAAACACATGACAAAGCCATCATATGCAGTGAGGCTTTTTAGCTTAACACTTGATAAACCCAAAGTGGGGCCTGTCAAAAACTTAAAGCCAATCGTAAACAAACCGAAACCCATCTCCAATCACCCCAAACCCAACCCGCGACCCAATCCAAACAAAACCTCACCCAACCCACTGGCTCAGCCCGACCAGATTATGAATGACAACCATACCACACACACACACACACATACACACCTGATAAAGAATCACCCCTTATCACATTAAGAATCACCTCATCATTTAGTCACACAGATTCGCTTCAGCTGTCGTGCCTGCTGTCACGCTATTGTTCTCGGCAACTTTCAAATCTGCCGCTCATCTCCCGGCACGCAGCGCAGCCTAGCATGGGGTGCCGTCCATGGCAACGACGCAGCGCAAGAATCACTTCCAATGCTTTGCATATGAATGCCGTGTCCGAATGGCGCAACCGGGCAGGCGTCGGCTTCATAACGCGACGGACCCCGGACCGATTCCAGCTCTGGGAATCGTATTTCAACAGCGAAACTGCTCAGCAAATCGTAATTTTTCGTATCCGCAGTTAAAAATACCATTAAATTGCCGAGCGTGCGCACGTGAGCGCGGGCCTCGCGGCGACCGCCCGGCAGTTAACAAAAACCAAGAAAATGCCTCGCGCTCGTGTGTGCGTATCTCGCGACGACCGCTCAGCGTCCCCTGCGCACGCTTGTCAGGCCAAGCATACCCACTCAGGGAAATCAGCCAAGCTTTTCAAAAAAAAAAAAAATACTCCAGTGTTTGCCGTTCGTGGCAACGCTTGCTCTGAACGAGAAAGACTCCAGTGTTCACCGTAATCGTGGCAACACTTGATCAGAATGAGAAAGATACGTCATAGCGTACACACCTCCGAGGTGATGTCGAATGATAACACGTTTAAAAAATTAAAGAAGCTCACACTTACAGCAACAATTATGGAGTAAAGGTCGTTGCGGTAGCAAACAAGAAGAAAATCGGCTGCAATCGTGGACTTAAACGGTCATGATGGCCTTGAAAGTTGCGAACAGCTTCGCTGCCATCAAGTCTTACGCATTAGTTTGAGCTTCCTTTATTTTTTTCTTGAGGCGCCGGGTGTTTTGGAACATCATCACGAGCTTTCACGACACAAATAAGTCTTGTGCATTTCAAGACTCATTGCCTACAGCATTCGTGCAGTAAAACGATTCAGCCAGTATTTCCAGCATCCATTTTTTCGAGTACTTTACTATGCATTCCTTCGGAGTCACCCGACCTGCTGCGTATCTTATTGCAATAGTACCTACTAAAAAAGCTAATCACGAATTTACTAAACAGTGCAAACGTTGAGTACTCACGCTGCTTGTGTCCTCCCTGCTTAAAGCGTATTAACATACAAACACCTAAATGTATCACTTATTTAAAGGAAGGGTCAGGTATTTTCTGCAGAAGGAACAGAAATCTTTTCGCTATTAACTTGCCTATGTTTCTTTTACAAACTCTGAAAACGCAAGACTTTTTGAACAAAATAATTTCTTATACTACAAGAAAAAAATGCGCAGAAATTCAGAGAATTGTCTAGTAATTTCTTTATTGTGTGTTTTTATAGCCGAATTTGACCGTGGGCATCAAAATACTATGGCATTTTTTATACTTTAAAGTTTTCCATTGTTTCTTTCAGCCGATCACGTAAATTTACAATATTAGCGTCATTACATGCCGTAAATACGACAACATTGCATGTTTGTGCAAATGCCCGACGTTACCCGTTTGGTATGTTTTCACGTTTCTTTTTTATGTTTGCGTCGTTCTTTTAAGAGCTTTTAAGTGCCGAGCACTTTTGGGGCCCTGCTTTTCGTCGTGGCTAGACCGCGGCCACGCTATCCGGCCCCCGCAGTCACGCGGCATCACGCACCAAACAGGGTCTCGGAACTTCACACACCCAGACAGAGGATTCGAAAAGATACCTGCTTGTCTCTGTATTCAGCCTTTTGGCCAAAAGTTAAAAGGGCACTTGAACAAGAGGTTTATATAAGCAGAACTGTTCGAAACTCCTAGAACCGCTGGCGCTTGTTATGCATGGCCCCAGAAATTCCGCGCGAAGAAAACTACAAGTACATTTGTCTGCCTATCTCTGAAAGAAAATTTAAATATACCGATACAAAGACCCGCAGTGCTAAATACTACACGGGTCGCCTAAACCATACACACTGCATGTTTCACTTCACAACTATGTCACACCACTCACTACACAAGCAGTTCACTAGTACACACACTACTAGAACCACTATTGCACCGAAAGATCACTGTAGATCACATCCTCGACAGTTCACGACAACACGTCACCATCAATACAACAGTCAATAGGGTAGAATAGACCCTTCTATTTGCTTGTTTACCACACGGATAAACCGAGTGGACCACCGCTAAAGGAACTGCCCTTCCCCCAGCGCGGCGAGCTCAGCCTCTAAATGATCGAACAGACGAGAGCGCATCTTCCGTAGTATGGGAAACATGCCCTGTTGCGGCCGTGCTCTGAGCGCCGCAAAGCCGCGCCTTCTCCAGATGATCTGCGCACCAACGCACAGTAAAAATAGAACAAATGCGTCACGCGACTTTGTGCGTCCGTCGAGTTTGTGTCCAAACGTCCGAGCTAACAATTTCCAGTAGGTCTTTGCAACCTGGCAATCGAACATCGCATGCTGCAGGGTTTCCCACAGCCCGCACTGTGGGCACGTCGGAGGGTGCCACACCCCATGCTGCGATGGGGTCCTCCGTGGGCAGGACACCCCAGCCACGTTGCCAGCTAAAATCTCTGACGTCGGCCGGTAAAGATGAGGCCGTCAGCTGCTTCCACCTTACACCCTGCTCTTTCGGCGCTGGTCCTCAGTGAGCTGCGTCACTGCTAGGGTTTCGCAAATTTTCACAGGACGTCCAGATCAGGCAGTTGCGTTCTGAAATTTCTGAACGACTTTATGACGTGCTTATAAAACGGGGGTGGCTGCTCGGCTGAGGGTCCTACCCGCACACCATCGAAAAACAATGCTCGGTCAGTGCCAAGGAAGAACTCACAGAGCTTTCGCTCCGGGTATTCCTCATCACGTGACAGGTCGAACAAGTTCCTTATTGCGAGGAGACTACTCATAGTATCTAAACAGGGGATACTGGAACCGCCCATGCTGCTTGGAAGCCGCAAGCAAGTGCGGGCCACTTTTTCAGTTTTCCCGTTCCAGAAAAAGGAGCCGGGCATAGTTCCCAGTTTCCTTAGTACATGCCGTGGTGGCCGTGCCACCCTCGCTACGTAGTAGTAGGCTGCCGACACGCAGGCTTTTATCACATAGCTGCGCTCCTACAAACAAAGGTCGAAGGATGCAGCTACCGCTAGCCGCGCCTCCGCCTTTCCCTTCAACTGCCTCCAGGTCTCGTTCGCCACTTCGCCCGACGCGTGAAAGACAACCCCCAACACTTTCACTCTTGCAACCCACTCAATGCCGCCAGGCAGGTCCGACGCGAACGCGCCAAAGCGGAGCGCCTTGCTTTTTCCCCTGTTCAGCTGGGCACCAGACAACTCGCTCTACTCTGTGAAAAGCCGTAAAAACGCTGCGTAACTGTCTTCGTCTATCTGTGACTCCATTCAGCCACCCGGCCAAAGTGAAACAGATGCTGCGTAATAGTCTTATATACCCACGGCCAAATCTAAACGTCTGTCTGGTACGCGCGCTAGCACTGCGAAGGGGAAAAATTGAATTGCACGGAACAAACCTCTGTTCAATTCACCAAGAGAGGAGTGAATAAGAGAGGGGAAAACTGAATAGCACTCGACAAACCTCATCAAAGAGGAGTGAGACACAGAGGGAAAGATCGTGAGGGGTGGTAGAAAAGAGCGTTTGAACGGGGCCACAGCCTCTATGGCGAATCCCTGCCCTGCACTTACGACAGCGTTTGCGTTGAGCGTAACTGATGTATTTTTTTAATTCCGTCACCGTGTTTCTTCAAGCGGTGGAGAGGGGCGCGTATCAGATGGATATTTGTGATTGCTTAAGTTCATTTCTATAATTGTTTGTCGATCTTTTTCCGTTTTTTAAAGAGCAGAGCTGTTTAAGCTCTTAGTTCCACCGTCCGGCGTTGCCAGAAAAGAAAAATATCGAGCGTACTTGAGCGTGCGCCCCGTGAGGAGCACCCGGCGCCTGCCTGCTCGACCTTCGAGAACACTCTGCCCAGCGTTCGTGGCGTAATCTCCCGCGTGCTGTTCTCTTGCCAGTTCCCGTACGTTCGCGCCTCCAGTGGGAAGCACAGACGCCAAATTTGCGAAGCCGGTTGCCGCGGCTTCTAGCGCGTGCTGAGATGGTCCACTTTGGGAGAGATGTGAAAGCTTGCGAACAAAACCATCCGGGCCGGCCAGTCACGGAGAACCTTCAGCGGCAAGTTCTCCGACGAAGGGAGAATGGCCGCCAGCCCTGCTGTTTCTCCAGGCTTCCACCGCTAGTGCAGGCTGCGCAAATTTTTTGTTTTTATGACTTCGTTCGACCAATTATCTCCATTTACATCATTATAACGACTGAATGTGTTAATCCCGCCAAGTAAGTATTTTTGTGCGTATGTAGGGCGTTATCAAATTGCTGGATGGGGGTACTCGGCAAGGAATGCTACGTAATAAAATTAACAATGGAACGCCAGACTATTCCATTTGAGTAAATAAATTTACGCAATTAGTTGGTCAGAATCATTGAATGGCCACTTTATGACCAGGGCCCGCTTGCTCGAAGCAAAATAAGACAGTCTTATTCGCAGTCTAATCTTATTGGCAGTCTTATTCGGGGTCTTATGTTCCCTAGGCTATAAGACGCTTTCTGGAAACTTATAAGACAGCGGATAAGACTCTAAATAAGAACGCAATAAGACTGTGAATAAGCCTGCTCCGAGCAGTCTTATTCACAGTCTTATGCTGACGTGGTCGGTCGTTTCATCATAAAGATCGACCTCCATACCGTGAAAAACGAGTGCAGTAGCCGTACAAGTGGCGAACGATACCAAGCGGCGGCCGTTCGACCGTCTGCTTGGAACAAATAAATGCCTGTTCCGAGGAGATCGACGCCGTTGGAAACGCCGTCGGGAGAGAGGGTGGAAAGCGACAGACAACGCAGGCGCCGGAAGCCGCAAGGCCTACCTACTTTGAAGTGGCACCGATTGCTGCAGACAACTACCGTTTTCAAATTTCGCTGTGAGCTATGGGCATGTGCTTGTTTTTCGTGGGTAGCGCGGCTTTTTTTCTCCCTCAGGTCAAACAAAGATGGACAAGAGTGATAGTCTGCGGCCCGATATTAGTCCCGAGCAGACTTCGGGCGGCCAAGCGCGCGGTGTGAATGTGTGATTGTCTGCTATGTCGGCTGTCACCACAGTAGCTACGAAAAGGTGGCACGGAAAGGACGGAACAAATGTATTGTTTTATAAAATCATGCCCATTAACCCAGGAACAACAAATAGGCGTTCACAATAGAACTACAATGTGACAACAAAATTACACACAACATCAAAACGCTAGCAGCCTGTAGTACCTCTGCCCGTGAGCGTCAAATAAAATCACGTTTACAACGAGAAGCTGCGCAGACTCGTGTCTTTCCATCCTTCTCTTCGAAAGTGGTGGTTACGGAGCGCATTCTGCTTGAGCAAATGGGATCCGGAGGCGACACGTAAAAGCAGCATGCATAATACCAACATTCGGCTGTATTCTACAGCGCGATTGTTTACATCGGCAGCCCTCGCTAACGTGCAGCCGGCTAGGCAGCGGGTTGTTGCGATAGTGTGACGTGTCGCCGTTCCAGTCGGCGTGAGCCGCTGGAGTGCTCGTTGCATCCGAGTCTACGACGATGAACCCGAAGCCAATTCGCAAGCTTTCTAATTTACGGTGAGATGAAACGCACGACTCGTGTTGCGACAACGTCAGACAACGTCGCTGCTTTTTGCGTCAGCCCAGTGGGTTTCTCGGGCCCACGCTTCGAGCAGACGATCTTTGTTTTACGCGGCCGGGCGAGCGAGGCCCGGCCGCGTGAGTTGGCCGTACCAAGGATGGCGGATCATTGTAACGTATGTGTCACAAGGACCAAATACGGTGTCTGATGGTCAGCATTTCTTGAATTTATCCAATCATGGTTGAAAATAAACGCTTGCCCTACGCCGGCGACGGCAACAAGCAGTTTTGCGGCGTATTCCCCGCTTTTCCCTAGGGGCCTCTCTCGTGCTCATCTAGGTACCCGCTGTCCTTATAGTCTTCAATAAGGCCGCTCTGTAGACTGGCCCGAGTGCTTTCGAGCAAGCGCACTAGTCCGAATCTTATTCGCGGTCTTATTGAAGTCCGTGAATAAGACTAGACTGTTAATAAGACTGCCAATAAGAACGTGTGTTCGTGCAAGCGGGCCCTGGTGTTTTTCACAGAAGGAAATAGGTTATATTGCTAGAACAGAATTGATAAAAGTATTGTGTGCGGCTTGCACTCGGTGTATGACCCGTTCTTCTAATGTTTTTTAGTAAAGTTAGTCTTTCGTCGCTAAGTTTAGAGTGACATATTGCATATTCATTTATGAAGTTGTTAATGCGTTTTTTTTTTTGAGTTTCTGGATACTAACTATTTCAAGACCATATTTTAACAACCCAGACAATGTATACAATTTTGCGCAGGGGGTCTCCTCGACATTTTTTGTTAAGGGAATCTCCTGCCCTGAAACCGATAACCTCTCTCCACTGGTGAGATCATTCTTTTAAAGTCGTCGCCCGCGTCGACGCATTATGCAAACATCCCCCTCGCGAGGGGCACGATCAAATGCAGAGCATTTCCGCGGGGTGCGCGCCTGCAAGTCGTATGGATTACGTATTGGTTGTTGTTGTTGTTGTAATTGTTGTCTTCCAGCGTAGACATTGTCGATGAAGTCGATGGTGAAACGTGAAACGTGCCGTGAACCCCCTGCCGCGGCTATGACGCAACGTGGAGCGGCTATGACGCAACCCAATCCAACACAATCCACTTTAATCCAATCCAAACCAATCCAAGCCAAGCCAATCCAAGCCAATCCAATCGAATCCAATCCAATGCCCCTCGCGAGAGAGTGTTATAGCGCCGAAATCGCGCCACCACACGAACGCGTGATGTTGACGTCACGATCACGCCACAGATGTTAGCGACCGGAGAGCGCACGAACGACATATGTGGTTTAAGCGCGAACCGACCGCGGCGAGAGAGCGCGATGCGAGCGCCCCCACCTTTCTTGCGCGCGAACCGAACGCGGCGAGAGAGGGTGTTGCGAGCGCAGAGAAGGCGAGGAGGACGCGGGGGAGAGGGCGCACCTGTGGCCGACGGTTGAATGAGTCAAGGATATAAGGCGCGTTCGTAACCTTCTACTCTGTGTCGGCTTTGTGGCGCAGTGGTTAGAGCGACGTGCACCTTGCGTTCCGCCCGCAGAGTCGTGGGATCGAAACCTGGCGCCGGTAAGTATTATTTCTTTATATAGTGTAGGGGGAGCGATGCGGACTACGGACGCCAACGCGGGTGACATCGTGAGTTACTGAAATGCTCTGCATTTAAAAGCACAAAACCTCCCCTCGCGGGAACCCCTGTGTAGATGCGACGCATAGGCGGAGCGGCGAAGGGACCGCGCTTTATAGCGCGCATAACGTTGAGGGGGCTGCGTAAGCCGGTCCCAGTCGATGACGACGTTGGCGTACTTGTAAAGCGGCGTGGACTCTAGGTGTTTGAGCCAAGCGTGAATGTTGCTTCGCCGGAGAACGGCACACCGGTTATATGCGCAGCGCGCCCGAAGGAGAGGAAACCGCGGAAGAGAGCACTGCACATGCGCCGGCCCCAGCGCGTCTGCCGCGGCTATGACGCAACGTGCCGCGGCTATGACGCAACACAATCCAACACAATCCAACACAATCCACCTTAATCTAAATCCAATCCAAATCCAATCCAATCCAATCCAATCCAAGCCAAGCCAAGCCAAGCCAATCCAATCCAATCCAATCCAATGCCCCTCGCGAGAGAGTGTTCGCTATCGGAGAGGAGAGAGCTCCCCCCCCCTCCCCCCACACTTCCTTCAAATCTTTCAACCCCCCTCCCCCCTCCTCCTCGGACCTGATGAGGTGTCGGCACGCTAAGCCAGACAGTTTCGGGTCCCTTTCTCCTACTCTCCCCCCCACCCCCTCAAAACCTCGAAAGAAAGAAAGAAGAGGGGGTTAGCGGCGGAGAGCGCAGCTGGCACGGCGAGGAGAATGGGGGAGGGGTGGACAACGCCGACGACAACGACGACGACGACGCCGGAGGGACAAGGCGAGTGAATCAGATGCTCTGCATCTAAAAATTAAAGCAGTTCCACTGGACGTAAAATCTCTCGAGAGCGGAGCAGTGATTCGCCAGAGGGGCTGTGGCTCCCTCTCTTGACTGGTTTTATTACCAGCCTGGCGCTGATACCGCAAGTAGTCACGAGAGGGCGCCGCAGTTTCTGTGTGAGAAAGTGTCTGTAAAGAAACACTGGAGTGACTTTTCGTAATTTTGGGGTAAAAATGTCTTAATTTATTATTTTTTTCGTTCATTTATATTACTGCGTAGTTACTTGCTGCCTACCAACGGCAGCCTCCGTTGTAATGCGCAGCGCGAAGGTCACCCCCAACACTTTGCGTATGAGGAACGTGTGCCTTTGTGGCCCACAGGGATTGACATCGACTTCGTAACGAAAGGGCTCAGGTTTGATCCCGACCGGGGTCAGCGGCGATCATCTCGGAACCGCTGTTTGTGGGCTTGACGCCATGTTACGCATGACGCGTTCTGAGCTGCGACGACATGCGCGCCCGTGCTTCGCACTTAAAACTAGAGAAATCTGAAACCCCTTTCCATACTGTTGATTTCACACGCACTGGCTCGATGGACGCCTGTCGCTTATTCATCTCGAAATTACCGTGGCCCACTTATTGCTACGATTAAAACTATCCAGCAAGTCGGAGACCTGAAGTGAATCTTTGGCCATACCGCCACACTATGCAATAATGGCTGTTGTGCGCTGTCCTGATAGCTCATCTATTGTGCTACTGAGGATGCCCGGAGCGAGTTCACTCCATCGGAGCTACCTTCCAGGGAACTGCGTGCTTCTGAATTGCCACCACCCCCTCCTCCTTCACGCTACACTGGGCCGTCCTCTGGCGATAAGACCACAACAATTATTATCGTACTCTCACAAAACACGACTTCTCACCATTATGCCTGACCTTCCAGGTACCCGTTGTGCGAGGACGCTTCCAGTTTTTCCACACGATTCATAGCTTTGCCTGTGGAGCCTCATATACGTCCTCCTCCATTCTTACACTGAAAGCCTTAGCGGACCAGCGCATCCGAACATCGGCACTTGAACAGCTACGACAGATCTACCGCACTATGGGCTCCAACGAGCACTCAGATCATTTCCTTTCGTTCTTATCCTTTTCTACCATAAAGATTTTCCCCAACCAACACTGAATTGCAATGCATATTCTAATACCCCCCACCAACAGTAGAACGGATTGCAGTGTGTTTTTATACAAATTATATGATGTAATATAATGTGCCATACAGAACGTAAACCCTTTTTGCAAGGTATAACTTCGCTGCGTGGCTTTTCGTACATTCTCTCGGCAAACCTTAATTTCACATGGAATAATTTTGATCTTCCAGACCAGCAAAACCTGGGTTTGTTTGGTATAGGTTACAATTGTAACTGACTTATAAAGCATTGAGCGCTCAGATGAAAGCCCTTTCCGAAACAGTACATTCTTTACACAAAAACACACGAGGTTACACTGAACCGATGATCGCGCAAAACTCTATGCAACAGCATCCAAGATACAGCTCCTAAAATTTTTAGCACTGCATTCCCTTTACTATAAGGAAGGACGGTCCGAAATTGTAACTTATATTGCTTACGTGGATACTTACTCGGCTCCTTTGTTTGGTTTGGTGGATCGCACAACATTTAAGTCGTAGGTTTGCGCAGACTGGGCAGCATCGTGTACGTAGTCTTTCCGACAGCTCTGTTGTTTTAGTGCTGGGTCCGTCGAGTTGGTTGTGTAAAGGTAAATGCTCAGAGGCGCATAAAACTGAAAAAAAAAATAGTGCCGCAACAGTTTATTTTATTTTCTACAATAATTATTTAAACTGCTTCACAATATCGCATGTTACTCTTTTTTATTCAGGGAAATTTTGCTGGCGCCTGCCACCGGACACAGCGCGTCTACGATACTGTACTGTACTCTTATGGTTTTAAATGAACACGTAAGGTAGTTTTAAACTTTGCGGAATCTCTTAATGATTTCAGAGGCCACATTCTGTAGCCTGTATTCTCAGCTTATTCGGGCAGTGTTATCGGCATAAAGGGAGTTCCGGAGTCCTAATTTGGGGAAGGCGGTTGTGATGGCACATTCAATGGTACCCATTGCCTCCGTGTCCGACTCTTAACCACAAAGACTAGCGCAGATTGAAAGTCACCTCATGGTAACGCAAGGACGATTCTAGGGGTCAGTAAACTCCGGTTGCAGCCGAAACTTTATTGTGGAAAGTTGTCATATACAGCGCAGAAGTCACAATAGAATCGTTTTAGGGGGATTTCTTTTGAAACTGCCCTTTCTTACTGCATGCAGGGCGCCAACGAAACGCGAGACACGAAAATAACGCAGTGAATGTTTATTTTGGATGACCCCTAGTGCTCTTGTACTCTATCAACAAGCGAGTGATTTGCGTGCTCTGAAACATGTGAAGTGATTGTTGTACGAAACTACCGTTAAACATGCAGGCTCCCAGGAACCCAAGCTATGAGGCCGCGGCTAGCCGCGGCGGTGGTATATTTGCCTACGTCACAACGTCCGGGGCGCTCCTGACGGGAAGGCGCCGCCGTGTTGCTCTTCTCCCCGTTTATTTAGCTGTTATCTTACTGGCGCCGTTTTCACTGTAAAGCAGTATTTGTCTAACCTCCTCCCCCACCCCCCCCCCCCCGCCCCCAACCCCCAACCAGGTTTCATGTTTCATTCCGGTGAAGCCGCTTTACTCAGCGGCGCTCCAGCATTCTTTTTCGCCCCTCTTTTTGCCGGTGTCTTTCACTTTTAGGCACGTGCACATAAACGGTTTCTGATTTATGCGTGCACATGCGGGGAGTGGAGGGAAGAAAGTATAGGTACCTCGGAGCTATAGATTTTACGCACATAGAAGGCTTATTAGTTTTCCGCTGCATGGAAAAAACCCGATTGAAAATTAGCGTAGATACGAGCCCCCGATAACCTCAAGTTATTAGCGAAAGAATGGTGCGCATCATAAAAACTATAAGACCAAGTGACGAACGGCTCCGCAGCGCAGAGGTAGCAGTGAGAGCGCTGCACCTCAGGAAGAAAACAAACTTTTGCTCTATTGCATTAACAGTTATTCCCCCTCCGGCTGACACAGCGGCGTGCTTAAATCATGCAATATGTCAATCTGCGAACGCCAAGTCCAGCTTGGTGTCAACAAACTAGCAGGCTGGGCAGATCAGAACGGTTTTAAGCTGAACCCAGTCAAGAGCACTTGTGTTGTGTTTTCCAAAAGGCGTGGGATCAGGCCAGATCCAGACATCAAACTGAATGGTGTCTCGATTCCGGTCAAAAAAGAACACAAGTTCCTTGGTATAATTCTTGATGAAAAACTTTCCTTTATCCCTCATATGAAACAACTAAAACAAAAATGTCTTAAAACAATGAATATCCTGAAGGTTCTCTCCCACCATTCGTATGGTTCTGACAAAGAACTCCTAGTGCGGCTCTATACTGCTTTGGTTGGGTCTCGTTTGGACTATGGCAGTGTGGTATATGGGTCGGCGAGTAAAACAGCATTGCGAATGCTTGACCCAGTACTACACTTGGGGCTACGGCTTGCGTCGGGTGCTTTTCGCACTAGCCCTGTCGAGAGTCTATATGTTGAATGTAATAAGTGGAGCCTTGAGAACCAGCGAACGTACATGGACTTACTTTATGCTTTTAAAATTTTATCTCAGAATAACCACCCTTTTTATCCTGTCCTTAACGATACATCCACATCTGTGCTGTTTGTAAATCGCCCGTCCGTTACTCCGCCTTTTTCACTTCGAGCGAGAGAGCGAGCCTCGGATCTGATTGCTTCGTTTTTAGACGTGTACAGGTCATCCTCTTTAATACATTTTACCGCCTTGGCAAGTTCGCCCTGTGTCCTGTGACCTTTCTTTTATAAAGCTTGACAAAAATCGGGTACCGCGAGCTGCAATACTTCAGCACTTTCTTTCTTTGCAGTTCAAATACCCACGTGCTGAATTCTACAGTGACGCTTCTAAAACCTCCACTATGGTGTCGTGCGCTGCTCATGGTCCAAATTTCAATGCAGCCAGAACCATGAGCGTGCACACAACAATTTTTTCAGCAGAAGCGTACGGAATTTTACTGATTGTACGACATATCCTTGAAAATCAAATTCCCAATTCTATCATCTACACAGATTCTTTGAGTGTTGTTCGCGCATTATCATCGCATAAACCCCCAAAAAACCACATAATTAATCTTGTATTCAACACTATAATGTCGGTGTATGCGGAGAAGCATCGGCTGCTCCTCTGCTGGGTCCCAGGACACGCTGGGATCGCTGGGAACGAGTTGGCGGACGAGAGGGCCGGTGCTGCTGCACTCAGGAACACTGTCGACATAACAAGCGTACCATATACAGACCTCAAGCCTCACATAAAACAACACCTGCGCAGAACATGGCAAACACACTGGGACGAACAGACAGACAACAAACTACACGTAATAAAGCCACACTTGGGACGGTACACAACTGACTCACACAACAGACACACAGAAGTCGCCTTGGCAAGGCTGCGGATAGGGCACACCCATGCGACGCACTCGCATCTGCTGACGGGATCTTCTAGACCCCAGTGCAGCAGGTGCGGAGAGGCCCTATCCGTAGTGCACATACTAATCACATGCAAGGCACTTCACCCAACACGACACAAACACTTCAGAGAACTCTACAGACAACATATTCCCCTACATCCATCATTTTTTCTAGGTGACGATGCCATTGTTTCTGTGAAACGTGTGTTTGAGTATTTGTTAGACGTCAAGTTTTTAAACCTCATTTCCTATCACGCATAATCAAATCTGGCCCTATACACCAGCCATCACCATTTTCTTTAATTGATTTTACTATGTTCGGTTTACACTTTTTTTTTCTTCTTTTTTATACCTACCTTTGTATGGTAATCACTTCTCCATTAAATAACGTCTTCTCTGGCGCTCTTTGCCCTCGTTGGCCTTGCGCCATTAAACACTAACCATCATCATCATCATCATCATCATCACAGCGGCGTGCTGTCGATGGTCGAATACACAGCGTCGCCATCGATAAAATTAGTCGTCAAACTACTCCACGCTATGGCTCCATGCACAGTTGTGCTCTTACTATGTGTCATTACTTCTGTATGTGTTACTCCGTGCAAGAAAATCTAGCATCGCAGAGCTTAGCTGGTTAATCATGTGTCGGCTAGGTCGGTTGTTGGTAGGCTCGGCGAGGAGATAGCGGTTTAACTGGCAGAATAGAGAGAGAGAGAGAGAGAGAGAGAGAGAGAGAGAGAGAGAGAGAGAGAGAGAGAGAGAGAGAGAGAGAGAGAGAGAGAGAGAGAGAGATTTTACTTGCTGCAGGACCTAACGTCCAGGTCTTAATGGCAGTCTTCAATTCACTGGGTCCACGTAGTGCTGAAGCTTGTTCGTGCGGATCCGGTGAGAATGGCACCATACCTTATAAAGATATGGCGTAGACAGTACGAAATAATGGAATATGAGGAGACATTGGTTACGCACAGAGAATACATAACAACGTTCGTGTTCAGACAAGTATTTTGATCCTATCTCAAATAAGGAAGAAACACGTAACGCAACGGCTTCCGTGAAAATGTTTTAGCGTAGAAGATTTTTCTGTGCCGTAAAGGGTTCTGAAGCGCGATCCGCCTGCACGGATTACATGCTAGACTACGCAATGGTCTCCTCCAAGATCATTTGGCCTCCATTTAGCTAGATGACGTGTAATTTGTACATGTGTTTCTCAGAGCGATGAAAGCTATAGAAAACGTGTATTTTCCTTCTCCCTAACTGGTCATTCTATGTTCGTCTTATTTTATACCGATATTCTATGCAAAATTCTTGGTAGTTGTCTTGGCTTTTCGACAATTGGATGCATCGATTGCCTCTTCCGTTGTATTTCAGATTTCCTGGATATATGAATATCTAGTAACGAAGATGTTATTATAATCACCATGGCTGCCATGTTACCCCGTTGAGCACGTACCTTCACGTGTCTCGTTGGCGATAACTGCTCCGTGCAGCTACTGTGACAAAGAAAGCCCGGTCGGCCATTACTTATTGTCGTGTCAACGATTTTCAAGACCCAGACATCACATCGTTGAGGTGATTCTTCGCAGTCGAGGTAATTGCTTATCAGTGCCCGCTCTCTTTTCATACGAAGTTCCCGAAAGGATTTCCCTGCCCTCTTGAGCTTTATTAAAAATCCTAATAGATTTTCGATATCATTCGGTTCGTTTATCTTATAGCTTATAAATTTCTGTTTAAATATATATTTTTTTTTATTTTTAAGGCAGGGCACGGTGGGCCAGCATGATCAACAGCATTCCGGACTAAGGATGTCTCCCACCGGGAGGGTGCCCTAATAATAGCACCTCTACTACGACCAATAAATTTTATTCTTCATCATTAATCCAATTATTTCCGTCTATTTGACTATGAATTCAA